>LUCH01000354.1:78229-231244 GCA_013368495.1 Paragonimus heterotremus
GTGAAACAATTGCGGTCGTAATTGTCTTGGTGACTTCGCTGCTGATTCAGGTTATGTGATGCTCACGGATACGCTCCGATAAAGGCCTGGTCGTGCGCCCCACGTAACTCGTCCCACAGGAACAAGTAAATGAGTATACACAAAAAAAGCTGCAGAAACGGGCATTTTTTACTTTGACCGTAAACACAAAGCTGGAGTAGATTTGAAACAAACGCGTAATTTTACAGCGTTGAATGTCCTATTGACGACAGTGTCTAGTCTCCAAGTGATTGCTTCATCAAGCATATCCCTTTTGAATGATAATGAGAAAAATACTACCTTCGATTCCGCTTGGTTCATCTTATCCTGTTTCTCACGACGCCGCATAGTCTTGTCTACAGAACGCCCTGGATAACCATTTTGTAAGAACATTGCGCCTAGAAACGGTAGTTCGTTGGAGACTGTATCTTGTATACATATTCTCATGGCCCTATTGGTCAAACAGTTTACTATATTCTTTTCCTGCCTTCGAGGGACACAGCTGCTGAAATGGATACACCGCCCTTCCAGGTTTCTTTCCTATAGATTTTACGTTGAACTGATCCAGCAGCAAGTCGCCGGATGAGTTTGTCCAGGAAGGCTAGTTGATCGTTACGTTCAGCTTCTGGTGTAAATTCGCGTTCGTACGGACAGATATGAAAACGGCTAAGATATCCATTGGGTTAGCACATTCACTAACTATACATATGATATCATCCATACATCACTTATAAACGCTAAATCCACAAATGACTTCTGTGATCAGTTGACCTGATCAAACTAATGAAAGCAATGTTATGTGGTCGTAGCTGGAAACTTCCGGAAAACTTTGGTATGTTTTGTATACGTGGGTTACATTGACGCAATCTGATTCCTACGAAAATTACTATCTTATTAGTGTGCAAAACATCGGAACCAGTTCGGGCGAATTATTTGTTTGTTTCTGTCACACGAGGGTTATACAAAACCTTCTGGTTTTAAGCTAGCAGCTGAAGACGTTCGTAAGTCGTATATTACCGTTGTTTTGGTTAAATCCTACGTCGTAATTCGCCACAACTGGGGGATTCAGCATAGCTCTTGATATCATTTGGAACACTACAACATACGTTGAAATCTTCTGGAAGCCGGATGTGCCATTTCAAGCGGAAATCAACTCAACTTCTAGCCGCACGATTTTTTGATGCAGAATTACTGAGTGTATTCGTAAGCCAATTATGTTAAAAAGTATACCAGTGGTAGTTAAACTTCATTGTCTGCCTTTCCTTTTAATGCAGCTATATTTATACAGTTTAGTGAGTGCGCAGTGAACAATTTAGCACGCCATGTTTAACAACTACTCACTCCGTTTCATATAATTCGGACAATTGTCCTTTAGTTGCTTTAAGGACAACCTGTCTCAGAGCAAAATGTTCTCATCTAGAAGACCTACTAACAAATACAAGATATAAATATTTTGTGAAGAGATGGAGTAAACATCAACAGGAATGATTCTGGAAACAAATTTTGTTGGTTTGTGTTCGCTCATTGTTCGTTTAACATTTGAGACTGCAAAAACTTACGAGCGGAATTTAATAAATTTGAAGATGTGTACGTTGATAGCGTTTTCAGTGAAGTCAATGTTTTATCAAGGTCAGGCTCCGACTGAAACTGCTGAATGAATGTGAAATACAAATTTTTCCTGATATTTTTGTCAAACTTGAAAACTACGAGTAAAACGGAATAGGTCAAACCACAGTTGACTATTACATTCCATGTTGTCATCAGAAACTTCGTTCGAAAATAGCAACGTAAGTTCAAAAGCAACACGTGTAAATAGTCATGAAAAGTAACAAATACGGACGACCAAATGTTGTGGGACCTGTTGGAACTCTAGTTTCTAATCCCATTCATGGAACTAACACAGCAGCAAGAAGGACATGACAAAGTGAAAAAAAAATTCAAAACATGTAGAAAGGTAGCATGAGGAGTAGAACAAAATAATCAAGTTAGAAAAATATGAATCTAAATAAGCTGAAGAGTTGCAAAAGTTTCGATTTTACATGTTGTATGACGAGATTCTGCGAAGCTTTAAAATTACCCGACACTGACATTGGGGATGTGTTCATGAACAGATAGCAACATTCCAAAGCTCGTTTTTCTTCTTTGTACTAAACAGTTAACTTTGCACACTGACAACAAAACCAGTACTAGAATACGATCACTCGCAAGCATTCATGTGCAAAATAATTGATACAGCTTTTGAAGGAGTGTTCAGGAGGAATACACTAAAGTTGTAAGTGTTCAACTTTTAGAAGCCTTTTAGAAGCTTTGTAATTTGACTTATGAATCTCTGAACCAATCGGCACGGTTGTAAACAGAACCAGAAAACATGATTTTTTATTCATCGTCTTGCAAAATCTTCAGTAGAGAGAATAAATCACCGAATAAGATTTAAATCTTGCAAGAGCACTTGGGTTTCTCTTATCTTGAAGTATTTTCTGTTAATCAAGACCTCATTTATATTGTCGTTTTGTTTACAGTCTTTGAATAAAAACAAACTTTCGAGAGATCACGATGCAAACGCCTCCGATCAAGCACGGTTGCAAAAGCTGGTGATGGCGAAATGGGAGTTATATCAGATTTGATCGGCAGTCAATTAGCTGTGAGGAAGCAGCCTCATTGATCATCGATCACTATTTCGTCATCTGTCTAACCCAATGTTTTACCATTCTTGGAAGCATGAAGAATAACATGTCGGTCAGAATGTGTGGCAGTTGCAATAAAAAACATGGTCCCAACCAAAGCTTATTGGACTTAGCGTTTAAAAAACGAAACTGCTGCACACTTCAAACACATTTTGGTATATAATTCATCTGGAGCCAACGGCGATAAACGATATTTAAACTTGTTAGACAAGCAAAGAGAATGAAGATGAACACTCAAAGCGTTATGGCTGAAGGAACTGAGCTGAGGTCTGAAAAAATAATTGCCAATAGATAATCAGATAGTGCGTAGAGCCTATATATATCTTCTGTACAATCTGTCGCGAAACTGAATGACCTAATGCAAAGCCGGTTTTGATTCGTTCTAGGAAAAACGGATAACTAACGATACGCATAGAACATGCTCACGACAAAACATTTATTATCTTCAGGTTCTTGAGCAAAAGTTTCCTTCAGTAGCTACGTCTCGCTCGATAGGAGGTGGTGCAATAAACGTGTTGACGTCACCATCGGGCACATGTTTGTCTGCAATTACGGGATTTGGGATAACCGAAGTATCTGCGAAAGAGGTGGCTTTTTTTGAGAAAAAAGTGTACGCAGACTTTTGTCTGCATATGACTTTCAGCGTCTGTGAAGGTCATTATTTATATCCACTTACTCTGAACTGGTGTACCGAAGAGATTTACAGTGAGGATGGAGGGATAACCTTTATTGCTCTGTATATCTGTATCAGTGAAGAGTTGTTGTTTGGTTGCGTACAATTGCGTACTTGCTCCTGCGGAACTAGTTACGTGGGTCGCACGACCAGGCCTTTATCGGAACGTATCCGTGAGCACCACACAACCTGAATCAGCAGCGAAGTCACCAAGACAATTACCACCGCAATTGTTTCACACCTCGTTGATACACATCATACTGTCAACCTGGACTCCTGTTTCCGTCCGATTTACCGAGTCTACGTCACTCACTCAAAAGCTGTCAGATGCCGAATTTTAGCCACAGCTGAAGCGATTGGAACTTGAGTAGAAACTCCATCCTTTTGCGCACAAAAGCGCTTTGTTCAGGCGTTGAAGTTGCCATGGCCAACCACACACACCATGACCGATCAAACCGTCATGGTTCCAGTGGCGTCATGATGATGACGTAATCGTACCAATACGTTGTTTGTGTGTTTGTCGATGAAGTGTCTGACCTCACTCAAACTAGCTACTTGTTTTTGTCCGTTTCGCCCTGACAACTCTGTTTCATACAGATTGTTATGTAATTAGCCTGATGATGAATAACCGAAAACGAGCTTGTTCGCTACACTGTTGTTTTCTGATGACTACCCTGGGGATTTTTAACCAACCAATAACCAAAATAATTCATTATACTAGTGTAAAGCAATTTGTTTGAATGTGAGGAACGTTTGCCTGAGTCTTATAGTTTCCGGCTCGTAAATGCCGACTGTTGCTTCCAACCTTATAATGGACTCCGCAGTTTCAGCGAGTGTTTTATCTTATGTTGGTAGTTCAACTTTACTAACAGAAGTAAGAAGTCTGTCAATTTGTTCTAAACTATAGTCTTTACACACCTGTGATTACCCGCGAAGTACTTTATCCTACAGTTGTGCCTGCTATCCGACTCACCTACTTTTGATGTCACACTTCAAGGTTGTCTTTCATATGTTATTTATGTTTGTCTGTGCCTGTCACTTCACTTACTTTTGTCGGGGTGATAAGGGCTGAAGAGCCACAGCGAAGCTTTGGTGAGGAAACTGTGGACTTTTTCGGACAAGTCTGACTAGGGAAAGCACGGTTTAATTGTGAATAGATCTCATATATATATTTTTGAATTCATGTAAAACGAATCACATGATGTCAACGTAATCAAAAGAAACATTGTACACATGATTACTAAATCTTTTGAAACTGTTCTTTTGTATTTTTTATATGATTATCAAACCCTCCATTGTAAAATACGTCAGGCATTGTTATTGTTCACAGTGTAACTTTAATGAATAAATGCGTCATAGCATATCAAAAACTAGTTGCAACCTATCATCGGAAATATTAGCTGATATGAGTTTTCTGTGATTCACTATTATGTTGGTAAAATTACGGCAAAGAGTAATATGGTTTTGTGTGAAAGCCGGCTTGGCCAATGTGATTGAGTATGCTAAAACATTGTGGTGTATCATGCAAGTTCTTCATCCGAGAAGCCTAACACAGTCAACCGTATTAGGTAACATTTATTGAAATAGTCCGTTTTCAAAAAGAACAAGTGGATCTGATGAGATAGTTTCACACGGGGATTAAATGAGTTCTCTCTTTGTTATACCTTCAGAGTATTTTTGCTCTTCATAGGTGTGTTACACGTAAACACAGAAGAACTAACAATGGAATTTCTGGTCAAACTCTTATTCGCTTATATCTTGATAAGAAAACTGGAGGAAGCAATGATGCAAGATAACAACGAACACTTTAATGGTTGCCACTGGTACGTTGACGCTAAAATTGTGTATGTTTACCCAACCAACAAGGTGGTGCCGTGGTTGTTAAGATCAGATATACGAAGCTTCACACTGAGAGGCAGATGAATAACCAAATCCCCGTCTTAGATATGATTATGTGAATATGAATTGACAACGCCACCCAGGTCACTACTCACTGCTTATCCAAGCGTAATTTCAAATGAATTGTGCTGCATAGTGGTTAACTACAGTGCTCAAACAGACAGTAAGCAGCGCAATAGGAGATGACCCAGGCAGAAAACTCACTGAAAAACATGCGGGCAACTAGTACTCAAATGAAATACATAAAGTGCAGAAAAGCGATCTATAAACGTTGATCAGGTAGAAGAATGATCAGCCAGCTATTCGATATTTTTGGATGGATCTTGTTATCAGTATAGGTTTGATTTCAACAGGAGAAGTCACCGAATTCCGGTCTTCAAATACAGTTGCGGTCAGGGTACTCGTAGCTCAATATTGCCGATCAGTGACACAAATACTCTTCCCTTTTCAGTCCTCTGGTAAACTAACAGTTTGCTTTCCAGTCCCTAACTTGGTTCTGACTTTTCAAAATGTCATTAACCTATGGGAAAACTTGAACATTCAGTAATGCTGATATGTGAGCTTGACTGACGACAATCCATTTCACCAACAACGACAAGCTGTTGGTTCAGACCTCATTCATATTCATCCATTAATGCTTTTGCTCCTGTTCAGCAAGTTATGTGCATCGAACCTTCAGACACTTCTGAAAACGAAACTGGCGGTTACGTTCTTGTTTTTCAAAACAGGTTAGATTGTCTAGTATTAGAACTATCCTGTCTCATTTGGTCAGAGTTTAACATTCAGTTGACGTTGCACAACTTTTGCCGGCCTAACAAGCACTTGAATGGGAGCCTCAAACATCCAAAAATAGTGATATCAAACTTTCCTACCAAATGTCTTGATGACAGAGACCCATTTATGAAGCGTCAAACATCCCCTGTCCTCTTATCGATCGATTAAATGGCCGATTTAAGGAGATGACTCGAATAGAATGAGCTTGAAATAACGAGCTAGTTCGGTCCGCATCAGGTGATCATTTATTTCAGTTATTGACTGACCGAGACGTGGAATCAGGAGAAGATGAATTTATGGGTGGATTTAAGTAGGTTTATCACAGGTAAATTACAATATCCACATTCGCTAAGTGAAAGTGAAATCCACATACAGTTCCTCAGATTTCCTTATAACTTCCTGGTTGAACTTGTGACACAAACAGTCGAAACAGTTGTGGACATGAAGGGCACCCCAGAGTTGCTTGTCAGACTAATCGCAAGACACACGGGTGGGCAGATTGCTTTCAGAGAGCATTTCACAGCCAGTTTACGTCATTCATTGTAGCTGAGGTAGCGCATCAAGTAGGATTTTTTGAAATGTGTTCAATCGGTAGAACATGTCAATTAAGACAGCCTGTCAAGACAAAAACGGTTTCTATTCCGAGATTTGTGTGTACAAACCTGTGCAACTACACAGTGTGTGTATTGATCCGAAACAGTCACCATAGGCAGTTACAGGTAAGAAATACTTCACAATTTGTGGTACTACTCTGGTGAAGAAAGCCAATGCAACTAATCAGAGAGAAGGCTTCACGTGCAGTGGTACGGCAGTGCGCTTCGGCATATGACATTTTCCACCTCAGCTTAAATGATACGGCCATGTTACGTGAAAAAATATCACAAACATTTGAAAAAAAATGTAAGCACTCTATCCTCTCACTCTCACTGCGTCTTCTTATTTTTTAGTAAAGCCGAAAGTTACTGCCAAAAAGTTAGTGTTTCAATTTAACTTCACCTCTCCCTCCTTCGCGTTATTAAAAATTTAGATTTTCCCTTAAAATATACAACGGAAGAATCGCAGTGGCATCCCAGTATGCAGATCACTAATCGTTCCACACTTCATTCAACCCTCCCGTTAGCCAACCTTAGCATGATGGAGCAACTCACAACACAGTTTGGAAAACTAGCATTTTTCAGAATATCTCATACCATAAACTTTCATCTGATGTCATCACCAACCATACTGGTGCTGATACTTGATTCACATCGCTCTTGCTGCAAACAAGTGGGCAGTAATGAGAAGTGTTGCCGATCCGTAAGTAACGTGTGATCTGACAAACCTGTAAATTGGCGGCTAAGTCAATTGCATATTTTCATATAAAAACCGACACAATCCTTCAGCTCCAGTCTGTAGCAACATCCTCCGATTAACTATGATGCACGCTGGCTGGAACAGTATATGTAATAGTATTAAGTGTGACAGTGTTGCTGATACAAAATGGTACACAAAACTAGAGAGCATGTGAGATGGTCGAAGAGGTACGGTTGTTGTTACTCCTCGGCGCTGTCGTCGGTATTCGGAATTTAGGAGACGTCATCCTCCTGGTTCGAATCTGGTAAGAGAAGCTACAAAACTTGGGATGTGAATATTAACATGAATGTTTCCTTTTGCCTTCCAGTAGGGTGGAAAAACTGAAAGCGTTTTAAACGGAGACAACTGACAAAATTCCTCCTTGATCAACTTTTCTGTGATATTCGTATGTGTGCTCATACTCAATCATTATTGATTTTGTGGGGTGTATGGGTCCACATTTCAGAATAACAATGGTAAAACGCAATCGTTGAGTTTTTACAGATTCTCCCTATAAAGTACATCGCCCAGTAATATTCATATTACCAAAGGTGAGCTGATAAAATGAGCAAGAAGACCAACAAAACTCGACTGCAAAGGAGATAATGTCACTCTCGGTTTGTGAAGCTAACCCGGCTTCAGCTTAGTAAATAGAGGTCAAATGCCTTGGAAATCGCGTATACGTCCTCAGGTAAACATTTTACTTGTGGAGTTCAAGAGCTGGTAGTACGGATGTGTAATAAATACCACCTGACCAAGCCTAACATGACTAGTACGAAGCTCATTGTCAGTTCACCTATATCATGATATAACATGACCAGATCAGTTAGCTCGGAGATTATAGCCCCCTCTACAAAAGTACTTGATCATGAGCGTAGTCGTCAAAAGAGTACAGAGGTCCAGAAATACTGTCATGTGCTATTCGAAATGGCCAGGAGATTGAATTTCAGTGTAACAGAAGGTACTTTCAGATTACATTGGCAGACAAACTCATAATTGTCGTAAAAACACAAGGAAACGAATAAAACTACTCCGTTGAGTCAGATACTTCCGTAGCATCGATTATAGTGAAGTGATTCGCTCCTATTTCTTTAATCGTATCACTGATGGAAAGCTAAATAGTCTGGACAGGTTTGTTATACTACGTAATTTCTCAACGATTTTCGGAGAGAAACGTGATTTCACTGAAACGCCAGCAATGGGATCTAGTCATTCGTATCGGGGACAGCCTTCGCAGTTTATCCAAGTGGTTGGCAATTTGATGGCTAACAGCACAGTATCATTTAGAATACAGAGATTATTTTTTGTTGTTTTTTATTTTTCCAGATTAACACGGGACTGTCATATATTAGCAAGACAAAACTCCAGTGTATAGGTTGTACACCATAATGGCGTGTCAAATTCAGTGGATGAAGGTTTCGAACGCACTGGCCTACGGTTCTACAAAAATGCATTCAACGTACGGGATTAGAGAGTGTGAAAAAACCCCAAGGTGCACCGCCTGACAGCTAAACTGGCGCGTGCTTTGGTGTAGGCATGTAAGTTGAATTCCAACATAACATGGTTCAGCCACAGGTGTGCCAACCGCATTCTTTGAAACATCGGGGCGAAATAAAAACTACTCTAATACCTTGGTGAATAAAAACGCATGTTGCGCCACACCGTTCATCTCTCCTTTGTGTAATCCACTTTCCACGAAAGAATACTAAACAAAATCCAATCTACTGCTTTTCAGTGGAGTTTGTTCGTTCTTTGCTAAACAAAATCTCTTTCACTCTAATAATAATTTATTTATTACTAGACAATAATTTGACTGTAGGATGTTTTCATGACGGATATGCTGCAAGAGCCTATCTGACAAATGCATTTTCACCCATTCTTCCGTTTAAAACTACGAATTGGTGAAATAGATCATATGGTAAATCAACATACAGCTCAGCAACGGAAATAAACTGTGAGTTTCGGAAGACCGCCAATCAGTAATACTAGTTTGTGAAGAAAAATGACACAACAAACTAGCTGTTATGCGTACATTTTTAGTTTCCCAATAGTACTGTTTTTTTCGTATACTCAATAGTATCTTGAAATTATTGACTACGGATTTCTGCTAATGTTGTAGGCAACTGGAGTTAGTAAGTGAACTGTACAGTGTCTTTGAAGAACTCTTTAAGGGGACTATAATGTACTATTGGAAAATGGAATATTACTCGTCAACTATTTTATGATGCTTCAAGGAAAACCTAAGACTGGTCTGTCCGAATAAATAAGCTAGAATCCCACACGAGCTATTGTGGACCACAGAGTCCTTGGTAGACACCTGGAGTGTCACATGCCATAGTCCGCTCGTAAAATACACATCAGACGTGTTAGCAAATAACAATGTAGGAAACCTATTACATTTTCATCAACGTACTGACAACTCAAGTCTAGTAAAAATGAATCTTTGTTTCGTGCAACGCCAACAGGGTCTTTATTAGAAGATACACAGCTTCTCGGTAGCACAACAAAACACAATGTTCACTTGCTATGAGTCATTTAGAAAGACAACCTTTTGACTCCTAATGTTTAAATATAATACCGTCAGTAGAGAAAATAATTGGCCTCCATCATCTAGTAAGTCTGCTGGTGGTCTGCATGTATGCGTTAGCAATGGGTACACATTATTTTTTATGTGAGGAATATCATTAACTTTGTACTCACCTCGATGCGGCAGTACCTCATCTTAGTTGTGAGAACCACATCTACCAGATCTCCTGGGGTCATGAAGACGATGTCTGTCAGACGTCTTAACTTCTTTTATTTATTTGTGACATTTTAAGAGACCACTCCCAAATTCGAAAGGAAGTGGCTGGCATGCTTGAACGTTAAGGCTGCCATTACCTATGAGTGATATTCAGCTTAAACTAATCTATATCCTTGAATTTCTGGTAACATCGATAAGTTTTTTCTTCAATATGCTTACTTTGTCCGATAGTTAAAAAGCTTATTATACATTTTTATGTCCTTAACGTGTACGAGGTCATACTACGGTTGTTGAAGTGCGATCGAATAGCGCAGTCCTGTTCTTCTGTTATCATTTTGGTTACTCGTCTACGCTCAATGAGATCCTGTTAGATGAATTTATTTCCTAATTTTTATCTTCTGACTAGTCTACTTGGAATGTCTGAAAAGGATTCAACGTTCCGAATATTAATACCATCAATACTTAATCAAAATTCAATGTCCACACAAGCTCTTCTAGGCAGTTACCTGAAACTTTTTGAAGAAAACCCAATCGTTCACCCGTAATCCACAGAGTATCGTGGATTACTAAGGAAGAACCGTAATTACGGTTGATACATACTGGTCAGAAAATCATCCAAGACAACTACCGTATTTACCTTAGGCGAGGTGAAACAATCTCAAAATAACTTCCGAGTAGCTGTGACGGAAAGTTCAGGCACAGTTATTCAGTTATTTGCAATGTATAATCATCAGTGCAGAAGTCAAAACTGTCGCCTGCTTGTGTGTGAATCAAAGTTTAAAAATGAAAAGCATGAGGAACATTTCCCTTGTTACCCAACTTGAAAAATAAATAAACTTACACTTACAGTTATCCTACTCGAAACGGTCCCATTTTGGGAGAAGTTAGGGAGTTCAAATTTTTCAACTACCTGTGAATTGTCTCCCACTTTTTATAATACGATTATCTGAAGAATAAGTGGCATAAACATTCCTGGTGAAATTTTGGCAACAGTGCACGTAGTACGGGAACTTAAAATAACTCGCATCCACATATGGTATATTTGATAGCTCAGTAAAGCGATGATATGCATGAAACGACAGACCCAAGAACAGTGTTTCGTTCGACAATTTGAATGTGGAAATGGGATTTAATGTCAGAAGTTCATTCTTGATGATAGGCACCGAACGTGCGTTTTCCATGGAACACTATCAAGTAAACTACTGACATTTAAAAGCATCCCTATGGGATAGTAACGTACCTAATACAGAAATATGCCTGCTACTTAGAATTTCAAATATCTCTTCAGTCAGCTTATTCACTTCATTCTGCTGCACCGCCTGCTTAAAACACCCGTACCTGCGGTTACCAAATACTCCAGAGCAATCGGCCCTAAAACGATTTCTCACTTATTACACATCTCGTGTTGCAATAAAGACCCTAAGCTACCCGAATGCTCAGCGAGTCCAAATGAATGCACTGACGTGAAAAAAATATGTATGTGGCATATTTGAACGAAGGCAAAATTGAATGCAGAAATCTAGTTATATAGACCATTATGATGTTATATCAGCCGCATTACGTTGTTTGTCATCTACATTATCAAACCACAGTCGCTAACCAGGTCATGACAAACCGAAATCTATAGACGCTACACGGAATAATCTTCAGTGACTAAGACGAACTAATAGACGATAACCGATGTTCGGTCAGTACAAAGTACCGTGATGTATATACAGTCCTGGATTGTTGGCCGAGCGGCCAAAACTTACGGTTTATTATGTGAATGAGGTGCGTGGTCCCCACTCTAATAATATCTGCTTGATTATTCCAAAAGGAGACAAAACTGGTAGTTCAACGTCAGTCTCAATAAGGCCATCATGAAGTGCTATAACAAAACAGTTGCGGCTGTCATATACCATGATAATTAAACAGCTGAAAATTTTAGACCCTGTGTATTGTAATCACCGAGATGATATGATACCTATTCACTATAACCGATATCATTCCTGAATTCGGATGCTGCCAGTGAACAACAAAACTAAGCTACTGGGACTCTCATTTGTGTGTGTTAACCAGTGAATCAAAATATGTTGTAAGAACAGTTTATTTTACATGCAGTCTCCTTCTTACTAAACTACCATACAGTGAGATTTATCACGGCAATACCTTCATCTGACAAGCACCATACTGATATGCAACTTTAGTCGCAACAATTACGGCAAGCCTGTAAGTTGGTTAATTAACACGGAATTATCACGGTACTTCAAGGCATACACACACACGACGTTCAAAACACTTACGTAATTTGGTTTTAGTTGTCTTTACTGCATTTTCCGCCTTCCACTGCTATTTTGCAAACAGGATTTTACGTGTACTGTTTGACCTGTTTCAAGTTTATTTGCCAGGAGCAACTGTATCAGTTTGTCGGTGTCATGATTGCCGTAGAATGCTACTTAAACTAACAAATGCCCTTACCACTACCACTGAATATAAATAAACTCTCTGTTGGCAAGAAAATTCTGTGTATGTACGACAGCCCTAACAGTTCATATTCCTCTATCTGTACTTTACTGGTCACCATAATTAGTTCTGTGCTATACTAAGCTGAACCTCATGTAATCACTTTCAACTACTAATCCCAGAAACCTTTTTCAGTAAATAAGTAATCTTGAAACATTCCCATGTATTAACATAAAAGTGTTAAGGATTAATATACTTCAAGTTTACCAGTTTTGGGTTTATAATCCAACTGTTATAAAACTGCTAATACATAACCAGGTATCATCACATAACCCATAAACGCGGCCCGAACCATTTTAATCTTCAGGCTCGATGGAGGATTAGCACTTATTATCTCTGATTAAACAGGTCACTTAGACAAAATGAATCTAACAATCTCGAGTACAATCAGCTTTCTACAGGGTCAACAAAAAGTTAGTAAAAACAGCTACTAACAAGTGGACATCACGAAGAGTATTTTGTTGCCTGAACTGATAATATGTAAGATTCAGTCACGTTTTGGAGAAACAGACTAGTGAGCAGCTGCACTGATGGATCTTAGGGTTTAAGCAGATTTTAAATGCGAGATATATCTATGAACGATTTTAGGTACGCATAGTTCTCCAGGTCACGCAAATAAATTGATAAACTAATAGTTAGCGACTTAGGAGATTGTTCTAAATACATTAACATTATAAAGATGTTAAGTTTGTTAGAAAACAATCGTTATAATTTGGTTCAATCATTCTGTTCACGCACATATAGCGTGATAACAACCGATTTTCTAGAAAACTCTTGCATGAACCTAGAGCCACTAATAAAAGAAGCAAATCGTCTAGTATCCCTCCGCAACTGCAATGTTCATTTTCAGTCTTTTGGTAAGTTAAACCGACAACGGACGGAGGATACTAATGAGATCACTACAAATCTCACTACTACTTGTTTTCTGTTTAGCAGTACTTGAATTTGGTTCAATAGTAGCGTGGATTGAATCATACACATTTTATAAGCCAATGTATCGTAGACAACGGAATAATGCGTTGCTGCAGTCCAGTCCGTGAAGTTTGGGGTAAGATAAAACTTAAAACGTATTCCTTAGGTTACCCTCAGTTGGACGGTATACAGATTTGCACAGCGCTGGAACATTAAGGAATAAGGACAAGTTTTAACTTTTATCTGGTCGAAGTACCCAAAACATATATTATTGCAAAGACACAGAATGGGAATGACAATTCATATTAAAAACATTAAAAACGGCTATCGTGAACAGTTCCTCCTTAGACCGACTAAATATCGCCAAAGTAAACTGATGATGATCTGCATTTAATTTTTGCGTTTTACAGACTATAGTCTCTCAGTTAACATAGGAAACAGGTATAAGGTGACACACACCGAAGCACAGTTTTCAGTTAACCTACGCATTCAACCTAATTACTTGTTACTCTGATATTCCTTGGCTAGATGTCTCAGTATCTCTTAATGTTGCTCCTGTCTTTACCTATTTATTTGGAACAGGCTAAATGTGCCGTACGACATGACAGTTGTATGAACGCGTTCATCAGTAACATTAAGTATGTTCAACTCAAGGCTAAGAAAGGACTCGCTCATTCTCGATAGTTATGCACAAAATGAAGTCAAGACATTCAGTCTGCCTTAAGGACTCATTTCTTCCGTGTTGGGTAGCAAAACATGTCAAGGACAGCTTGCTGACAATGGCGAGACTCTCCGTTGTTAGGCTACATCTTTCTCGTTATATATGCAAAACCGGTTCCCCCAAAACCTCAAAATTTCCATGGTCTTGCGTCCATGACCTAACTCAAAGTGTCGCATGATCATGCTTATTTTTTAGTGCTTAGTACGGTTCAAACATACAAATCATGTCGACCGATTATTAATCTTCATCTCTCTGTGTGAGTACCTGTCGAATTCGTTGGCACAGTTCTGTTGGTGGTATATCATTATAAGTGAACACACACTTTAGCGTGCCGAACAAAGTTGGCCTGTACATATGACTGATTGACCTCTGTTGGAGAGATCGTAGACACCGTCGAATGACTTATGGAATTACAGTTCCATCAAGGTCAAGCACGGTGCAACAGATTCACCTCTGAACTTTGCAGTTTGACTAGCTGATAAGGCTTCACTTATGATCAAAACGAGCGACGTTGTTGAAATCGTATTGCTGTTAAGATCGTTGCTTTCAGTATGAAAAATAGAGGCGTCTCGCATAAATTGTGCAGTTTGAGATGAAATGCAAATATACTGTCGCGATTGTCCGGAACCTCCTGACACTAGGGTGTATCCGACAGTTGATTCAGTTGTTATCCACCCGAGCGTTTTGTCACTGCAACAAAAGCTATAGACGAACCAGCAGTGGAAGTTTAGAAGAAAGCATGCCAGAAACATGTCCCTTAGATTGTTATTACAGTTTGGAATAGCCGTCTGAAAGACTGGTATCCGCAAACCCTTGTAGTAAGCACTAGGCAGCAGTGTTTTGATCAATTATCGATCGACCACAGAACGCTGGGATAAGTTGGTTATTATGTGGTTCATCTTGACACCGTTGTGGTTCATGCTGAATGCACCACAAGCTTCCGGCTGAACTATCTGCTTTAAAGCTGTTCACATTCTTGGGCTGTAGCTTCTACTAGCGAGAAGTGGAATAACCCTAATACTTTCGCGTGCGTAGAAAGTCTTCTGTGTTTGACTTGATAGAGGAGCCAGACTGTGTATGATCTTTGTTCGTACACTAGTGTCCGCGCCAACAGTAAAACTGATTTATATTTGTCAGGCTGTTTGGCGTTGTTGGCTTCTTTTCACCCTATAAAGAACACTGCTAATGTGGCCTCCCTGTTTTCTGTTCGCAAAATGTTAAGAAACTAACTCACATTCCAATTTTTTAGCTGATTCCTTCTGAAGCAGGTTATCGTAGCCGTGAAAACTTGCCGTTGAAGCATCATCTGTCATTAGTACGCTGATCACTGAGGGTTATGTATAATATTAGAAGTTAGTGACTTCTGATAGCCTATCGAAATCGCAATTGAATTAAAACATCCTAAGTAAGTAGGGTCGAAGTACTCGGGCTGGTTGTGGTAGGCGTTTGTTACTCATGAGTAAGGGAACCGCAAATAAGGATGTACAACAGTATAACATAAATAATAGACTATCATCGGCTGATCATATTGGCACATACGGAGTCAACCTGTAAGCTGATTGGTGTAATACAGAATGGAAAACTTTGCGACTAACGGAAGGTGGTGAACTGAGTAGATTTTCAGCACAGTACGCATGTTCACCATTGTCTCCAACTTTCACAAGCTGTATAAATCTAAAATTTGGTACCGGACAGCCGGTGAGAGTTTGACATAGTGATGATGAAATGATTGTGCACGCAATTTTTTTGAATGAAAAATAGTTTTTGAAACTCTGTCGTTGCAACCGAGACAGTAAAAATGATGATTTACTCGAAACCCATGCCAAGTTGTATATCATCACTGGGTCTGTCCATGGGAATATATATCAACAGATCAAAATCAGATTTGTATATTTTTCACACTTTATATGGATATCCTATGCCTGCTATTCTCACTGTTCAGTAGACGTCGCTATGTGAGTGTTAATTTCATTTGAACTTTTAGAAACAAATATAGTCGTGATTCCTTGAAGGGATGGATGTTTGACCCTGTCCGTAGTTAATGCTCAGTCTGTAATCGAAGGCCGCATAGAAGGCTTGTCTTTTATTACGTTTTGTTGTTACAGTCCAGACTTAACCTACGAACCATCATTTACCAACACCCACCGATTTACACCAAAGTTTCTTCTGTAGACGAAGACTGGCTAAAACGAAAACTGGTCGTGTGATCGTCGGGTAAACGTATCTACCTTTTATTCTGGTCTATAAAAGTTGCAAAAGATTCTCATAATAGTTTCTGACAAACTCCAACCTGTTTCATAACATAAGCGCTTTCATGCTTGTTAATGTGTGTTAATATCTTACGTCCAATCTCCACTTATAATTTCCATCCACGTGAGCCTAAACTAAACGTATTAACACAAACGTACAATGATGACAACAACTGACATTAGCATTATGCAATTCTAGTCATACGGGCTTACTGTTAATGAGTTCTCGTGGACATAATTTAAAGTTCCAATCTACCATCAGTCAAAACTCTAATTCAATGATCAACGAACTGAATAGATTCCATCACAGGTAACATTGTGTAAGTGTCCAGTAACCTTGTGCACAGATATTTTAGAGTTAAAGGTGATCAACATTCCTTTGCCGTGAAACATCTTTTTGTTATATCAGTAAGTAAAAAAAAACATTTTCAGTATGGAAAATATTTTGCGATTCACATTTTTATCTCAAGTATTTCGCATAGTAGGTTCCTTTTAGAATCGCAGTTTTATCTAATTCGACTGATATCTTTTTGGCAGTAATTGTAAACATACATACAACTCAAACAGAGTTTATCAGAATATAGATGTATCGATCGCTTAGCCCGAGGCAGTGAAATAATGAATTGAAACAATTAACTTGGGCCTTTGTATTCACTACTAACGATAACTAATGTCCGATTACTTCTTTGCAAAATATACTAAGATAGTGGATTTTTAGAGTAGTACCCGAAAATGATTTTGATATGTTCAGTTAAGAGCCAATTACGAAAAATTTAGCCTTCGGTTGAATTTGAACCAGCGACGGAAACAGCACGCCAAAACACGGCAAGCGCTCTACCACCTGGGCTACAAAACCACTCCGGTCGCTGGTTCGAATCCAACCGAAGCGCAGAATATTTGCAGCTGGATCTCACTTACTAGTTAAAAGTAACTTGAAAAGTATTTTTCAAACATTTTTAGCTAAACTGCTCGCAACAGTGAGTTTTTAACCGAACACATGTTGTCTTATCGAACTGATCACCCGTTCTGATCAGTACCTTGAAAATAACTTGAAAAATATCGACAGCCTTTAGTTTCTTCACTCTTTTCTACCTCTTGTCGATATTTTGAATTAACAACCGTTAGCTACACATAAACAGTGAAGTGCTTAATCTAGTTATTGGAATTTCAAGTAATGCTTCGAATAATAGCTGTGCGTATCAAACTCAATTTCGGGTCAGCTTCGAAAATTTTACTGTCGATTTAAATCTTGCTGGATCGAGTGATGCCGTCCGAAATTCCGTCGCTGTTTTGAGAAACCCGGTTACCCGTTTTCCGTGACGACTGTCTTAATGATTAGGTCCACTTTGAAAGCAAACTATATCAACCTATATTATATGCAATTCAACCTTCACACTCAGTAACGGTTGCTGTAAAGAAAAAGTCAATATTCACAACGAACCAGCCACGGACCACATAAACTTCCTATCGTGTTGGCTTGCAGGAATGACCAGTGTGCACATTCACTCGGACGCTTTATCATTGTATCTATAATGGGCTGATTGCGGACAACACGCAAGGCATTTCCAGACAAAACCAGGGCCATGTATTATGGAGTAAAGTTGGAAAATACTCCCCTGTTGGCCTTTTGTGTGTTTCATATCATCTGTATGTAAGAATTACAATGTCTAACAATAATATACACTGACGAGTAAGTAGTTTTTAATTTCAAACGTTTGCAAGTATCGCGCGTGCAATTCTGCAGACAGGAAGCAGCGTATTTTTCCACTTTAATGTATAATACAATAATGTCCATTGGCCTACATTCATAATGAGTATTTTTGACACCCAAGTAGAACTGTCCACAACTGAAACACTAAAATCCACTCGATGTGAACGTATTGCACTGAATAAAATAAGGAATAAGTGAGTGAAGTTGAGTGCAATTCATTTACTTCAAAGTTGCTGGACTAAATAACTCCCATGTTTCGTCTTAAGCAAATGTTGTGGCTGGTATACATAACTAGACAAGTTTGCTTACCAGCTGATCGGTGACAATAAGCCTTGAAATTAGATCACGTAGTCTTCACGATGTACAGTCGACAGATATGTCTCATCAGATCAAACCAATGCTAGCTTCCGTGCAACCCAACCTGTTACTGAATTGGACGCAAACCAGCATAAAGCTTTAAACTGCTAAGTTATTTGGTTATTTAAAAACAATAGCGTTTTTCTTTAAAGAAGAGCTTTTATCAGGACTAATTGGATTGGTCCTCAAAGTCCCTGTTTCAATCGGCTCACTGTGGGGAAACATTATTGTTTACTTTTCATCGGTAGTAGTACTCCACGAGGAATCAAAATATCTCCACAGTTTTTCAAGCGAAATGAAGTGAATATAATTTTTACTGGGGAAATTGCAAATATAAACACTGATCAGTATTCGCCCTTGAAGATGTTTGCTTTGTCAATTTATTACGTGGATACTTAATTAAGAAACGGTTGTTTCAGCTAGCTCTATGATCTTCTTGGTCAGCCGATTTAAAGGTGTCCTGGCGTTTAGCTGGCCGAGTTGGAATAGCAGTACATGACATGTAGTACTCTGGAACACTTACGATTACACGCCCAGCACAAACCAATATTAGCTGACGCTATTTTCACACATTGTACACGCCATTGTTTCACTTGACCTCTCCATCTTCAAATCGGACGTGATCTCAGACAGGCCAAGTGCCGTGATTCTACCGAGGTCTATTGTCATTACCGGCGAATATGCTCCGATTTAGACCATGCACCAGTATTTCGGCCAAAAAGAAGACGAGGCATTAGACGAGGCCTTAATCTGGTCGTTCCAACTACGTGAACAACGAATACATCCCCATGTGTTTGACCCAGTAAATCGATCCACACTTTTTAGAGCCTTTAGGTACAGGGTAGGCTTAACAAATTCATGAATGTGCAGTCGGTACCCAACTTCCACAGTTCAGCTTAGGATAGAATTGAGATCTCTGGCTACCTCGCTGGGGGTTTCAAAACCAAAGACGGCTTGTGACAAACTTTTTATCCAGTTTTATATTATATAAAACGGAGAGTATTGTCGAAGACTATCGGGAATGTCAAAGAGAACCTCTTAATTTGCAGTAGAATGCTAGATCTTCAATACGTTGACGATAGGATACAGTCTGACAGCTTCCGACAGTAAGCACTATCTTAATTCCCTCAATGTATCACGAAGTGTGCTTCACAGCCCCAACAGGCAGTGGATAGAGCAATGATGTGAGTACGTATAGTTAGTGTTGGAAAGAGAAAGTTCTGTAGGCTATCAACCCAATTATAATTTTAAACATTAACATTACCATTGGTGGATATACATGAACTGGAACAAGTCATGTTCAAAGACTGGGGCTTTATTCGCCTATCTTGGACATTTGTGGTTACAATGAATCATCCCTGTATGGTGTCATGTTCACCATTGTGAATGTTGGTTGGTCAGAACACAGAAAAATAAATATTTTTCAGCTGTTTAGTCATCTATGTTTGCTTTCAGTCTGTCGTATCGGGTGAGGTCTGAAGGCAGACATTTCGTAATGCTTGGCAAAATGGTCCATTCACCACAATCTCCAAGTGTGCTATGCCAAATGTAATTGAACCACTTGTTAATATTTTTTTCACCCGTTTGCCATTTGGAAAATTTTATTCCTGTTTGGTGGTCGGCAGACATAAAATGCGAAATGAACAGACGATGATCCGGTATAGATAACTGAAGTCAATTTTCAGACGGTTTACCAACGTACGATAAGTTCTCCTCCTAAACTGGCTGCATGAGTTAAGAAGAGCGGGCTCTTCGGAATGAAGTTTACACTTGTTTCTCTAAATTATCTGTAAGGTTGGTGCAATTGCTAACATGTGGAAACAAATTTCATAAGTAGCGTGTCAATCTAATGACACTTTATTTTTACTTACGTGCTAACTCTTCTAAGTTGTAAACTTCTTAGCACCTCGATTTTTAGGGTTCGAGTCTAGACATAGATGTTCTATTTTCTTCCTAATACCCCTTTCTTTTCTTTTGCTTCCTAGTTGGTTCTTGTTTTTTTCACCCACGGTTTTATTGCAGTTAAACACCAACTTTGGCTACTGTTATACTAGTTGTGACGACAAGCTGACCATCTTGATGACAATACTCAAAGGCTGAACTTACCTATTGTAAGTGGCTTTGTGCAAACGCATAAGTTCGCTGACATTTGTACTCGACAGACATACTCAACTCCACGGTTCCAAAAACGAATTGTTGCATTTTGATCAGAGACGTATAGCTTTAGTGGACAAGGAGTTCACGTGAATACTATACTTGAAACGAACCAACAGTCACGTCACTGGTTTGAGGATCACCGGGTACTTTTGAGTTCAGACGAACATTTGAGGTGAAAGCAGAAAGAAAAGTGGTAGTACTCAGGTTTTATTGAAATCCAAGGTGGTAGCCTTGGAGGGACAATAAATTGAAGTAAAATGCACCTATTCAACACGTGCCAATATTTCTAAAACTTGGGCTTAACCACTTTCTTGTTGCTTCTAAGGAGTTACCACTTAGGTGGATCATCATAATTACACAATTAAATGGAGACGGATTCCCAGAGGACTAGCATTTTCAGAGGCATCTACTGTTGAGGTTCTGTGTTTTGGAAGATCGATAGCAGAGGCTGGAGTTATCAGATCAAACGACATTTTATTTGATCTGTTCACGAGACTGAGGAAATTGAATGCATGATCTGCTTAGGTAGCACAATATCTGAGGTAGACTATTGCGTGAAGATGTCAAACATGAGATCATTGCCGCAACTCTTGGCACGGTTATAACTAGAAAATGCCACTGGATTTCTAATATCGGTCGTTGCAAGGATATGCAATACTAAATAGCCCTGACAAGAGCAACGCTTGAATTTGATGATTCTTTCGAAAACCTCCGATTGCAAATTCTCTTTAAATACGATGGCTTTGATCAAAAGTAAGGTACTGTTTCCATTTCATAGACCAGCCAAAGTTACTCAATGTTAATGACTAAAATCTGAACGCATTTACTTTTCCGAATGTAGACACAACCGAACGAACTGTCTTGAACAGGCGGCCGAACGTCGACATTGGTAAACCACCAGAATCGAAGTCCAAGGGGAATGAGGCTGTAAACGTTAGTTAAAACGCGTAAACAACAAGAATAAATTGACAAAAATTCAGGTCAAATGAACGAAATAACAAGAAACGATTAAAAATTAGTCTGGAAAATGAAGTGACCAACTGGAATTCTAGGAAAAGACCGACAGCTATATATTTATAAGAGTAAGCCTCAATCTATTTATGTTGTGTTTAAGCTCAAATCAATATCACCTGCTAATATCACTTCATCTTGTGAATAAATGTGTGTAGTTAGACACTATATTCGTTGAACAGCCAAACGCCTGAATGGTCGAACAGATCTGCCATATCTACCACCACTCGCAACAATCGTAAATCAGAGTTGGCAGATGATATAATACATACGTTTGCAAAAGACACGACAGATGTGGTAAAATATTCAGATTATTATGAACTAAGCTAATAGTCGTCAATGACCATGGCTAAGATGACTAGTCGAAAAATTGGTTTTTGTATTAGATCTTAGTGTTTTACAGTAATATTAGTTTAGGCAGTAGCTAGTAAGAATTGTTGGATCGTTTGACTGGCACGATGCACCCAATGGCCTGCTAACCTTAAAAAAGGTGAGGATGAGAGGAGCGTTTTGTTAAATCCACGTATTGTGAAAGAACTGCGTTGATCTGTGGTAAACTAAGCCACCTAGTTTGAACCGGATAGACAAACTAGTAGCACATTATAAACATCGCGGCTGCTTCAGTAACCTTTCAGGATTTCAGTTATACCAGAATAAAGTGACAATTAACTGAGCTGTTGAGACAATTTACTCAGCGTCGATACTCATGCTTCCGGGTTCTATATGTCTAACACAACTCAAATAGGACTTTGAAATTATAGGCTCAGTGTAGTACTGCAATGTGTTAATTTCTCAAGCGGAATGAGTTGTTCACATATGTTGAAAAATGACATTTTAATCAGTTCGTTTGAATGTGCCAGGGGTTGTTGAGTGACTGCAAAATTCTTGGAGTATCATTTGCTGAGCTTCATCCTAGCTGGAACATCACACAAACGGACTTTCCGCTTTTTCAAAAATGGGGAATGTGATACTTTACCATTGGCTTTTAGAACATTGTAAACATCTCCGGCTGTCTGGGCTGTAGACTGACCCACCGGTTTTTGTTTAGAGAAGCGAGGGATTTATGGGAAACAGAAAACTACCCGTTCTTCTCAAGTATGTTTCACCATCACTATATGAAAAGTGTTAAACGTTTGCAGTGAATTTACCCCGCTAATCAAATCATGTAGCTTAGATGATAATGTCACCGGCGAAGGTAAGTGTTTAGTGTGAGATGTCCTCGTTTTGTGATACGGTGGTTTCCATAACACTCAACACAAGTGAATCTTCCTTTATTGGTTAGATCTTCAATATCCTCATTTTGTTTCGTCCAAGCTAACTAATTAAGTGTCTTAACAACCCATTTTGGCTGAAGGTTCTATCCAACTTTGATCATCAGTAAGTATCAAACCCTATTCTATAAACGGGTTCGATCTGATGAACAGTATGTACTAGACACCATCTTCCAAAAATTCTATTTTCTTTCAAAGTCATCTAAACAAACGAAGATAGCTAACGATTTCAATGTGTCAGGTTGAGAGTATACAACGAATAACGATTTTTCTCTTTCTACCCTTGGTTAACTACGACAGTGAAAACCACATTTTTTTACTTCGTTACCCACTTTAAAATTTAGCAGCGTGCTCACATCAACATGAGTGCTCAAAGCATTGCGTTAATCGGTCTACCTCACTTCCGGGGATCAGCCATACCTATACATTTGTATCCATGTAATTACTACACCATCGGTTTGTATATCTTTGAACTATATGTCTGAAGTGCCGTTGTAAAAAAATTGCGTTTAAACTAATCAGTAGGGCAATTTTCTACTTTGTGAAAGTCAGTTAATATAATGTGCAAACAGTTTGACTATGGCCTAACTCGTTAGATGAAATTTATGTTTCACTTCATCAAGCGACTTAGTTTGTTCTAATCACAAAAGCTGTTTTGAAAAATGTTTATCCATTAGTTTGTAAAGCTTATTGACCGACTGAAAACTGATTTGGTGAGAGCTTCTAAAGCAGATGAAGCTGAATTGAGTTATGTAGATAACGATACTGTCAATTTGCTAGACTGTCAACAACGTCTGCCAAAGTAGACAACTCATCGTTGTAACTCGTGAAACACGCTGTATTGTTTTATCTCTGATGAAATGGAAGGAATAAATATTTACACAACAAATGATAAGAACAGGTCCGCAGCCGGGTGCCACGATTCCTAGTTAAGCCTCTTGCAAGGGGGTTGTCAAAAGTGGAAGAGCTTGAAACGAGTGGTTTTTCTAAGTGAAGCGTGCAAATCGGTCTGGTTTGCGAATAGTGCTCACGACTAAGCACAAAGAAACTAAAATGAACGGCCGATTGTCTATAGCTTCCAAGGGTTGACTAATAAAGCCTTGTAATCATCCGGAATTTGTAAATTATGAGCAGATATCATCAGAGTAAAAGATTTTGTAACACCAGGAATGGGATATGTGGTCCTTCGTGGTGGTTGACCAGAGGAATCGTTTCCACTAAGCGTTACTTACCAGTGCATGCACACAAGTGTATTTGAAAATCACATTCATGTATTTCTTCTTGGACCACTTTGATTGAAAAGCACCGGTAACAAAACTGTCCTGAATCACCAGTCTGAACCAGTAATGAGTTAGAATGGGTTGTAAAACTTGACGGTACGCTTTTAAGGTCATTAGGTCCAGCTTTCGGTTGAGTCTTCTGGACAACCTGGGACCTAAATCCTTCGCACTAAGTCGAAGCAAGTAGAAACGTTCATTCTCAGAAGATCTGAATGTATACAGTGACGGATAATCATGGTAAAAAACAAAAGAAACTTACGAGTGAACAGAAAGAGATTGAAGTAACTCTTGTCGGCGATTGTGTTGAACGACAGTGCATAATAGGGAGTTGCTGATAAGAATAAACCAAGGTTTGTAGTGATTTGCTAAATTATAAACTCAAATTATGTGGGCTTGTGTCAGTTAGTATAATCCAGGCAAATGGGTGTGATAAAATACTACTCCGGTGTGCGTTGGATGTACGCACTTAAGAATAAAAACAGTCGCAGACTACTGTGTTTTATCCATGTGGATATTACAATCATTAATTGCCAGGCAACTAGCAAACAATTATCTCTTTGGACGGGACATTGACACTTTGGATTTTACAACAAAACGCACATAGAAGGAACTGAAGTATAAATGATCGCACTTCCATGGCTGTGCGCCAACCAGCCTGAAACCCCGCTTTTGTTTTCTGTTAAAAGTGATCAGTTAAAACACATCGTATTTAAATGACGTAGTGTTACACGAAGAACATGATCATTTGTTAGTCGGTTCTTTGCTCCATACGTTCACCACAAACCACTTCAGATTTGTAGGACGACAAATAACGTCGAATGATGTGTAAAACATGATGATAAATTAACATGAAGGTCTGTGTCGGTTGGATACAAGCTGGCCTTACATGTGTGGAAGATAACGACCAAAAAATTGACTGTTTCCAATGAACACGCGCCCTCGACTCAGTTGCTTGTTTCTACGGTGCGAAAACCGATTCATTACTAAATTTCCGTAAGAACTGATGATTTCCTGAAGTAAGCCACACTTCGTTGTTTGATTTCCCAATAGTCGTTTGTTCCTTTTCATTCTTGGTTGTACGGCCACGAGGCTTCGGTGGAAATTACAGTGTTCCTGCAAACCCTGCTGCTGGTTCACAAATTGATATAGAATTCACAGATCAGAGAAAATTGCGGAAGCTTACTTACATTCAAAGCTCTGTTGAGCGGTTCACGACAGAGCGGCAAGTCGAAATACTGTTTCAGTTTCAGAAGGTCAGCAACAGAAAGACAAGGAGAAGGAAACTCACAGGATAACGAGCAAAACGGAAACTCAACCACTGCCTGTCAAGATAATAGTAGCCATATTGCAACCTACAGCGAACAACAGCAACAACAGTGAGAGACCGAGAGTATATTTATATTACCGCAATGATTTTTAGGATCATGCTACCCGAATACTCGGTTTGTCACCTAGACTATTTGTATTCAGTCTGTGCTTGAACTTAAGTACTGTTGAAGCAGTTGCAACCGGCTTTGATAGATCGCCTCAGATTAAACATTAAACGCAAACCAAAGGTTTTGCCTGCCATTCCCACTTCGGAAAATTATCCTCAGGATGGCCAGTTTAGTCATACGAGTAATTTTCGTAAGAGATGTTATGGTTGGTACATGGTCTTGTATATAAAAACCAATATCGAAATGTACCACTTTGTGCAATCGATCTAGAAAGAGTTGAGAGCGTAGTGTTACAAGTTGTTTTTGTGGCTTTACTTTGCATTGTTTTAATGAGGGTGATGTTCTTTGCAAGTTATGGACTACGAGCTTGAAACTTTGGTCAAATGTGGGGTCACAACATGAACATACCAGTGAAACAGTCCAGGCGAAACTGTTACAAACGGTCTAGTGAATAACTCAAGTGCCAAAACACTGCTTAGAGACAAGTTTAAATCACTCGAAAAAATCCTGTTCAACTCGAGCTCGCATGCGTTGGTACACAATCTTTCGTACTACGGAAGGTAATCTGCGGAGCCAAATTGACGGAAATGCCAAACGGGAAGCAGTCGTCTAGGGCTCAGTGCTGTGGTATGTTCGAATAGCGCTGAAGCTCTTGTCGTCTAGTCAAACTGTTGACTGGACGTCAAACTTCAGTGTCCTCAGCATAAAATACCAACAATAGATTGACAGATGGTAGGATTTCAAGCATAAATAAAATAAAAAACAGAGGTCTCAGTAAGAATCTTGTGATACCGATGGACAAACGATATTCGGATGAAAAGTCTCCTTTTCTCAGTGATGTTAAAGTGACCACCATGAAGGCAATCGGTGAACAACAACAACAACGAAGACTTTCGTAGACCATAATCATGACGATTTACCTAGAATAAACACATCAACTTGTTTGCCTTTATTACGAGCTTTTGTTTAACTTTCCAGCTCGACGACCTAATGAGTAATACATAAAAGTTACTTTCCAAATTCATCCTCTCTCGGATCACAGTGCAAACTGGATGAAGTAGTCACCTAATTGATCATCGATGAGGCTGTTCTTAACCTCTGAGGTAATCGGTCTGCTGTTGGAGGGCTCATTGTAATCACCGTAATTAATGATGGTTGGCATTATGTAAACATTTCAGGGCTAAAAAGGTTGCGTTTCATGGGGTATCTATTGAAACGTTCACACAGCGATCATGATAACCCTTCAACGCTTTTCTTTAGTTCCAGAAGACAGGTTTAGGACCTTATTTAAGGCAATGGTAGCTTAGAAACAAGATGGGTCGTAGGAAGTAGGCATTTATGTGACAATCTAACTATGTGCCTTTTAAGTCCTCCCCAACTGGTGCTTACTTCAAGCTACTCGCTCTAATGTCATTAAACACAATGCATAGTTTTAAAGTGGGTTTTAACGAACTGGTCGTCTTGATTGCCTGCTTGCAACCTACTTGTCCACGGCCTTTGTAACGACACTCAAGATAAATTGTCAGTAGCCATCGAGTAAAGGATACACTGATGAATCAGATCCACACAATTTGCTTTGTAAAAGTTCATTTCGATGTCTCTAGCGGAGAAGAATTCCCTTGTTTTTTTTCAATTAAAGTGCGTTAAAAGTAAACGTGACTTTCTTTCTGTAAGTTATTCTTACCCCTGTTTTAGGTCGAAAAATTCGACCTGTCATTAGTTTGTATTGCTTAAGCATAAACCAAACCTACCACACTGTTCTGCTGACCAACAAACACATCCATTCATTTGGCTAGTTAACGCAACAATTAATACCAGCAGAATTATGAGGATAAATCTCATCTCATCTACTGCAATTGCTTACTGTTAGGAGTTTACTTTACTGTTCCGGCGATTCCAGCCAAAGTCTCGTTATGGGATCCGGAAACGAAACTGATTGCATATCTCGAACCATTGCACATAGACCATTTGGTCTTGTTGCGTGAATGCAAATTCATAAACGCTGGCAACTTCTTGTTTCCTACAGCCTGAATTTTCGTGAATAAAGACTACAGTTGATTTCACTGTCTTTAATACATATACGTCGTTGTATGTCTATAATTTTTACATCAGTAACCCAAGGGTAGAAACGAAACTTGAACATCATGTAGCTGATTTCAACTTTTCCGTTTTAGTCGGATCAAAAGAACTAAAAAGCTAAGAAGCAAAACCGACCGTTAATTGTCTATGCGAGAGCGGAAAACTTGAAAGATGACGTCGCGAAAAACACGAATTTATGGTTAAATGTACGCGAAGCATCTTAACCAATGATTCCTTGTGTCATTCTCTGGTTTGTTACACTTCCCTAAATTTGTGTTAATCAGTTCCAAACAAATGCTTAAGACAAACGCCAGTTACAGTCTGTTTCATGGTTAGCATTTGATAAACTGATTTCACTTCATCCACTCTAGGCCAATAAAGCTGCAAAACTATGCATTCCACTTTTGCTCAAATGTAACATAATCTGTGACTAGATTTCGACGGAAGCTTCTTCCTTTAGTAACTGGATTATACGTAAGTCTAAATGGTCGTCGTTCTTCTTTGAAATGTGATGGAAACCTTAAAATGAACAGGTAACTGAATATTTCTGTGACATCCATGAAATTATTGTGATTGTATCAAGTGATCAAAATGCAGCTCATAAATCATGTTTCAAGATAAAGAAAAAATGTGACCGAATTTGCGATATATTCCGTTGCAACTAACACTGAATCACATCAGACGCATATTGCAGCATTATTGTTTACGTAACAGTTAAACAAACGTAGTAAGTACAGAAAGCATAACTACATATCTTCACAAATTATCTGCAGTTTACATGAGAAGACAATAAGATGACTAAGTCAGCAACTTCGACAAAACGTTCTACACCATCCTCATTGTAATGCTTTAGGCTAACACCGAGACAATAATTATTCCCTTACGGAGAATAGCTGTATACTAACTGCTGTCACTGTACAGGGCGACAGTTGATCGTTGCCGTGCTGCAGCAGGTACTCGCTTGAGTCGAAGTGAAAACTAAACAAGTCTGGGCAAGTAATGTCACACAATTAGCGCGAAACAAACGACGATCAGCTTTAAATGCATCGTTTGTTGATTTCTGGCAACCGGTAAACAAGACCAGTGAACTAACATCTACTCGAATAATTAGTAAGTGAAGAAATCCTCAGTGTTCTAGGGCTTTTACTGTTCACAAACGCAACGATTAACAATCCTACGTGGTCGTAAGTCTAAGATGCCATGATAAATAATAAACCTAATGTTATCTCCTTATTTACGGTTTTGTATTTTTTGTGTGTTAATCTTGGTCGTTATCTCAGAATAGTACTCCGCACATTTTGTCAACTAGTTGCGAATATTATTTCTCAAACCGGTGTTCTTATGTTACACAAATATTGAACTAACAAACGACCTTCATAATGATATCAGTGACCAGAAGACAGTCAACGAATAGCACCACATTATTCTACCTATGCAATTCGTTATGTTTTAAGATCCTTGGTTTTGTATATTAAACGGAAAAGTTTTAAATAAACTTTGTCGTTGTTTTCGACTTATTTGCATGTGTTAGCCAATATCTTCCTCCTTTCTGTATACTGCCATGTAAACAGAAAACCGATTTCATTGTCCTTTTAGAAAAAAGAAAGCGCACACGCATTGTACCACGGTGACCAAACAGCCAATCGGATGTAGAAGGGAAGGTCGCCTCGTGTTATTGGTAGTTTTGTTGGCTAGCCATGAACTGATTCACTGATGGCATACATCTTTGTTTGCCAGACGGTGTAGGTTGTTCTACTTAAGCCAGTGTTGGACACAGTTGTCACCGTTGAATATGAAGAAGAATCGCACTATACTGAATACTTTATTAATTGCCAATGAATATGTGATGGACCGTGAACGATAAATACGACCTTTTCTAGCTTGTCTATCGGAACAGCCTACTAAGAAGAAAACGGTTGTTGCAAAAACAATATAACTTCCCATCCGGAATATAAATATATCTACGACACAGTGCCATTTTTGTGCTCCACAAGGCGTAAACACTCAGGTCAGCAGCCAGTGATGACCGGGATGAAAAAGAAGCAAACTGCGTTATCCACGGTAGTTTTTACGTGCTTGCTGTTGTGGACACGAATACCGTGTTTGTGTGCTGTACGTGGATGTGTGACTTACGTAGCTGGGGAGGATTATTCGATGCGACAATCGATCTGTGACAAACCAGACACACACTTCAAAAGCATTCCTTCAGCTCTACCAAGTCAAGTGGTGAAGCTGACAATAAACCATCAAGAAATTAGTCTGTTGAATGCATCACAGTTCAGTCACCTGCCAAACCTAAGCTATCTGGATTTGGACTCCAATAAGCTCTCAATTATCAGGCCAGATACTTTCGAGCAGTTGCGAAAACTTCGAACCTTGAGCCTCCGATTCAATTTACTGAGCTTCACCATTGAATCATTTCATCCGAACGCGATTAATGGTTTGGCGCAGTTAGAACATCTAAACCTGCTGCAAAATCCAATCGCTTTTGTTCCAAGACGGCTATTTGCACCCATGGGTTCTACACTCCGTTCATTGGTGTTGGCTAGCGCCTCCGAAGACCTTGAACTTGATCGTGATGCTTTGGCTAATCTGACAATGCTACAGACATTGGATCTAAGTTCTAATCATCTAGAAACCTTACCTGAGGACTTCGAATTTAGCCTGAATAGTATGCAACTAAAAGAATTGTATTTGTATGACAATCCATGGCGATGCGATTGTCACCTTCGTTGGCTCAAAGTTTGGTTTCTAAAGCACAACACCAAAATGACTTTCTCCAAACCTGTTCCGGAAGGAATAAGTCGGAAATTGCTTGAACCGAGTATACAAATATGGTCTGGTCTGAACTCAAATGGCGCAGACGACACGACAGCGGTTCTTCAACCGAAATGTGCCACTCCGTACGCTCTGTCCGGCAAACCTTTGTTTAACCACCAGTCTGGCACTGGACTACAACCAGTACGAACTACGGACTTTCATTGTGCTCCAAATGCTCTTACTCCAAGTCAGCCGATTCATTTTCCTCGTGGTGGCAACGCAACACTGAGCTGTGAGTTTTTTGCTGACCCTACCGGCATTGTAGTCTGGTATCGAAACGGGACCCGTGTGCAAAATCACTGGCCTCGCATGTCTATTCATCAAAGTCAAGGACGTAATTTTTATTCTGAACTCAGCATTCAAAATATACAATTGGAAGATGTCGGTAATTATGTTTGCTTTCTGGATACCGGACACGGCCGCGTTAACAGCACGTTTACTGTGCACGTTGAAACAGAAGAACATTCGTTTGCTTACATTATGTCCGGAAGCGTGTTGCAATGGATGAGTGGGTTAAATGCCAACCTCGTGCTCAAATATACTGGAATCACAGCTTCCTGTCTCGTCATACTACTTATGTTGATAGGCTTACTCATCTACTGCTTCTATGGGCGAAATATATGCGGTAAGAAACGAAGACAACTGTCCTCGGCACCACGTGTGGAGGAGAAAAAATATTCAACAATGAGTCGAAGAGTTTCAGTTGTGACAGATAAGTCAAACGGCTTTCCAGCAAGTAAAGAAGACACCTGTTCAGAAGTGGATAAGTTTGCAAGGAATGTCTGCCACAATTCAATGGCCAAACCTTCCCTTACATCAGCGGTAAACAATGCGCTCACGCCACCTGAACAAATGACCACTCTCAGGCTGCTACCATCGACTGATAAACTGAACAATTATGTGGCATTCCGAATTGTTCCACAGGATATAAAAACTGAACATCAACAAAGCTGTTCATTACATAATTATGCCATCATTCAGTCTGTTGCTTCTGATGCGATTATTGTTCAGCAAGCAGATGATGCAGAACATACGGTTGTTGTGCATCCCGATACACTACCTTCAATTGCGCAAATTGAACAAGCTTATGCACCTCGCCTAACGGAAACTGTTTCCGGAAGCAATGTTACACCATTGAACACAAAAAGTGAAGCTCAAAATGATGAATACTCACCTTGCCCATTGCATGGAAATATTTACGCCACACTACACCCAAAAAGTGTAAGGGTCAAACGGAACAGCTTACAAAAGCATATCGCTACCGTGCCACCAGGAATTGGCTCGTTTCACGAAAAGTGGAACCACACCTTGCCGTCAAGCAAGAAGTCACAGACCATTGGACAGGATCCTTTTGGAAAATATGACATTAAAAATCCGGTGTCTACGTCTACGTTATCCTCTAGTGTTACTTGATGGGTGGGAAGGAATTATCAAAATTACATCTTATGCCAATTTGAGTATCATGATGATAAACTGTGCATAATAACGGTTTTATAACGAAGCTCCCCCGTGTGTTTTAACTGTCATCCAAAGAAACATGGTGTTATTACGTGTACAGTGAACAACATTTTTATACTAACTAATCTAGCAAAGTCTTGTTTATACCAATGCAGTGCCTAGCTAATCATGAAACGCAAAGGAGAATTCTATTGTGATAACTAACCGTTGGATTGCTTCTTCCAAAAAATGTTGGCACACGCATTTTTCTGATCAGAACATGTATACCTGTTTGTGAAGAAGATCAGAGTGAAATTATCATGTCAAACTGAACTGAATGACTTATTATTCAATTGGAGGTTTGGAGTGTTAGAATGTTTTTGCCATATTTGTGTTCGGACTAAGTATGACAGCATTAGCATTTATGATTAGGTTTTCCACGAATTAACAGATACGGGTATAACCATGCTTGAAAAGACTGTTTGAAACCCAAAAAGATAAACTTATGTAAAACTGCGCTCCACGAAGAAACGTGTTAGAGCGGTCCGTTTTGTATGTTTCTGGTGAGAACTTTGATTGTAATATAGTCTACTGAGGTTTAATTTTAAGCGTGATGGGCAAACAATTGAACTGAATTCCTCATCTGTCATTAAATAAACATAAATTATCCTCTTCTCCAGATTAACTTATGATGGTTGTAGAACAGTGGCTACGAAATCAGGTCTGTACTGTTCTCGAATTCTAAAGTAATCGAGTTAATCAAAGGTTTTTCGTTATATTTCTATAACTTATTTCATGGTTTTTAACATATCTTACTGTTTTACCTCCAGAAAACATGCTTCGTAGATTTTTTCTAAGGTAAAGTTGAAATAAAATCTGGTATGTGATGGATGGAATTAGCTAAAAATTTTTGAGGACAGGAATAACCCACAGAAATCACTGGCAGAAAAGTTGTTTGGTAACTTATTCACAGTTATATGGTTAAACAGTCATCTGGTTACCAAACAGAATGAGTTGAACTCCAAGCATCATATATGTTTGGCATTTGACATGTTCCTATCAAACTTCGTCCAGGATAGCTGACTCATCTGATGTTACCATTGTATACAGAACATAACTTCATGTAAGTTTCTCTGATTCAGTCTTACTAAAATACAGTGGACATCTGTATGCAAAGAAAACACGGTGTCGAACCAGATTCTAGCTAGGTCAGAAGGAGTTGTAATACTAGCCGGCAAACAAGATAGGCTAAATATATTTAACCCTATAGTATATGATATATAGTATTCACCTCAGTAAGATTTGAGCAGATGATCTCAAACGCAAAATGACCAAGTGTTTGGAGTTATATTGCTTTGTAACTCAGTTTTCCCAAAATGTAAGAAATATATATTTAGGGTTAATTTCAAATAAAGCATCTAGTTTGTGGTGACTGTTTGGGTAAATTGTTTGAAAATATTTAGTTCGTTATACCTCAGTGTTGCTAAATTATTTTTTATTGGGGTGTGTTTTCCATCTATCCTATGAATTTTTAGGGAAAATGATTTACAACACATTGTTAATGCTTCCTCTTCACCATCCCCAGAGAATACTCACAAACCTATTAGCGTAGTTTACAGAAATGGCTGTTTACTGATGTGCTCACTGGTTTATCTATGGTTCATCTCGTGAGTTGACAAAAACGTGTTGCAACCGCAAATGTACAAGATGTAATCGGCAACAGTTCGGAGAGAAAACATTTCGTTGGCATCGTAAAATACTGGATAATGGTTAAGCGGGGTGAAGTAAATTAGAACAGTGTCGACAAATACGTTTCTGTTGTTATCAGTTAGAAGCATTTATACAGATATCTCAAAATTCCTGAAATGAACATCGCTCATATCCGATAGTGGTTCTTTCATTCTAATAAACTTCATATCTAGCCCGCCTTAAACACGATGGATGGACTCATGCTTCTTTTATGTTAGTTCTCCTCAGTAATGTATAAACTAGTCTCGCCCCCAGTTCTGAATACTTCAGTATCGTTCTTACGTACAAGACAACTCTATTTGCTATAGAGGAACACAAAAATACACCTGACCCTCCAAGAAGCTGCGCTACAACCGTTCTGTCGGTTCAGTTCGATAACCACAAAGGTGAGAATTTTCACTCAAGTGCAAAACACAGGATTCTGTAAAGCTACTGGTTGTTGTATCCGTTATAGGCAAACAACCTAGGAGTTTTCATCTCAGGACGTTTTGGGATCTGCTGCACAGTTAAAAGGGTTTCAGTACTCTCATAAAAGGATATGCACCAGTACAGTTAGCTAGAGCAAAACTCCCCTCCAATTCCTTGTTTTTAAATTTAGGGGCTAGAAATTCCACCAGAATGCAACATATGTCGTCATTTGTGAGCGACAAAACTGCGTTCTGTTATAAAATCAAGCTTTGGAGTCCTATCTCGGAAAAACTGCCAATCTTGTTTAATCTGAGCCGTCTATGTCTCCAAGTATTTTACTATATAAACTACTGGGTATTCTTTTGTTGAAAGTTATTGGTAGGAGAACGGGAGTTAAAAATAAAATATTTTCTTCTTCTTCACTTGCGTTCTGGATACGTCTTCAGATTGAGTTCTAGAGCAATCTATATTTCAGTAAGGGTCAAGTGTTTCTTCCCGATGTCAATAATGATTTGATCAGGACTCATATGTACTTAAGTCAACTTCCTAAGGTCATCAAATGCACGTTAACCTTTTCGAGAATACGATTCTTGACTGCTCCAGAAACTCACTGGAGTAGAAATCATTGAACGGTCTTGTTTTAAGTATCGCAATTGATTTACAGTTAGACACTGTAAGGTTCATGAACAGATATTGGCTAACATAATGGTAGGGGTTAACATTTTCACAGGCATCTGCCATTCCTGTTGCGGTTGCGAACCATCATAAATTAACATAACAGGTTTTGTTCAAATTCCGGCGCTGAAGTAGCGTCAGTGGAAGTGAGTTCAGAAGAGAAGCGTAAATTTAGAGCACGAGATCAATGATGTATTTGGTAAAAGGAAAGTTCTGGTCGTTTGTCCAATTGCTTCAGTATTTGAGAAGTAGGTATATGGAATACATATCATAGGCTGCAAACCGTCATATCAAACTAAGAGTTAGTGTACATGACAGGTGACTGTTTAACCGTAAAATTCACGAATGAACCGAAGATATACATATTACAACAGAAACAAATACAGGTATTAGAAGGAGAAGCTGAGAAAAGTAGCGATTTTCAGCCTTGTTGTCAACAGGTGTTCATTTTCTTTATCCAACTACTACTGACCAGAAACAAAACACAACTAAGAAGCAGTAACTTATGCTCACGCTTAACTTTTGTTCCAGCAGTTTTAAGAACCGTCGACTTCGTCAGAAATGTGAACAATGAATCAATACAGCATGCAGTGGGTGCAGATAATCCGAAGATATGTTGTCAGTACATTTGTTTGTAAGCTGCAGAGCGTTTAGAAGAAGGCAAGTACAATGACTCAGGTAAAGTGATAACCGTGTATTTTAGCGAATAGTTGAGTGGTTGGACTACAACTTCAATTTTGTTGGCAGCAGGATCAACATTTGTAACTGATGAACAATGTACTCAATGAAACCAGAATGCGACACGTAGCTGAGGGTTCCATTCGATATTAGGAATTTCGGTAAGATTGCAAAAGCCAGATAAAAAAATGTAGAACATCACACCTTCCAACAATGACATGTTTGATACAGATTATAATTAATTGTGATGTCTGGCCACAAAATCAGAAATTTTGATAGAAACCGGAAATCCATATGAAGTTAATAATAAGCCTTGAGCGTAACAACTAAAGACAGAACCGGTAAGTATTAGGACATATGAATGTTGTGAAAAACTTTGCTTGTCAAGTAAGCACGAAGGTAATCTGGGGGGAACTAGTCAGAAGATATTCAGTGAGGGCGTACTAGATGATGCGGTCTTTTTGAATTTCTCCGGAAAGTTGATTGCAACAAACTTGTCAACCCTGTACCCCTAAACCCCATACTTATTCAATTCCACATTTCAGAGGTTTATTATCTACTTAAAAGAGCATACTTAAGGTAATACAAGAACAGTCCTGTCACATACTCCCACATTGTGACCTCTCCACTGATTTTAATCTTGCTCAATGCCAGAGGTTTACAAATAGTTCTCGCTCATTTATCTAGTTGAAGGGACAGATTGGAACATTTTGGAGAGATCAATGAAAAGAAACTGGGTGGCCTTCGGTTCTGAATTCAAACTAACTGGCCGTCATTCCATGGGGTTATTTGTTTACCATACTGCACGGTCTATTTCTTCTAGTCTAAAACCTGAGCACGTTTACCCTCGATGAAGGCTTAAGAGTGATGTTTTCAGATCAGTCCAGTTTGCGTCCATACTATACCTTCAAAGTCTATATGGAAAATTCGGTATTTGCGGATTCCACTGGGTTGTGTAGGGCAGTTCATACTAAAATTTTTGTGATTAAGCAGCCAACTGGTGCGCTTCATCTTCGCGTAATCTGCCCACGATTGTTATCATCATATTGAAAACAGAATTGCCCAGCTTGATTGAGAATAACAGAACAAGAAAGCAATATATCTCTGTGTACATTATTTTATCTCACAAGCTACTTATTTTTAGATATTCCCTATGTACCATAACTTCGTAAGGGATGGCTCTAAGTGAGCTCGTAAGTACCTCACGATCACAACACCTTCCGCAACATCCACAGCACCTAGTAAAGATCACCATCTCAGGTGTAACCTATTTGACCTAGGAAATGAAATGAGTCACTAATCTTTTTACCCGCACTCGTTGACGATCCAATCGTGACTGTAAGACACTACTAGAATTCTCCGAGACCGTGCTATAGGTCTTCAGTTTTTAGTACACAATCAAGAAACTCTTTCACAAAGCCCGGTCGAGTCTTCAATTATAGCTTGCACTATAATAACCTGAGGAAGAGGAACGTGCAGTGAACTCCACGTTTTTGTTTCTAGATGACAACTCCTTTCCAGCTGCTTGCAACGCATCCTTACAAAATCTTAAAATCAGCGAAACTATCAGATACACAAAGATACTGTCATTTTCGTGCAATTAGCTACTAAGCAAAAACCTTAAAAGAGTTCTATGGTAAGAGGGAGACAACTACTTCTGCTGAGAATCTTCTAACCAATTTGTACCGTAACAAGAGGTGAATGGTGCATCTTGTTCGTTCAACATATAATACGGCTTTTTTATTATGATCGTTATCAAGCAACTTTACCTCTCAATGGCCTCCTTTAATTGCCTACGAATACAATTAAAAGTGAAACTTATTGCGGAAGGTAAAAAGATTTATTTTTTGTAAAATTGGTAGGTAAAACATCTACAGTTGGGAAGAATTTCTTAGTCATAAACGTCGTCGCTTAGAAGGTCTGTAACTCTGTCGTTTCAGGTCTCGATTACAAACATTACGTAGGGAATGAATGAAGTCTAGGTATCCCTATCACTGGAAACGTTTTTCTAAATATGGCATACCATCTGATACGTATGATATGCAAAAACTGACCTGCTTGCCCGATCTCTTCAATTCTGTAAACATTCAAATGGACATGGTTTTGATGTGCTTTCAGTTTATCTGTTCGGGTAAGCGGTGACTGCCTGGTAAAGGCTCTAACAGAGGGTTAGAATGTTGAGAAGCTTGTAGCTCTTTTGGTCATAATTCGTTGTGACTTGAACAAAGATGATGAATGGTAACAGTCAGCACAACGCACAATATTTCATTTGTCTTAGTTTTAATAAACTTGACAGAAATGCTGTTGTGTGGTGCCGTGGCAACATTGCGCAACGGAATGGCAGTCATCGAAGGAATCGTAAGGCCTAAAGAATTTGCTTCGTAAGTTTCTGATGAATGTTGTCTTTATTGAGAGGTCAGTATCTTTGTAAAAATGCCACAGGTTGGCGTCATTTTGTAAAGTGGAGTATATGCATATCAAGTGCCAAAAAACATTTGAATCTCTAATATGAACCAGCCGAATACGAAATTTTGTATAAAAAAAGTTTGAAAATTGCATGCTAGATTATTCTAAATAGAAACATCACTGTTAAGGTAATGTGTGAATGCGAGCATTCGAAACAGTTAACAGTTGCTTTGAGCATCTTTGTCTGTTCACATTCAGTACATTTCGATAAATTGAAACTAAGACTATCAATTTAAATGACGAAGAAATCGGTTCACAAACTGAATCACACCTATGGAATCGATCTGCTATTGTTGAGTCATGTTATGCTTGAATGATAAACAGTTTATTTTTTTGGGAGACTTTGGATGGCCTGTGCTTAAGCTACGTAATAACATCGTAGTCTGTCTCACAGGCCTTCAAGAAATGAAAACGGTGACAATCACATTATGCATATATTGAACTCTGTTAAGTGTTTTCATGCCCACAAGTGAATTGTTTCGCATTACTTACTCAAACCTCTAATTGATAATGTTGTGTGCATGTAGCTAAGCAGATGAACACCTTATCCATTCATAAGAAAATCTTTACTTTGTTGGAAAAGATCGGCAGAAAACAGTTTTATAAACCAACTACAACGTTTTTTGAGTTGTTTTCAAATTATCATGTTACTTTTTAACAAAAATTGAAACGCGTTTTCTATAGCGTAATCCGTCCTGTTTGAACAGATAAAGCCCATTTAATCAACACACTCAATTCGAGGGAGACTATTATTTTTGACCATGTTATTTCGTGCAATGCCTTCCATCTTTCCTCCCTGCTGGTGCATTTCTAGCATAACATCAACTTTACTGACGTTAAATATCTTGGCATGTGACTATTAAGATGTGCCGTTTGACTACCCGAAAACGGCATTAAAAATTTTTCTTCGAAAAATGTTTATCTAAAGCGTCCAGCGGTTGACAGCAATCAATATTTTGTCAAAAAGGTCAACAATTCACTTCCGCTCGTATGTCCTAATTTATATAAACACTGAAAGATTGAAACATTTTGAAAATCAAATCAACTGAACTTCCAGAAGTTATGGGAAATTGAATGGGTCAGCCATAAAAGCCCGTATCGAAGAGGAAATTTGTAAAACAGTACCGATAAAATGAACAAGTTCCATTTACTAAAAACACTTCTTTCGATTGCCTAAGACATTGGTTTAGCGGACCAAAACCTTTCATTTCATTCAGAACTTTGATTTTACGACTATCATAATCATCCTGTACGTATTCTTCACAATAAATTATGTAGCTGTTGGATGGTGGGAATTAGAATGAATGATTTTCTTCAGTGAAATTTTTCACATCCGTCAGTGACGTTTTGTGGTTAGGTACTCCACAACGTGTGCACATCCGTTTTTAAGTTAAAAAAAGTAGGTACACTTTATCCCCTGCGATGTGTGTAAGTGAAAGAATATGATACATTTATGGGTAATCGATATCGGTGTAAAAGATGATCAACCTGTAACAATAAATTTTAGAGGAGACTTTGAATACAGATTGAGAATGACGCTTCTTTCTTGCATACATTTTGAAATTATTCAACTTTTCGGAGTACTTGTAACCTACCACCAAACAACGTTATATAAACCATCCGAAGAGAACTTTCTGATTAAGCTCAGGGTTTTGACGTCGTTTTCTTCATGGGAATTTATCGTACCTAGTTTCACATTTCGTCACGGTTCACACCAAATTACAGGTGGTAAATGCAACGGGATGAAACTACTCAATGGAACTGTCGATTAGAATGAGATTCTCCAAACTAAACTAACTGATTAATCTGGCGGACATGTCATAATGAGTGATTACCGTGAGAACGTTTTCCCACATTCTTTAGATCACAAGACAAATAAACGTTCATCACCTTTGGAATCAGGAAATATTCCAACCAAAACTGACACTGATTCAGCGACGTCTAATGTTATAAAAACAATACAGTCTATTATTGATGTTATCTGCCCGAAGAGTTTGCCACCGGTTAAGAAATAGCTCGCAAACTTTGAAGATTTTTTAAAAACTCCACTGTTTTATTTGAGTGAATTTTCAAACCCTTCCTTTCCAAATTTCTTTTCTCGCAGATTAAACGTTCTGTTGTCATTTTCAAGTCCAAGGTTAGAATCATACTCTCTTGCATCAAAGCCTACCACCGAAGACTTCGAACTGTGCAGAATTACGAAAATAAAGTAATGAAAAGGAGATGGTTTGTCTTTGCAAAAATTGATAACGTTTTACAACGGAAGTCAATTTGTGGATGACCTTCACATTAGCAGTTAGGTTCTCTCAAAGTTAATGCAATGGTTTATTTTCTATTAATCTTGTTAACATTGCCATCCATTATAAACAGTTTGTAGCACGATAATTCAACATAGATTTTGAAAACGCGCCGTTTCTTCAGTTATTTATACAAACGCGTTTGCATACCGCAGAAATTATTAATCCGAACTACCGCATATTTGTTTGCCAAACATCGTACGTTACTATGCTTGCGACCGTGTCATGATGTTCGATTTGCTAACATCTCTGTCTAAAGTGTGCATGATTAAATGATAATACTTGTAGTTTTCCAACACATCGTATCGCAGCATTCTAGAAAATGAACGAAAACCAGTTCCTTACAGAACCAAAGAAAATGTCAACCTTAGATCATGCTGGCAACTAATCGGCCAAAATTAAGAGGTTCCATAGTGGTCTGTGACTCAATGAAAGTCCTAGGGTACTTGGTTAATGCACCAGGTAATGTCTGCGTTATAAATAACGACGAAATTTTGCTCAATATTCCTCAAGTTGATTAGCTGAAAGTGATGAAGTACAGACTTTAGAAGTACAGTCAAAAGCGTTAATGCGCACAGTTTATGGTCTGCCAAATTTCCCTTCAAGTCTTCAAGTACGTACCGCACAACAGGAGGTTGTAATGCGGAAAACAGGGGCAAATGTAGAACTAAACATATATGGGAAACATACGGCGGATCAACTCGCTAATCAGTCAACTGCATAATTGCCATGGAAGTGCTAAACTGACAAAATAGTTTTCCTCCACACACACATAGGTGTTTTATTTGTTTCGTTTTGTTTTCATGTTAATGGAAACCCTACGACTGGTCAGATTGTGCAACATAATCTCAATGTTATTAGTGCCTTCTGACTATTCTATTCATGTGTTGGTAAAATAAGTTCTTGTGGAACGGGCTGCACAGGTCGTACGACACGGCGATTATTCGAACGCATTCGGGATCATCACCTGATGTGGATAACTTGCAGTTTGGCAAAATCTTCTTCGTCCTCTATTGCTGCGCACCTAATGGAGTCCAACCTTCCAATCGATCTCAATGACTCATTCCGTCCTATCTATCGCGCTCCTCGTTTACAATCACAATGGGTCAAAGAACGCCTGTTGGTACTCGCATAAGCCATAGACATCCGCTTTTCCCCTTCACTATGTACTCAAAAACGCTTCGTCAAAACACTTAATCTTTCATGGCCTGGTGTCTACGTCCGGACCGAATAGATTACGTAATCATCACCATTATCTTAACAACCATCAATAATTTGCACGGTCGACCTGATCTTTCTGAAACTAACGCCGAATCGTTCGATCCATTATCATGCTTTTCCTCCACACATGATTAACTCACATAACTGGTGATGAATCATCAAAAACTAGCTTGTTCTCTACACTTTCTTCTAATGGAACACGTCATAGTCAGTCTGTCCTTAAGTGTATGCGGATCAACAGGGCTGGTCGTCAGACTGGTTCTAGATAGCCCAGTAAAAACCAACTGATATATTTTGAAAGTTTGTTGGCCGTTTGTGTAGAGTAATTACGAAATGCTTGTAGTTCAGAGATAATTTTATTGATAAACCAAGTTTCATTACCCAGTGGTAAAATGGTCGAAAGTTACCAGTTTCAGAACGAAGATAGCATAACTATAGTGGTTAAGGAGCCGGAAATCTGACTTGCATTCATTAAAAGCATTTCGTTATGGATTCCATTTATGCTTCAGTCAAAATCAGTTTTTACTACGTGTTAGAAATGTTCGGAATTTTGCCGATGTGGTCTCGGCCCAATAATCAGTAATTGATTTAACATAAAAGAACATCATACTTTTTATGTGCATTGGGGTTGATGACGACGTTACAGCGCCTACCCGTCATAGCTCAAACTAGAACAACGTCTTGATTGTTCCGCTGTTCGGTGCTTATAGCAAATTACTGTTTTGATTGAGTGTTCGAAACTGACTATCGCACGTTTTCAGTTCAAAACCTTATTCCTTGGTCTTTACGAAGCAAATTATCAATGATGCGTAGAAATTTACGTGGTGCAAGTTAAGCTCTTCATTTCCGTGATTTCTATGTGCCCTTTTTGGTTACAGAACAAGCTGAATGTTAATTTTCAATGCAACAGCGGTATTTTTTAAAAAGCCGTGGATTATCTTTCAAAACCTCAAGCAATATGTCGAAACTTTGCTGTTCTGACGGTTGACTGAGTAGAGATAAGCCCTGTCTGAAATGTCACATTCTTGTCATATTCCGCCCTCGTCCATTTGGTCTTTTCTTGACAGAAAAATGTTTGCTTGAGGCCAAACCAGAATTGGTTGCATCAACTGAAGTTAACAGACTGAAACAGAATCTTAGGTTACAACATGGCCATATCCGAAATTATCGTTTCATCGATAGTGTACTGCGCGCAAATTAGTACTTAAGAACATAATCGAATGGTTACCTGGAGATCAGAAGACCAGCCAAAAATATCTTCAGAGGAGAGCAACCGTTTCGCCTTAAAAATACTTCTCTTTTTGGAGCGAACCATCAGGCGTTTTGAGTGCTTCATTAATAAGCGTTTTCACTCGACAAACTTGTTCTGCTTTTTGTAGCAGCTTCAGAGGTATAGCAAATATCTCTAAATCATTAAGAGTTCCCGAGTTACTAATCGATAGATTACGCCAGTTCAAAAATGACCATCTAAACACCTTTAAGTATGAATGTATTTACTGTTTACAGCTAATGCTATTCACGAACAGTGACTGCCGTTCGCCAATACAACTATATAACCGGAAACTATTAGGCGGGTGTAAATGCTAACCTGGAGTACATTTACCAGGCTGAATTATTTCTATAGCAACTTGATGCCAGAAAAACCGAGCGTAATTATACAAAGCGTGGAAACTTTTGCCAGTGTTCAAAGCAGCTTGTCATTTCATTTCCAGCGATCTGACAAATCATTTCATTTGAACGCATGTTCAAAGTTACCCACCTCTTGGGTAATCCACTTAACCTAAGTTGTCCGTGTTAATTATTATAATAATTCCCATAAAATTAAGTTGAAGCCGAACAATTGGCTGTTGAGGAGCTTTGTTAATGGGAATTCGAAACGACCAACAGCATTATGTAAAATGTTGCCTGCAGGGGTGTGTTGTTACATAGTTTGTTGGTGCCTAACTCAGTGCAGCCAAAGATCTATATGGTTCGTTGGACATTAAACTACATCAAATCAGAAAGGGACGACTACAAACAAAAGGGTACAAATCGTTCTGACTCACTTACATCCGGCTGCAGACGAATGCATTCGTGTAAGAACGGGACTATTGTACACTATGGAAACCTTTGGAAATAATACTTACCTCGCCTTTTTACGTGCGTTGTTTGAATTAACTGAATTCGACTAAAAGCCATACATCAAGACAAAACTAGTCGAATATCCAATAGTTCGTTAACTGATAGTCAAATTATGTCTGGGTTCCTCGAAATAGACAAATATCAAACGTTAGCAGACTGTAGATGACGACGTCAATAGCGTTGACTAAAACGGTAGACGGTCACACCTCACCTGTTTATTGCAGCCTATTCTTTCAGGAATTATAAACAGCTTACTGGTTTTTATTCGACCAGCTGCGTTTTGTATCGTTTTTCCTCAGTTTCGTCATACTGTCCGAACCGGCCGGAAGACCTCAGTCGCGCTGTTTCCCAGCTTGTTAATCCGTTATCTTTCCATTGACCGATATAAGGATTCTATATATTGGAGGTAACATTTGAATGAAACATCAACTGGACTAACGGTGGCAAAATACATCATCAACATTCATCAATAGTTAGACTGATTACAACAAATGGGCGGAATCCTGTAGGTATGCACCAAGTAGGGTTACTAGCAAAGTAACAGCCAGAGAACTGATAAGCTCTTGCCTCAGTAAGCTTGAAACTGGTAGCTCTTTAAATGCAGAATGTGAGCAGAACATTGCATAAGATAGATCAGCGGAAGAAATTCCGGTGGACGAGTGACGGAAAATTAGGCGAATCGTTTGTGAAACACACATATAACGAGTAGGCTCTCATGTTCACAGTTGCATAACTTCCTATTATGCTGCAAGCCAAACAGTTGTCAGAAACATTTGGGGAAAACCAGGCAAATCGTCAGTAACTTCTGTCAGTGGCACAGTCAGGACGATGTACTTCGGTTGAAACTTTCGTTGTACACATCGTAAGAAGTGACAAAAACCTGAAATGTTGTCTCACCAAACATGGAATTGAAAGGAATATTCGAACAGACACTCTGAGTTATTTGAATACAAATGCAAGTATACGTTTGTCTTAGAGTGAGTCGAAACGCTCACTTGCTGTAATACGGAAAAGCAAACAGAATAGTGTTTTGTTGCTTCTATGAAACAACAAAAGTGAACAACCTTAATTAAGTGAATACGAACACACCGAGTTCAAAATAATCAGTGGCGTCAGTTGTGATATATCTCTAACCAGGCTAGGTTGAAATGTTAGAATCGAAGGCAACAGTGCTGGAGATCTAATACAGATGACTTTCGTTTACATCTCACTTATGTGTTGTACATGCAGACAGAAGGCGTAATGGTAAAATTTCTCTTGATTTTCAATGGTCTATACTTTATCGGGAAAACACGAAAGGAGAGCGTTTTATTTTAGGAATAAACGGTGTAATCGGCACTATCAACAGGAAGATAACAGCCTAAAACACACCAGTCCAAGAACCTATTTCTGTCGGTCTGTGCGCGGTAGCACAGATGCTTAATCATACCTATTTTTTCAAAAGCTTAACACCCCTGAGAGAAGGAGGACATACCTTTCCAGGATATCAACTTAAAAATGAACAAAGGTATTCAACAAATTATTCACCACGGAGAAGCAGACACAAATTTATAAATATTGTCACATTAATGTTTATTAGAACACATTAGCAGTCCACTGCATTTTACAAACAGAACAGCATACAAATCAAAGATTCACTTATTTACTGAAAACAATCTTTGTAAAGGAGATTTCTCAGAGTCACTTTTTTAGAGATCTCAGAGGTAACAAAAATCTAAGGTACCAGTGACTGCGTGAGCTCTATGAAGATCAGTTCTCGCAGACATCCATGCCATATGCGTGGTCTACGTTCAGTTTGTCATATCTTTGGTTCTCCTGTTCTTCCGTAAACGGAGGCCGTCTCTTAAAATCTCATCCACTTGTAACTATTCTTTCACTTTTCTTTGTGAAGTATGTTACATCGATCGTCCATCAAGTCAAAACCATCCACATTGATGGGAATGTGGCAAAACAGGAAGTGAACATCAGCTGACGTTCACTTCCGCTGAATACTAATCGATTATTTCGAACGGTATATTGCAGGCCGGGTATCAAGAGGAAGGCCGTCCAGAAACAAGCGTTCACTACTGCCAAGGCTGTTGGAGGAAGTCCATTTGTTCCAATAAGTTATCATCACTGGTTGCAAGCATCGCGGCCTCAGATCGAGCTGATCGGTGGACGGCTTGAACGGTTCAGCTAACGGACAGGATTGACATAACTGAGCATTCAAGCTGTCAACAGATGCGTGGTTAATATCTCACATTCTTCCTAACGAATGGGTCGATAATTCGATTAATGTCCATCAGAAATATACACATACGCGCTAAACTGAAGTTGAAATTTTTCGGAGGCAATCTTCCCCTTCATTTCATCAGTTTCACGAACGGAGTGTCATTGTGTCGTCACGTCAGTTGCTTTGCCTAATTGGTACAATGGCTCGGGGCGAATCTGAATGTGGAATTTTATGAGGAATGTATCAATCTACAAATATGTGATTAAATTACAAAAGTTAGTTTCATACTCTCTATTTTTACAAAACCATTTAACGATTGTTTGAAATATAAAATTATACGTATAAACATACTAGATGCACCTAAAATCTTATCCAGTTATACAGAAAAAGATAAAATCCAAGTACGCCGCAATAAAGTTGGCAATTTTGGCCTACCAAATAGCATACAAAAAGAAACCTATGAAACAAGATGACAAGACTGTGTTACAGTTTGTCCCATGGGGAAAGGGTTTACCTAGGTTACAAAACATTTTTAATCCAAATACAATCACCGACATAGATCAGCACCAGTAAGTTCGGGCATTCTTTTACATTTTCAATTCCTTCCTAGTTTGTTTCTCCGTATTCTACAAAGTGTCATATCAAGTTTCGAATAAGCTGTACAAATAATAAGCAGGAATACTGAGTTTTAATTTAATTTATCTTACTGATATAAAAGCTTTGCTATTTTAGATTGTATCGGGCATAATTTATGGGTATAGAATAACGCAAAAAATATTTTGTGTTCATATCAATCGGTGTTTTTATTTCGTTCTCGTAAAAGGCACTTTTTTCGCAAGTTACAGTTTAAACCTCGAGAAAAGCATTTTTCACATGCATTCTCACGAATGAGTAAACTTTGTGTATAAATAAATTTTGTCCGGAACTCATGCTACCGGAGTGAGTTTTATCTGACAAATCAAGCGGTGAAGTACACGGTGAACGGATACGGATGAAAAGTTGGGACGATCGAACTTGGGCTATTTGCACACACAAAGTCTTGCTGAAAAACAACCATATTTGTGACAAATAAGTTAGCAAGGGATCAGAAAATTATCGGGATTCCGAACAACACCATTTGCTGTTAACGTTTGGAAGTCATAACCAGTTGAAATCAGATTAATCAAACTCAATTATCACTTTTATATGTTACAAAAAGTATGTTGGAGTATTTTTCCAGTTAAAATCTAATGGGTGAGGAATTTTTCTTCGAACATAAAATTGACATAGTCAACGTATTCAAAAGACATTTGACCTAACGGTGGATTTATTGTCCGGTTGTGGAACAAAACACTGTCACAATCTTATTACTCATGCAGGATTAATAAAGCATACTGCGAAAAGACATGTTATCTACAAACTGGAAGCATTGTCAGCATATGTATGGTCAACTGAATAGGGTAGACAAAACAACAAGCAAAAACCTACGCATGTCAACTAACTATGACTGTCTCTTGCTTCTTTCAAGAACGAGATTACTCTGCTGTAAACTCCACCAACATATCCAATACTGTTATTTGGGCCTCAATTTTTGTTTGCTTCTGGGGAAAGGATTCAAAATTGGGTTGATGGAATGCAATATATATTGAACACAAAAGTGGGAAGTGATTAGAATATCCACCTGCAAGGAGTCCTACGTTCTATTACCCGATGCCACCAAAAAACCGAAAACTTCACCAAAACCAGGCACTTACATTTTAAAAATACTAAGACCACTGTTCACATCTGTTGTAAGATCACGAACTATTTTTCGACTCTATCATCTTCGTTCCCACCCGTCATGACGTGGTAAACTTCGAAAGTAATAGTTACGTCATGGTAAACTTAATCTATACACTGCAGTTGTAATTACCCAGATAATAAGTCAGAAAAACCACTCTTATTTACTAAACTGTCTTCCGACAAGTTGGGTTCCCGGAACAGATTTACTTTACTAATCAGGGCCTTATCTTCTACTTACTTTTTTCATAAGAATAAATAGTTTACTGTATGAAAATATTTGTTTTCTGTAACATGAACGCCTTTATCGATTTAGCACCTTAAGATGGTCGTTGCGCTGTAACGCTTCAGGAATTGAAATACACATCTTATTATATTGCCACTCAATCAGAAGGAAAATTAGATTTCAGAAATTCGAAGAAAACGTTTTACGCAAAGGCAAACGTTAATGAGGGAAAATACGAATCGTTAACCATGTCAAAAAAGAGTTCCAGTAGCAACTATGTTTTTTTACGTTAAATTATTTAATGTGATGTCCGTTTTTGACAAGCAAATAGTGGTTGAGCAAATGAGTACTCCGGCTGGAGAAAGCAAAACCCTTTTGAATCAAAATGTAAATGAGCGGTCAGTGAACGACTTGGCAATCAGTGATTGTGCGCGCATGCGTGTGGACGACAACCACTGAAGAAGACGAAATAGGGAACTGATAATCAGCGGAATGATTGCTCCCGAGGGACCATCTCTCATTTTGGCATGGATTGACTATGTGAACGAAATGTAAGAGCAATACACACTGACAGATACACGCACAAACAGGGACATATACATAAACGGAAGATTTAACCTAGACAGAAGTGCGAAACAGTATGTTCAACCTCGATTACCAGAACTGAAAAAGTCAAATCATTTACAGTTTTACGTTAGCGAATTTATGAAATTACCACGAGTTCCTAATTTGCGATACGACACCGCAATATTCGGATGCATTCATGATCTACTACATACAACACAGAATGGTGGCTCGTCTCAGTTCGAACACGTCGGTTGAATAAACAATCTGAACAAGGCACGGCTCGTAAAACTTCATGTACCGCATAGACAGCTACCGCATTGAATCCATACATATAAAAATTTATTCATACACTCACATACTTGTGTATACTGAGCGCTAGCTGAAATCGATAGCGATTCTCGCACTCACATAGAATTAGCAATCAACTATTTTCGGACAAAAGCACTATATTCGATCGCTAATTTTAGAGCTAATCAGCAGTGTACAGCTAGGATTGAAACACCGGCTACGTCATCATAACAGATCCGTGTTGACGACTGAGCCAGTGACTTTACAGTAGGCACCACTGACCTATCGTGCTCTAACAACCGGTCGCATTAGCCCGTGAGCAATGCTTGGGTAGTTCGACCACCTCAAGAGGAGATACAACACTATATATCTTAGTTTATACAATCGATTCGGACTGCTGGTGCACATTATTTAGTACTGTTTCATTGTTATACAGAATTGACAAGCTGTAAGTTTAACAGGCTCGAGAATGAAGTCATTTTACAGTCATAACACGTTTGGCTCATTTGATCACTGGTCCACTGGATATCGGCCATAATTATGAATGCAAACACTGTTAGATGGGCTCTCAAACCAAATATGCTGTCCCACATTTGATGGAAAAAATAGGTTTTTTCAAAGTTGCTTTGAGAAGACAGCATTTTTGTATCATATATATATATATTTATACCTGTAACTAGTGCAAACTGCCGTTACACAAACGATACAGACCATGCGATTTGGACCGTCGTCAATTTTTATTCCTGGAAGGTTTCAATAAAATTCTGTTTTGAAAATTGTTTCTCCGAACACTCCGCATTAAAACTTGACAAGTTAACTTGATCTTTTCGTTAAAGTTACCCACCTTTATTACTCCGGTAATTATTCTTGCAAATTTAGCGTTAAGGTATACACTTTGTACCTCTTTGTGTACGGTAGACTATATCTGAAAGTCTGCAATGTAAGAATTTCTGGTGTATCTTTTTGTGGCATTGCAACTCTTATTCGATTTGATTTGGTCCACCGATTTGCACCACCTTTATTGCAACAGTGAGGTTTATGCTATTAAGCGGTTGGTACTTAATTCTGCACATTTATTATTAGGCCTGGTTTACAAAAAGTGTTTTATCCACTTAGTTGTTTAAAGAACTGCGTAGAGACGCTGTTTGAACCTTTATGGAAATTATAGTAGGATTGATCACGGAAGCTTGATCATCTCTTTATGAACGATCAGTTTTAACTGAGAATCTACAAACACAAGTGAAATTCCACAATGTGAGTGCTTCCAGTTTCCAACCACAAAACTAATAAGACAAACCAGCATGAACCTGATCTTTACGCTGTGAACTAAACATCCACTTGCGAATACAATTGTTGCAAATGACTCTATTTGTGTAATGGATTTAACATGGATACACATGGGGCAGAACTAATCGACATACCAAAGCAAAATATTTGTGTATTCAAAACTTCCTCAAAACATTGCTTATCAAGTTTAAACAAACGAGCGATATCCGTGGCTTGTTAACTGTGAATATAAAAATACGGCTTCAAAAACTCCGAGTAAGTTCACGAGAAATACATAGTGACAAAAGAGGTTTGCTTACTAGTATACTCTGGTTTTATTCAAGATGGATGTCATGGGCTTCCTCCCTCCACTGCCTACACTGCTTGCTGAATAAAACCCATCGGTCAACGATTACATGTGAACACTTATGTGGACAGTTTAGCTTAGCTTATAAGTCGGTACAGATAGTTGATGCCTTTTCAACGAAGTACGACGTGAAGTTCAGCTTTTAATGGAACGGAAAAAAACGTGTGGATGACGGCAAATCTGTTTCTGATACACTTTTCAATAAGTCGCGACGTTTCCTCTTGTCTCGTTATCAAAATCCAGAAGATTATTTGGTCGTTTCTATTGTGAAATTAACGCTGTTACGGGCTGAACCAGACATAACAATAAGCATATCGACATCCCGAAAACGAACTGAACTGTCTGAAGAAGTTGTACATCAGTAAAACTCAGTTTCTGTAGATCACTGAGTTCGAATGAAAACGGACTTACTTCTTGCGTTATATGTGACGTTTTAAGTCACCACTGAGTATTCTGTAATAAACAATGTTGCGTTAGTTCTTCACACAGTCTGGTAACTTTGATCTGCATGCCTTTATGCACCATTTTGCGCAAACTGGTCTGCAAAGCAAGCTCAATAAATTTTCACCAGAGTTCACCTGCTGATTGTACGTGTGTTACCACTGTTTTGATGTATTGCGACATAAGGCGCTTTTTTTCACAAACGGTATTTACGGAGTACTTTCCCCGCAAGAAGGTCCGATGGCTAACAGACAACATACCCTGAGTTAATAACACTTCGCGAAATTGTGAACATCCACCATGGTGAACCATGATTCCTTCACAAGGAAGTGAATTCACGGTCGATGCAAAACTGAAGGCCATCTGGATTAGCGATTTACTATCATCAGTCAAGCGCCAACCATGAAATACGAAGTGTTCTCATTCCGTTGATAACAATGTTACATATAATCAAGTTCAAGAACAAGGAAATGTTTCAGTAATAAGTACTGTCCTATTCAGTTCATCTGTTTCACACACACTCCTTTGTCAGTGACATTCTTCTCGCCTTGTAACAAGCAGCTACTTCTGGAAGTCCCTCGAGATTTTATCCACGAGCGACTCTTCTAGAACAAGTGAGATCCAACATTCTTCGTGCCATCCAACCTAGATATGCTAATCCAAAACTTTCTTACACCCCCATTCACAATTTAAACTGAACAAACTCATCCGTTAGTTTTAATTTTCGAATTTATCGGAACTAGCTACATGTTTATGCGTCGTTGAGCTAGATCATTCTGCCTGCCTTACGAGATCACAATAGCAGACTTAATTTTCAGTGGATCTCAACGTACTATCATGTTCAAGCTTTGTAAACAAGGTTCTGCCAAGACCATCGTCGGCTGTGCTGATTACCCATTAACTGCAATAAGTGAACGACCCTTGAGCAACAGCCGGTATGTAGTCGAAAGGTAGTTTGACAGCATCAACAAGAGCGAAACGCGAGTCCCGTGCTCTTTATCAAAAACAGCTAACTGGATAATCTGACTGAATGCAGAGGCTGCCACCAAATGCCAGTGACATTTAACTCAAAATGAGGTAGGTTGGCGAGTGTTGACCACACGTAAACTGTGCTGCACTCTGAAAAAAATTACTTTTATTATTCCTGAAAATAGAGATGTCCTGGTTGTTACACCTACCTGAAATTTCTTTTCAAACGATAAGTCAGAAGTGAGCTAAAAGCTGCTTGGGGTTTGTAATTGCGTGCGTCTAGAGAAATCTAGAATTTCATCGATATAATCAAATGATGTATGTTGGTTACATTCTAATATCCGCGAAGTCAGGCTACTTACCAATACTGTGATCATTCTAACCAGTTTCAACAGGGTAAGTTTCAGTGCGGTGTGCAATGTTTCTTGTGCCCTAGAGTATTAAACTTTCGGTCTGATTATTGTTTATTTGCGGTCCGCTTAACACTGGTTTCATTTTGAAGAATCCGATAAAAAGGGACTTTTCTCACAAAAAATAAGACATATGCCACAGTTTACTTCCCTCAGATCAGACCATCCGTTCACAGTGGAAGAATGTGTTCATCACTGCTTTTTGTGAACACCTATCAAAATTGTTCAAAACATCCAGAATGATTGTGTTCAGAGGTGATCGACAAGAATGGCTTGATGTTCATTTAAAAGACTACGCCTGTAATGTCTTCCTTCTCTTATACGTTCGGTGTAGGTAGTCTGGCATGTGTGCTCCACTAATATCAAAAACTGTTATATGTAGCTCAAAACATGTGTATCATTCAACGCGTTTTATACTTGAGTGGACGAATACAAACAATGATAGTTTCATCACGTTCGTGCAAGACTGACCAGTTTCTTCACTAAAAATGATTGTTCATCAAGACGTTTATTTGTGTGACCTTGGTGGATATATAACATATCAATGAATGGTAGCTTACGGTTTAACCATCTGTTTCTACGTGTGAACTGCTATAGGACTAGAAAGGTCAAGCACATCCTGCTGTTGTTAGTTTGGGCACTCTCATTAATCAACACCGCAAGCTGATGCACCTCATCTTGTCCATCCTCTAGGGGAGGAAATCACGTGACACTTCGCCACCATGGTAAACAGCGTTGCGCAGCTGATTTACTCCCGTTGAATAATGATATTTTATTTGATGCATTCATTCTTCAATTACGGGACAACATAATAAATTAGTAGTAATCCCAAACTTCCTCCGAGTGAACAGGCTGAGAATATTGAAGCCTGTCGGTTTTTACGACAAAAGTTGATTGACATTTGCTGGTCTTTTCGCGCATTAATATTTGACTGTTTCTCTGTCACTTGCTACAGAAATGTGATATTCATCCCATGGGATAGTTTGTCGGATAAGCGCTTTGTGGAAGTAGGTTCTTAACAGGCACCTATGAAATGGCCTACAAATATAACAAAACAAAACGCCAATTTAGTCCCGGTAATCAGGATAACATAGAAGAAAGCGTTAAGCTTAGAACCGAATAAAATTTGATGTGCATGATGATAGCATGTCAGATAGAAGTTTCCCAAATATCTATGTTCAATTTGTAGAACAGTAAAATAAGCGTATTTTCTAAACACTATCTCTGCAAACGTTACAAATGTAGGCGTTCCACATAAGACTTACAAAAATTTACTTATCTGACCAAAGCTGAATTCGATTTGTTTTTATTCCAGAGAAAATAACTGTAAACCAAAAATGAACACAACTTACTTCTCTAGAAACGTATAGATTATGTGGTATGTCTCAGTAAAAGGTCGTCGCGAGACAGCAACAAAAGACTATATATTTTCAGGAAAAACATCAGAGTAAATAAGCCAACCTGACATATACAATTAAAAATAAAATTTGTCTTCCAGATACAACATCAGATATTGTGTGTTGCGAAATACACAGGGACGTTTGATGTTGATAAAGCAGTCACAGGAAACTAACGAACTAATAATAATATAAAATAAAAAATCTGGTATCGCCATTCTGATTTTCATTCGGGAGCAGTGGACAAAGTAGGTGACGAAGTCAAAATGGTTGACAGCCATTTAACAATTACCACGGCGTTTGGCAATTTCCGCATTGGAGTGAAAAATCTATCCCATGCTTTTCATATAACTGGTTAGTATCTTGAGTCGAATGTTTAGTTTCTTTCGGTATAAACTGAAAAGTATTGCCCTCCTTGTTCACTTACAGTCAGTAGAGACAAAGTGGATCACATCTTTTTGATCATCAACGTTACTTTAAGGGCTGCTGAAACTGAGACAATCATCTGTGTATTTTTATTGAGATGAAGATGTTTTCCCCTTTAACGGAACGATTCCTCACTCTTAAAATATCGGCAAATTAATCTACATTTCTACTAACCAAAGGCATATTTCTGGGATTAATTTACTGAAATTTCAACAAAACGAGCGACCGAGTTCACAGACAACACTCAGTTTGTTTCTGTAAGTATATCTCAATAGATTTAGTGGCCGTTTCCCTGCTTGGTGATTTTAGGTGCCACCTAGAAGCGAACATTTTTCTAAAATACGCCCATTCCTCAGGTCACTTGACTACCGCAGGACTTCTAAAATTTTACGGTCTAACTCCACTGTGTCCTGTGACGTTTCGTTGGCTATTGTTTAATTTCGCTTGGTGGGTGCTCGTTAAACGAATATTAGGTTAAAGTTGATTAACTTTTATGCTCTATGGCTACCATCTCATTCTACTCTCGGTCTTGTCAAGGTTGAAGTTATACAACAGTGGATTTTCGTAATCTCTATTTACAACTCAGTGGACTGACTGCTGTTTGTCCTTCCTATTTTATTAAGTACGGCTTTATATATATATATATATATACAGAAGTGATTTTGGAAGCTGTTTTTTTGCGCTCTTTATAAGTCAGACGCATCAGCATTTTAAAACTCGCAATATACAGTGAAGTGTTTACTGTCTAACCCCCACATGTTATTTCAGAGTGCTTATATTTTAAGATTCAATTGGACTAACTTTAGTAACGTTGTTTCTCAGATGTCCACTGCTTCTAAGTTGTCTGGATGGAACATTCCGCCGGTTACCACTGTTTACCCGACGTACCCTGCTGTTAATGATGTGAACAGTACCTTTCAGCTGAAGTGTACGTGTTCAAGTTTTGGTCACCTATTGGAGGAAGTTTAATAACAACGACATATACCACCCAAGTTACAGTGTCTCATCGGTTGTAGTTGCACGGAAACAAAGTGTGGTAAACCTATTCTGTTTTATTTTCAGTCTATGCAAGCTGGTAATACTTTCCGTCTCACTTCACTGATATCCTGTAAGCCACCCGCCAGACAGAAGCGTAACCTGTCATTTAGAGCAGTCGTACTGTAAACCCTGTGGGAAAATATTAACGACTCGAAGTTATCTTAGCAGTAAAGACAAATACGTAGGTATATGAGTTCCAAGTGTACCCACTAGATCGCAAGACGTAACGAAACTGCAACAATTTCATTTTTGCGAACACAATGGGAGTGGATAAACATAAAAGTTTAAATAATAAATCGGACAACGTCCGGCGCACAGAGTTGGGTTATTACACCCGTGTGGTCTAGAAAGTGTTTGCTTTCACTTCACCATCGTTAGACTACTCTAAGGATGAGACCATCTACTACTGATGAACAGTAGGGGATTTTGGTGTTTCATATAGACTGGACATCACGTATAACTGATTGCAGTAATCACATTCTTATAGACTTTTCAGTCGGCCCCTTTCGTAAAAAAGCCATAGACCCAAATTTCGCTCCCACTAGAGCTCGTCAGTAGTGCATATTCTTGCCACTGACGGGACTAAAAATCTGGCCATGCTTTCGTGAGGCAACCATGTTGATCACTGCGCCATTGACCTTGTATTAGGCACGACCGAATTATCATGTTCATTAGAGGTATCGTTTTGAACCACCAAAAACCCTGAGTATCAAGTCCTTTGTTATCTAACATCATATAAACGTACTCGTGTGACAGGTTTGCTCTGTGTTAAGCAGACTTATGTTGTAAAACAGAAACATAATTCATGCTTCTGAAAACACTTAAAAGGGGACAATTAAACGGAAACAATTAGGGTAACGTTGAAAATCAGTTGCCGTTCGAAATTGTTCCGATCACAATTATAAGCCTGATTCATTCGGGTAGTTAATGCCTTTAGGTAGTACAGATTGAAATCACTATGAAGCAAAGATAAGTTTTATGAGTTGCTTTCGAGATCCCTTGTTTTTACTGCTGCTGCTGTTAGTGGTTAGAGTGACGAGGTACGTTGTATAGTACACGTATTAACGTTTCATAATCATCTCGAATTTCTGGGCTAATGAAAGCTGAATATTTTTATTTCGGTATCACAAATCCTGTCACAGAACATCCACAGGTTCTGTCTCTTTTTCTCAGCGACCGATGGATGCAAAATACCGAGTTGGTCTGGAATAGATGTTTGTACATGATGTCACATTACTCTATATTTTGATGTAGCTGACCGATTTTCAAGTACAACCAACATACTAATTACGCAACGAAGGCGTCATATTATCATAACTAATAATCATTTCTACACAATCGACATTGTGTTCCTGCTCCAAAAAGTTGATTGACGGCAGTTATCGATTAAATTTTATCTTCTTTGACTTACCTCACAATTTGAAGCGATTTGATATCCAGTATAAATTAGGAAAGTAGCTTGAAATCCATAAAAAACACCTTTAGCTTCGTTTGTTCACGTCCCAAGTCAAAACTAACTAGTTCTGTTAAATGACCAAAAAGAAGATACTGCCTCACGGTGTCTTAGCAACAATGGAATACAAGCTTTTTACATATAATCGAATAAGTACTAAGCATTGAGTTACATGCATATCACAGATTGATTTAAAGTCAATAACTCAGCGCATCCAGTGTCGTACGTAGTGTGTTAATCAAGTTATCTAGGTATTGTACAGCATTTATGTCGTATAGAGTTGAAAAGTTATTTTCTTCGTGGTTGGCTTATTCACAGTCAGCAAAACATTTCAAAAAATATGACTTGAATAGTAATATTACACATTTAATGGTGTTACGTTAGGTAAAACGCACGGAAACCACACGATAATAGTGAACACAATGTCAACCGGAACTAATTTAGAATAAACCAACACAACTCTGTATTTACTTCCTCAGAAATCTGAAAGATAACAACCGTGAAATTTAATTCATAAACGTATTAGCCACACAAAAATTGGAGAGGGCTGTAACAAGTTTCAAATCTTTCACATGTGCGGGACATACAACCAAACGTAGTCCAAGACTGAAAAACTAGATTTTTGTAAACAGACTGATCACTTCAAGAGGTGACCTTTGAAAAATTAAAATTATTGCGACATAAATATAAATTCACATGTGGATGTATATACTGCAGAATCGGTGAGTAAAATCAAGTAAGCTTGTATATTTAGTTACCTGACACGACACAGATCTACATGATTTTTCCGAGTGCAGTATACTTACAGTTGAGCGCCAAGTAACATGTCAAACATGTCTAGACTGTTTTGTATCCAGTGAACACGCGAACATCAGGGATTGGTTTTTAAGAATTGTTGTTCATTGAAAGTGTGCAGGTTGAAAAAGTGAAGAGTATGTATACATACAATTATATTCATCATATAAAACATGTAGGGCATGCTGCAAACTTCACTTTACAGTTTTCCAAATTTATACTTGTTCTTCACAAAGTTGGCCCTTAAATTACTACAAATAATGCAACTTTGTTTACGCGCAATCAAGGTAGTTTACTAAGATGGCATTACCAATTTGAAAGTTTCAATTGTATGACGTGAACAGTATGTACACATACTACATACTACATGCATTACAAGTCAAGTTCCAGCTAAAGAACTACGTCATCCTAAAAATGATTTACCATTGTAAGTACAACATCCCTGTTAACACAGTCAAGCCCATCGGTAGAAATGACGGTTCAGGTAAAAATCTGTCATAACAAATGAACATTTGCAGACAAGAATGTTAGATGAACCAGATTTAACAAAACTACCGATTAAAACAAACGATTTGCCAGGTATAACGAAACTGTTACGGGCGAGTTCAATCGCATTCATCTTGTGGAAAAATTGAAGCCAATGAGTTGTGGTAAACTGGTACTAGCTAATCAACAGAAAATTGAGTAGATTTAAACAAAAACTTTTCCCAGATTTAAATATATTCGAGTTGAGCCAGTCGAGGACTCTCATTGAATAAAAACATTTTCGAGTGAACTGCACATAGAGTTTGGGTGACTGACGCGGGTGTGAATTAATCAGAGTACTCATGGAGCTCCAGATATGCCCAGTAAGGTAAAAGAAGGGAGACATGTTCCCGTTAATTTCTCTTTAGATGGGTGCATCCAAACAAATAATCGACATGAACCTAACTTAATAGATTGATCAGACTTACTACAGAGAAACTAGGTTACTGGCTAATCAGCCAATACTTGTGAGAATGGCCTTGAAAGTTCAGTTTATTCTCATTTGGATAATCTTTGATAGGTTATTGCGTACGTGGCCTATCACATGAGGGTCTCAATCAGTGTTAATCTGACATTCACTTTTGGTCAAATGAATGAGAATGGCAATGTTGGCCAACCACGGTCCACGGTGCCTCAAGAAGCTTGGGTAGTGTTCCAGGAGTTGTTCCGAAAGTTATCTACATTCCACCATTATAACCTATTTTACAGAAATACGTAAGTGAGTAATTGCACACATATGTGATTAGAAACAACGGCTTGTTTTTCTCATATAACACGAGAGTCGACTACAGAGTAACTTGCATGCGTGGTTCAGTTGTGGCATGAGTCCTGTTGATAACCTCCCCTACCCACATTGTTATCCGTTCCGCAGTGTCGTTAATCTGGAACGGCTGTGAAATAAACACAGACTTTAAAGATTTTGTCTACTGTATCAGTTAAGCGATGCATGCGGCTCTTCTGCTATCATGAATGTCTACAGCAATGAAAGTTTTCATATAAAACAAATTGAACGCCATAAAATGGCCGTAGTAGATGCGAAGAAAGTAAGTTTACCATTTATACAGCCGCCGAAAATACTTCGATATAGCTCTGCAAAATATCACATATTTGTTAAGCCACTTATTCCAGCACATATTCACACTAATCAGAGTCGGACAAATGCGGTAACATACCCATACAAACCAAAAATAAACAAAAATCCAAGCAGCATGCACACTGTTCGCAAAAGAGCGTTCACAGTGTCTTTTTCCTCTCTCATGAGCTTTCTTCACCTACAATGTTGAAACCGGCCATAACAAATAAAAGCGGCTATGGGGCCAAAAGGTTATTCATGCCAGTAGACATTCCGTACGTTATTTACCCTAAGCCAACAAGTTCGGCATCTTACGGATACACGAACTAGTACAATATAGTGACGACTGAGTAAACTGCTGTTATACTTATATTCAAAACCATCAAACAATTTTGTATGAGAACAAATATGTGTCAAAATTAGAAAATATGTTAATGATACTTAAACCCAGTTTTCTGCATTCATTCAGTGAGTTCACAGAAATCTGCCTAGGAACGTTGCTGGCAATAAAAATTAAGATCTGGGTCGAACTTTATTGTGACAAACACAAGGCATCGACTGATGGGATGTTATAAAGTTTTCAAACGTTAAGAAGACGGCGAAAAAATAATGGATTTCAATAGTTTTTATGTCTGTTCCCTTTTACTCAAGTTCAAAGTAATGTACGCTATTGCGTTTCCGTAGTCAAACAAAGGTATTCTGCTGGGAATTGTTCATTTGATCACTTTGGCTAGCTTTAATCTCCGTCACAATTACGGATTCAATTTTTAAAGTTGAAAAACCTTCTAGACTTATTGTGAATTGGAACATAAAGCTTAGATTTACTAGGTTTCTGTCAATGTAACCAAAACATATTAAGGGGTGTGAGGTTTCTGGACATAAAACATACTTCACTTTGGAGGCACAATTAACCGGAATATTTTTGATGAGAGGTAGGGGATTTTGAGTTTCATATAGATTAAACATCACTCACAATTGATTGCAGCTGTCGCATTCCAAAAGACTTTTCACTCGGCCGCTGTCGATGGGCCATCGATTGGAGTTAACAGACAGTAACTGTGTCTCCTCTCGAGGCGATCGGTCAACCTGATCATTATTCACAAGCGAAAGTTGTTGAGTGTTTACATACGATGATAATCCGGTCGTGTCTATTGTTAGGTGAATAGCGCAATTATCAACACGGTTGTCTCATGAACAGCGTGTCCGTGGTTCAAGTCCCGGCACCGGCAAAGATATGTACTACTCACGAGCTCTGATAGAGCGAAACTCGAGTCTAATGCTTCTTTTTGAAATAGGCCTACTGGAAAGTTTATGGGAGTGTCACAGTTGCGATCGATTATAGGTGATATTCAATGTGTATGATAACCAAAATAATTCAACAAACACTTCAACAGCTGTGTCCTGAAATAACAATAAGAACTTTCGATCAAAACTAGTTGTTCCCATTTGTTGTTCAGGTTCATGATTACATTAATTTTGGCGGGAAAGTAGCTAGGGATGGAATTGCAGTTTTGTTTTATCAGTCAGCCTACAATCTCTAATTTGTATTTTGTAAAACCTTCCGTAACTTCCTTACAAGATTTTGTTGCAGTATGTTTCCCGATACACCCTTCACCATCGGCACACACAGCACTAACGATAAACTGGTTTTCAAACAATCCAATCCAAGTGTTCTTATGAGCTTGCACTCACTTCAAAGGTCCAAAAGGATATGACATTTGACAATTTCTGACGCAATGACTAGAACGAATGTGAATTACCAAATACACAGTTATGTGGTTAGATTAAAGTGAAGACAACGTTTTCAACATGTTAACCTCCAGATGGACTGATCCAACTCACTTTGATAGCACTTTCACAATAGATGATATGGTAGGAAAATTCCTGTTTTTATTATCAGTTATCTTGTGACATTCTTTTTAAAAGATAACTGTGTATAGTGTTCGTCAGAAGTTCTCAGTAGCAATAAGTTCCTTCTGTCTGTTGTGCATTTCTGTCTACCCGGTTCTCCAATCCGGCACTTGTACTGTTGACTATACTTAATTTTTAAAGTTTTGCCTCCTTTTCCTCATCTATACAAATCTATAATGTTTGCTTGAGAAGACGGAGGGCAAATCGATATTCAAAACGTTGGCATGTTTCTACTGTAGTGCAGGCATGGACCGTTTTTTACCTCCCCTACCTGCAGACTTTGCTGCAGTGATAAATGTAATCTACACATCGGGGTCGTGATCAAAAATAACACTTTTTAACGGAGGTCTTTCACTGAAATCAAAGTTGTGATAATGAACTTCATAAAATACAACTGATAGTTTCTATCTATTTTCTGTTCCATCCACAACATAAAAGATATTCTAACACATTCGGTAATAACTAGTGTAAAATTTTGTTTCATTTGTTACACGATAGTTTTTCCTTCGAGTCACAGCGACAACACTGAACAGGCAATAAGGTGCACTGGGTCATTGAAATTGGAAGTTACTGCCGCTGGCAATTAGACGTTGTCTAGCGTTGCTCTGATGATTTTCAGTGTAGTTACCAGGATAACCCATTGTTTTCAATAGTATGGCGTATGTGAATGAGAGAGGTGTTAGAATATTCAAGACTTTCTCTTTCATGGGAGAATTTGATCCACTCACACCGTGAGTTTAAATTTTTATGACTTTATTGTTACATACTAGGGATCCCGTGACTCATAGATTCAGTGGTTGGGGACGTTAAGTTAGGAGAAGGTTGACCAAGCTCAGTGGAGCAAATGTTGTTGTTGTTTGCCGGAGTTGTCCGTGAAATGAGGCAGTGAAAGCTGTATAAGGACTGTCTTGATGATGACTGCTCACCTTCACTCCCAGCTCGGTTTTTGTTTCCAAGGTGTATGCATCTGAATGCTCAGGTTTTAAATAAAGACGTAACCATTTTCCTAATAGCGGAGTCCCTTCCCATCTCCTTTTTTATTACCCTTCTCTCTTCCTATGCAGCATTTGCTTTTTGTTCTTCTTGGTTGCGTGGGGGTTAAGCAATAATGTAAACCACTGATGTATTGCTGTCTATGATGATGATCACTAACAAATCAATTAATTAGCGCGGCAATCCACTTAACCGCGCCGCTCAATAGGAAATGTTTAGGGCGGTAATGGTCTGGTATGTTTGAATGGGGTCTTCAACAGGAGTTGCTAGTTTTATTCTTGTTTAGGATCGAAAGATTTAAGAAGGTCCTGACTGCTCATGGTATAGCATTGGTCTTACACTGGGTAGCATGAAACAGTGGGGAAATATTTCTCAGCTCAAATTAATCGAGAAAACTTTGAAATTTGTATGTCAGGAGTCATAGTCGAAACCGTCTTTACTGATTTTCTGACCAAATTGCTCAGAAGACAGCCTTTTGTCCGTATGTAAGGCTACTATGAAGTTGAAGTTTTAGTATGACACAATAAAGCTCTCTTCCATAATTAAATGTGTTGCGAACCAGATGACACTGATTAAATTATTCAGAAGTCTGTCACTGATCCGTCGAAAAAAAGCTGGGGTACGCTGACAATCCGAAATAAGAAACATTCACCTATATTAGTTGGAACGTCTAATTGAAAAGATATGTATGAGAATGACAAGAACGTCTTCACAGTTTATCCGTTTGATGTAGGCTGTCTCCCTTTCAGAAAACCCTGCAACACCAACAACTCAAAGCAAAGTTTTAATCCAACCGCAAGCTTGTATCAGCCATTTTGAGGACACAAGCTGCACGCTATGGTCAAACGATAGAATCGGTCAACTGGAAACGTTTATTCAACGCAGATGTTGCTACTGAAAGAACCACAACTTAACAGTCATCGGTCAGAATGCATTGCAAAAAATCACAACGTTGAGTAGTCGGTGACCTTATGAGAAGTTTCCAGTTCTTATAGGCGAAAGGAAACAGTGAATATCGTTTGGTATGAACGCACATTTTCCTAGTAGTTAACTGCAGTGATGACGTCAAATTGCTGCCATTTCTGATGGAATTACTCACGCTATTTGTAAGTCTATGTTCATGAAGTAAAATTTAAGCAGATAGCTTAATACGCTCGCTTTCATGAACAAGTGCAAGTCTTTATACTCGCTGAAAACAATATCTAAATGTTATGGACATCCACCGGACAAACAATCAGTATTAAAAAAACAACTACACACTGGATTAGTATGTAACAGATATGTTTATTTTTCATAAACCATTAGTAGGAAACATATTATGAAGATGTTGAAAACTGAGGTTGGAACATCAGGATGAAAACAATTTTTGCCAACACAACTGCGCTATCCAACTTTTATTTCACTGATCTGGTTTTGGTCCGTAAAATTACTATTGTGAGCCAAGAATGGGGATGGTGCATAGGCTGTTCTTTCAGAAAAATCAATACATGAGTTATGCGCTACAACACGACTACAAAAAGTTCATGTGCGTACGACAATTGACTCAGAACGTCACGGTTGCCACGGACGTTAGTGCTCAAATCCTTTAGGTACCAAGAACTATTTTATGCCAGACTGCACTCCAGTGCTTTTTCCATTATTCTTCTCGCAGCTATTTCCATGTCAAAATCCATACTGCCGCCTCACTACTGAATAGTAATGATGTGAGTAGTATAATGCGATCGATGTTGGTCACTACATTATCATTAATTTTTGACTATCAAGAACGGTAGTTAATGAAGACGTTGTTACGCAACGACGGCAAGTATAGAATATGATAGGGCTGCGTACATGTATGAAAAATAAAACTGATTAAGGTAGGCGTAGGCAATAGCATTAAAAAATAAATTTTTCTAAAGAACGCTTAGCAGCTTATGAGTCTGGATACCAGCTGCTTGTCCTCGTGTAGTTACACATATGTGTAACTTAGCACTAGGTTTCGTCCATCTGTCCTTTTGTTACAAGTTGATTTCTAGTAGCTTTCCTATCGCTCACCACATGCTAAACTAAATAAGTCACTAAAATACCGTAAGGCCTAACCAGAAGTGTGATTATACATTTTTCTCATTGACAGTCTCAGTGACCAAATTATTTAAAAACCCAAAGTGTTTGCCAGCCTTATGACTATTTTTCAAAGGGATTATCCTCATCATTTTCGTAACAAACATACAAATTTGCAGAAATCATTTCGTGCATAGTTGTGTTGATTAACTGATAGAAGTATTATATAATTTCAGAATGTAGATGTCACATCAATTACGATATGAAGCTTGTTATCCATCGTTGATGCGTTTGAAGTTCCAGAACTTTCCTAAAACCGGTTTATTCGTACTTTCAAATTTGAACTAGATAACTTTCCTTAGAACGTCTAACGGTTAACATAAAGTTGTTGATCACACATTGCTGTTCAGTATAAAATTTGACACAGTTAGTAAACACGCTCACATATAACTTAATTACTTATAAGCCATAAATACAAAGCAAAATGAACTAAATACTGGATGCTTGGGTTAATTTATGACACTTGGTTTAACTCACTCAGTTAGGACCACCAATACTTACCAGGCACATACAATGTCAACACACGATTTGTAAACACAAAGAACAGCCTGATGCGTTTAATTGATAGCACCCAGGGAAACTTCAGAATGCTACTCTGTTTATTTCCTAATGACAGACAGTGTCCCAGGTGTAGGCTCTCAAACTAGGGCTTCCGTACTGACAGTCACTTAGTTCATCCCGGAATGCAATCAAACACGGATTAGCGACCGTATTTGGGAGCATACTGAAGGTACAGAAAATTTGTTAATCACGTAAGATTGAAAGTACTATACAAATTACCCTGGTAGAATTATGAATTCACAAAGTGTACGTCTGGATACGGAGTTGGAATATGTTGCATAAATGAGCCAGTGAATTTCCTACTGTTTCTGATGCATAGTTACTTTATTAAAACTAGACAAGATTTCCAACTACACGACTTTTACATATATTGTTATTTCTGGAATATTTTGGCCTTCATGAAACGAATGTTTGCTAAACTGTTTATCACAAAGGTTGGTTTGTTAATATCTTCGAATCAATTCATGAATTGTCATTCCCAGGTGTGTACAAAGTTCTTCCGAGATAGCAGAAATTTTGGAGTACAATTCAGTAAGTTCACAAATGATTTAATCAGCCGACATAGACTCCCTATACACTAATCCATCACTGCGTGAAATTGTCGAAATTTTACATGAGTTCATATTCAGCCCGAATGTAAATTCAGGTATTCCCTTAGATATACCTGAAGACTTCGCATTTCATTCTAAGTAAAACATTCCGTTCGAAATTGAACATGTTAATTATAGACAGATTGACGGTGTAAATATGGGTAACCCGTTGGGTCCCATATTAACGGAAGCAATTTTGCGAATGTTTGAATGGCAATTTCAGGAAAGAACTTCAAATGTCTCCCTCCGCAAACATCAAGTGAATAACCCTTTCGTTTCTACTGATGAGTATACTTTTATTCCATTTCGTAACCACATGAACTTCAAACTTCATTGTCTCTCACCAGGTGGAAGTTAACAGCTGTTTCCCATTCCTAAACATTCTTATGACTCGACGTCAAGATGGAACATTTCAACCATCTGTTTTTCGAAAGTCAACAGCGGACGGCCAGTATTTGCAATTCTCCAGTTTCGTGGACATCTACAGTAAGCAAGGACCAAAAGTGGATAGCCGCAACGAGGAGACAATAAATGTGTCTTTGCAGAACCAATTCGTGAGCGACCACCTGACCAACAACATTAGGCACAAACTGACATTGGCTCTGCAACACACCCACCCAGCTGTACAACTGCACGTCCTGGTAAATACTAGGGATTTGGTTCATCACTACGATGATACATACTAAATCGGCCAGTCTGCTTCTCATGTAATTTTCCTGTTCAGTTGCAAGTGTAATGACATCTACATGGACAGAACAAATCCTCGCCTGCATCAACATCTGACAGCTTCATCGATCACACCCGTCTACCTAGTTGACCTTGCCAGATCGTTCCGTATATGGCCACGTAATCTTAACCCGAGAGTGTTAAAGATTAGGGAGCAATGCCAATCAGACCGCATTGGCCGGTTTTGTGTGCATAGAAGACGATGGCACAATCTCCTTGCCACGGAACTAGTTGTATTATAAGCGCGCGAAAGGTCAAAACTATGTGATTGGTTAGTTCAACTGTTGTTGTTATGTGTAATTCGCATAAAATTAGCTGGTTTTACTTCGGCGACTGATGAGAGTAAATGGAAATTTTGACAACTCCAGACATGTTTTCTTTCCATTTTTCACAATAAGCAGTTTACGTTCAAAGGTGTTAGATTATTATTCTCAGCATATCCCTAACCTTGCAATGTTGGTAACAAATTCTAACTTCGCGTCGGATGAAAAGATACCTGGCGAGATTGTTTCAACCGCACCAGTCATGATAAGTTAATTAACACGGCCAAAACGGTCTGCCGATGATGAAATATATAACCTATTTCTTTTATTACAGATAACAAACAATCGAGCGTTGTTTGAAGTAGATTACTGATGAGTAGTCGGATATTTGGTTAGTTATACATTGAATACCCCTCATATTTGATGGCAACTGTGGCATTCCTTTAGACTTTCCAGTCGGCCTGTTTCAAAAAGAAGCACTAGACTCTGGTTTCGCTCTCATCAAAGCTCGTCAGTAGTGCATATCCTTGCCATTGCCGGGACTAGAAATCCGGCCACGCTTTCATGAGGCATCCTCGTTAACCACTACGCCACTGGCCTCACATTAGGCACAAACAAGTTGCCACAACTGAACACTCAACCATCTTCGCTTATGAGTGATGTTTAAGTCGACAGGTCGTCACGACGGGAGACAAATATTGCGTTTTACCTCCATTCCGCAACCCCGCGATTGAGACTTCTTAGGCAGGTCGAAACCCCCGATCTACTTAAACTCGCTGGGCAATACATTAGGTTACTGGCAAGTAGTCGAGGATTTCAATATGCATTACTAATAAGCTCAGATAACAGCGAAGCTCGAATCTGCTGCATTTTGTCGAACGGAGCTGGCTGGATAATCTTTCTGAATGCGGAGGTTGCGACCAAGTGTGAGTGATACACAACGCAAAATAGACTGGCTGCAAATCAACTCATTCATACTGTCAGGTAGCAGATGTGTTATCGTTGATGGCAAGTAAACAAAACAGCGAACCTCAACCACATTGCGATAATCAGGATTGGTTAGACTTTGGGGATGTTATAACAGTCTTCTAAAGAATGGTCACATCGAATCACAAAGGTCTATCTGTTTTAGACTGTACACAAATGTCGTTCACGATGACTTAGGGTTTACCGCATTATGTTTTTGTTACTATTTTTATCTTTCGAACTTCAGAGAGTATTTGTATACTATTATTCTCTAGTTGCAGACTGTTATCCAGTTCTCTAAATATACAAGTGTAACTGAGGAAGGAATGCGTCACATCCGCGCATTCCGCCAAAACGGGCTGAAACTTAATACTGTGTGACGGTGTGTACACAGCGATAACTCATTGAGCCATATCGGACGATGTAGAAATCACACTGACAGTCTCTCGTGTTAACTGAATCATCAAAAATGGAGTTCTGAAAAACTATGTTCTTATGTTTTTCTTAGTTGGGGGTAGTAGAAGCTTGACATATTTCTTGGAAAAGTAGCACTTACTTTTCTGTATCGGTCCGTGATCCACGGAAACTATTTTCTCTCTGAATTTCTGTTGGTTTATTCTTTTATCTACCAATACCCATATCGGATACATGTAAATGGCAACAGGTTTTATACATTCAAATGCCAGCGATTTACTTTGAATGACCGAAGGTGATAAACTTTCGAGATCATTAAAGCATCCTGGGTTCAAGAGAGACAGGTGTAGGGTAGGTGTCAAAAGTGATGGAGCAGTACCTACTTGCCTGTACGGTTCTAGTGTAAGGCAGACGACAATGAGCACTTTGATGGGAGCTACCGTTGTGACAAGCAATTACAATGCAAATTGTGGTCGCCTAAGTCCATTTCCACCACTTCCTTGACAACGGTAAATTTTCCTGGAATAAACCAAGCGGGTATGCAGGGATAAATCGACAGTTTTGAACGACGCTTAAGGAGGACAGATATGACTACCATTGGCTTTCCTTAAACGACACAATAATTGAACGTCAAGTAACATCGGTTGTGCTGTTAATTTTTCAACAATGTTGTCAATGGCATTGTAATGGTTTTCAGTTAATTTAAAATGCATAAGTGTTAACAACTCCATGATCAATATAGTTTATCAAAGTTGACTCAACCGTACTGAGTGTATCTGTTTATCAAATAATGCCTATCACAATGCTGATTTCATACGGACCAGCGTTTGTCTGGCCCAAATAAATACGTTAACATGTCCGTTTTCTGTCTGACTCAAGAAACCCGATACGAACTTGATACAGCTCAAAGCGCATAGCGGACGCCTAAACGCTTAAGCTGACCTGGCTGATTTCTAAAGATGTGATATGAACACTTTCACTGGAGACTATAATGTCCAGATTGGCCCCCCTGGTTGAGCCGAACCTAGTTTAGGTGGCAAGCTTGTGTTGGCAGCAGACTGCTTGGGTAATAATGAGTAGCTATTATAAGTGCGTGCTAAACGCAGAATACATTAAGCTAGCTCTGGCCTTACACATCTTGCACATCACTTTTTTACTTGGCATTCTCCTTCTACGAATCAAACCTGACTTTAGATAAACAATTAGCTGCCGGCTATAAGTGGAGTGGCTTCATTATCTATTGTTGTTTCCATCACAGCGCATATTCCGTTTCAGATACTGTTGGGCAACAAAGACTATTTGTGAAGAAACTGACGAAGCCGTCGGTAGAGCATATGTAACAGGTAAGCCTGAAACGCTTAGTTGTTCTAAAACGGAAGATTCCAAAAGCATGTGTACCCAAATTTCTTATACCATTCAGGAAGTAGTTAACAGGCCATGTATTTGCGGATTTAGCAGACACCGCAGCTCAAAGAACTTCCCGGAGTCGTTGGACATTAGATGGAATACTCATCAGAAGCCGACGCTTAGTCTGTTCGTTGTTCGTGATGCATGGCTGGAGAAGAAGGGTGAGGAAGTAGAAGTTGCGTTTGATTTGACGGACAGTAGCCGATTCTTTAATCTCACCCATCCATCTGGCCCAAGGCCCTTGTGCTTCGTTGAAATTGTCAAAGAGGCAGAATACAGGCTCATTCACAATAGGCTTTTAAAAAATGATCCACTGGGCACGATATTTGGAAACCAGTTTAACTGACCTCCTGATTCTGCTCGGTTACCGCCATGAGCATGCAATGTAATATCCTGGTAGATGTGTTTTGAACCGTCTGCCAGCTGAGGCTCACAACTGCATGTGGGGTCTCAAACGTAGTAGGGCTGTGAGCTCAGGTCATGTCGTGTGGGCACTTTACAAAGAAAATGGGACGACGTTCTTGAAGGACTCCAGTCAGTTAGTCCCAAAATCACAGAAGGCGGAAAAAATTCCACTATGCTGGGGTCACTGGATAATAGTTCCCATATTCAAGAAAAAATGTGAATCGCTAGTGGAAACCACTTGGGGATGAGCTTGATCGCAGTCAGAAGTAAATTGCTGTCGTTCACCCAGTTGTAACTCGAGAAGCAGGCATTAGAAATGAATTTTGCAGAACTCATCTTCGATGAAAATGTATTAGTCAAATTTTCTAGCATTCCACTGGTTATATTCCTGGTAAAAGAATGATATATCTCTGACAGTTGAAAGTAACTTGAATAAGCTATTATGATGGTTGCTTTATTTACGGGCATATCGCTTGGCAGCTCGGTATACAAGTGATCTGTATTTAGGTAATTCACCTTCAATCTTTGCGTTCTGTTCGCCACATGCGTGATGCCAGTAGATAAATAACAAGGATGTTAGGAAGCGAATATTCTGCCATGAGTAACGAGCTAGTTTTCTTGTTCCTTCTTTAGGCTTGCATAGACTGAGGTGATCATGCCATGTAGTAAAGATTAGAATAATTTGTCTGTCACACCAAGCCCGCTTAGCCAATGCCGCAGGCGACTGGCGTAAATTGTGATGTGGACGGTTGATGACTTCGTCTACAGAAATGAAATCATTTGCCAATCGGTTATTCACTATAGGCGAAGTTTGTCTCCAAGAACAGAACATCTGAGTTTATCAGAGTCGATTATCAGAAATCCATCCGGAAATAAAGCAAGTAGAATACGTAATGCGATCAATTTAGAGCTGTTTCAAGTCGTTCAACCAACTGCTTGGCTCATTGCTATCCACAAAATCACTTGTGGCCCAAAATAAACCATGTGTTTTTAGGGCTGCCAGTCTTTTGGCTCTAATCCACTGGTGTCAGCATTAGGCCCTAGCTCATTCACCACTTACTGTTAGTCTTGACAGGTTGATTAAAACAAAGCAATGAAAACCTTGACGAAAGTAGTTCGCTGATGTCGTTTCATTTCCACCTATAACTTAGTTGTTAGTTTGGATGGTGTAAACCCCCTGATTTTAAGTGGTTCATTTTAGACACAGTCGGTCTTAGTATTTGTGCCTACTGTTTATTTTTCCCATCCGATCTGGAACTTCCTTCATTTTTCGTGTTTGTGTGACCGTTAAGTATCAGTGCAGACTACATGTGCATCGTTATCTTTGACAATAAACTGACGATATGATGTTACTTACCTCTGGTTTGTTTTCGATGAATCACAAAGGTTGTTTGTTAAGGCGCTATGGCTTTAAATAACATTACAACTGACCGTTAGCAACAGTGACGTTTTGCATACTTTCTATTACTGCACGCCATACATTTACAGGCCTTGGAGTTATTAAATGCTGGTTCATTATAAGTCAGAAATGTGTTGAACTTTAAACACTCCACTTTCTTTGACAATTTCAGAAAGAATTTACCATACTTGTAAATTTAAATACAATCTAGTTGTGAGCTTTTTGGGCTTGGGACGCATATGTTACAAATGACTGAACAACAGCTTGACCTTCGCCCTTTTAAATGTGCCAAGTCATTTGTTTTGTTTTCAGAAAACGCGTTAAATTGGATGAAAGTGCACACATTTTTATCCGCGTCAAATTAGTTCAGAATAAAATAGTGATATTCAGCCCTAATGCTTAACTGTGGTTGTTTCTTGTGGCTTCTGTGCATTTGTGTGATACATTTGCGAAGATATCTCCCAAGTCCTCAACTGCTTCAACCTTCGGCGAGCATGTCAGTCCGGTAAACTATTCGAACTGTTTAATACGTCAAAGAACCTTTCGTCATCAAGCTGTTTACACAATACTATGATGTAAAATTCGTCGGTATTCGTACTAGAAGGTGAAAAACAGGTTCAAACCACTTAAGTTTAAGCAATGACTGTCCATGCATATAGAGAACAAGTTAAAATGTAATAGTCATCAATGATATGATGCTGTTGTTGCTCTTTGTGAGATGGTTTGCCGCATAACACACACAATTCTTTCAGATTTGCATCAACTTCCTTTGCAATGAAATGTGTAGGTTGAGCTAACTAAGGGGTTGCCGAGCTACAGGAAACATATAGGGAAACACTGACGTTGATCACGAACATTTCCATTGCAATGTAGTAATACTGAATGTATGTTGATGATCCCAGATGCTTGAGACAAATAACGGTATGTTGCACTTCTTACCTCCATCAATGTCTATGTTCACCAATGAATTCCCCATAACAGCGCTTGGTAGCTGAATGAAACCGTACCTTGTTACCGATTGCAGTCAAAGGCATAACCCTTGTTTACACGTTTTTTGTTCGAGTTTTGTTTTGCATACAGGAGTCTGTAGATGGATGCAACATTTGTGCCACTGGTCCCCAGTCCGTCAGTTTCACAATCACACTGCCGAGAATCTGAAAATAGCATGGGTGCCTTTCGTACAGTTGTTTCCGAGCATCTACGACCTTCCTATCTATATATGTCTGTGTGCCTATATACTTCATCAAATAGAAGTTCACAAATTTCGAAACCCACCAAATTCTATTTTGCATGTCACCACAGATGCAGGAACATACACCGACAACTGAAGCACACATCTGCACGATTCAACCGCATTCAGTTGTATTCTACGGCTCGGTTGTGGGGTCCAAAATAGGGTTAGTGAACGGTGAAATCAATGACCAGTAATTTAGATTATAAAATGGGAGCGCACGACAGGTCTTTAAACACTGAAAGCTTCAGTTCAGTGTTATGTCCGCGATTGTAACGATTATTTTCTTGTTTCGAACTTTGGAAATTTATGGACTAGTGCAAGTTCGACGCCTACTTACACGAAACCCACTTTTAACACAATGGTTACTTACGACTTTAAGTCAAAAAAGCCGTTATCCAAAGTGTTTCAGAACTAAACAGACTTTTGAGGTACCTCCTCATAGTTGACCATGCCGCTGGCATTTTAAGAAGTTTAGCAAGCACGACTATGCGCAGTAACAGCAAATCGTAACCAAGATTAACCCCTGAGTTAGTAAGAAAACAGCTTACAGAGTATAGCAACGCGTCACGCAATTTGTCAGATATGTCAAGTTTCGCCAGTCGTTGAATCTCTGAACCAGACTAGACGTACATCCGAACTAACCATGCTGTTTCGTATGAGAACGTGTTGTAATTCACAGGAAAATCTTCAGTGGGCCGAGTTTTGGCCGCTCATCCGTTACAATCGTAAATTGTTTGCCGGAGCTACTGTGACGGTAACATTACGTTGTTTTAACGTTTCCCAACCGAAGCCAAATAAGGAATCTAGAAATACTGGTCCTCTTTTGGACTTTAGTTAACCGTTCGATTCCTTCATATTCTCTTAGTGCTTAAGTTATCCGTAGGAGATAACCGTTCAAACAAACGTACGCACCTAGGACATGTATGTCGATCACCGTCATTAAAAAACACACACTGATGTTGGTCACCATAGTAAGTAGACCAATATTCCGAAACTTCTGTGCCAAACCATCTGTCGGATTCCTTGTGATTGGTGAGTGAGTATTGACTTCCGATGGGTTTGGCCAATATCAAGGTAGGTGAAAGCCACAGTTATACAGGAATAGCTAATGAAATACTTTGAGAAAACAGAGGGACGCACATAAGGCTCAGATTATATTTGCCTGTTACTAATGATTATTGGCTGCGGGGAAATCAAAGAGGTGTTTGTACAAACTCAGATGATCTTTCGAATTGGTTTTGGACACCGTCATTCATCCATACTAAGCCATATACCTATGTAACTTTTGTAAAAATTTCAGGTTACTTTCTTCCGTTAAACTGAGAGTTATTTTTTCGTCTGCTTACTTAATATACTGTAGTCTACTAATCAACATTGCAATAGCAGCAAGAAGGGTGGTTGACTTTCGTTTAGCCTCAGTTTTGTCACTCGTGCAAATTGGACATTATACATATATATATATATATATATAACATGGTATAATGCAGCCGATGAACTGAGGGAACCTGCAGACAAATTTGTCAGATCCATGATAAACTGATAACAATGACAATGTCCTTTTTCATCCTACAGTTATTCCAATAAACACAACTCTGCTTTTGGTTAGTAGGTTGGATTTGAGGTTACGTGAAAGTTTTGCGAAGGAATTACTCAGATGAATAATATAACCTACTAACAGATTGTGTTTATTAACGGATTCACTCTCAAGTCTATTGTTTGACTATCGGGATAGGCAAATATGCACATCATCGACTGCATATATGTCTGAAGCAGGTTCGTCCAGTCAACGTCTAAACAAGTGCAACTGTTTTTGACCTGATAAACAACTCACGAAATTACGGTTAGATAACTTGAAGCGTGAGTTCATTTCGGTGATTATCCGTGTACTTATAAAGATAGTCGTCAATCGACAAGATACTTAAAACTTTTCTTTCTGCGTTGGACAGTGTCGAGTGAAGAACACTTCAGCTGTACCACTATATCGACTTACACAAAAGTGAACTTTGCAGATTTGAACCGAGTGATGTCCGTGTTTAGTGGAGAGTGGGCACTAGTACAGTTTGAATATAAACGAAACCGCGTTAAAAAACAATGACCTGTTTTCTGGAGCGTGTCTGTAAATATGAACTCAACGTTGATAAGTAACAGTTTTCTTGTCCACCGAGACATCGACAATAAGTCTCCTATTCCCAGGCAGTCTTCTGTCGATGTGGTTTCGGAAAATTAACGAACCACACTTGGGTACAATAAAATCTTACGGTCAGGTTCATGATGGGGTGGCTCATCCAACACTAAAATATAATCCAGCTGGATACCATACACATTAGGTCCGACTTATTTTGACTTATTTTAAATGTTCTGACTATTAGAATTGTTTGTTGTGAGCTCCGTTTTGAAATTCCTTCGAAATGCGTCGGTAGTTTGTAGTACTGTTATCATACAGTCATTCCTTTCAACCACCATGCCGAAGTCCCAGTCAGCATTACGAAAAACTTAGTTTTATGTCTCTGGTGCAATCAGACAGCACCAGTCGGAAGCCAGAAAGTACACATAAGATCCTGATACAGGTGATGTGGTAGTAATTCTGTCATACAGTTTCTTAAAGTTGACACTGTTCTGTCATCAAATGGAATTTTGTAGGGAATATAAAGTGTAGATTTACGAAATGTTGTAGTAACATATTTGCTGGTTTGAAAACTTGATTCCAGCTGTTCGGCTGAAGATTGTACAACTGTGGCGGACGCGAATGACAATTTGCAAGGTGTCCACCAACATTATCAACAATAATCCTTAGTCTCTTGTTAAATACACAGCCTCACAATACAACTTGGAAATGGTTTCTAAAGACTCTTTACCAAGCACTGATCGTCCTTGAAATATGCCCTAATGCTTTCAAGTGGAATGACAAAGCAAGTTGCGGCAAATTAGACAAAATTGGGAGTACTGTTGATTATAGAATGTAAATTAAAAGTTCCTCATTACATTTATATTAAGAAACACTTTATAGCTAACCCTTTCGAACAGATATACCAGAGTTGAGTTGTACTCTTGTAGGGCCACGTCAAGGATGCATTCCTTTAAAGTGACCGGAATTTGAACGGAGATCTACCTTATTTGGATACTGCCGTACTCACCAGCTTTCAGTCACCTCATAGTAATTGCGGCGCAACTCCGTTCTAGCCCGAATTCTAGTTCATTTATGAGTACTACTCAGATCTCCGGGTTTCCCTCAGGGCACCCACTGTAATTCTTCGATTAACTCATGCTCAGGACTTTCCAGTCAAGTCAAATCCACAGAATTCATTAAACCTGCTACACAAAGTTCCAGTGTTGTTGAGTATTTTAGAATGCCTGTAATTCCGTTTACTAAAGGAAAAATCTGCTATCAACTGCTCTGCAACCTTCAATATTTAAAAAGGAGAAGTTTTCAGGTAGTTATCATTTGCTGACTAAAACGAAAATCTGCTTTGGTAGGCTGTGTAAAATCGTAAACTATTAATTTGCATTGCAACAATGGCAGTCGAGTAAGCGTATTCGTAAATCACAAGAGGTTCACTTTTTATTTTGGTGGACACGAAAAATATTGGGATTTACATACGTGATGAAGTTTTAATTGAAAATCTTGCGTGTGTAGATTTGAACAAACATTTTTTGTCCAGGTAACAAGCAAACTAATGGATTAACTGATTGACATTTTTTCTGTTCACTGTTGGATTTAATTTGATTTGTTACGATTGACCGCACACAAAATTCCATCTCAGAATTTGAGTTTGTTTTCTGTGAACAAAAGAAATACGGTTCTTCTGGTAACCTCGATTGAATCAGTACAGCCACATTCACGTGAGTGAACAACTCAAATTAATTTTAGTACGATGGTTATTATTTTGAATGTTGCAATTTAGAACGATGACAAATTCTTTAGTCGCTTTCGAAATGTAGTTTGAATTTGATGTCTGCACCACTTTAAAAAGATAGATTCAAACTCTACTTTTGAAGCAGCAGTGAAAATTCCATTTCTACCAGGCAGTCGTCATCCGGTCTGCGTGCTCCATAGTGTATCAACGATAATAAACTATACTTGACCTAGTGATCGCAAATGTTTTGATAATGCCAAGGTTTCCTATTCTTGTTTACAGAAAGCCAAACCAGTTTTCCTTAAAATTTGGAAACCAACTTGCTCGTAGGACTGAAGCCAACAGCATGATTATCGGTGAAGATAAACCATTTTCATCTCAAAACTTCCAATTAGCAATAAGTTAACTTCTTTAGTGAGCAAAATGGTTAAAAAATATTTCATGCAGCTAGCTACTTGAACCGGAAACATTGCCATCACAAATGCACTGGCAATTTTTACCTATCAGATATTGCTCAAATTCAGCTGTTCAGTGTGAAAATGTTCATAGCCTTATACAGAATAGTGATGAAATATGATTGCATATATCGTATTCACACACGTTTCCCAACCCACCCTTATCGAGCAGACGCTCGTGTTAGCGTTCTTCACTAGCGTATATCTTTGTCTTCTCAGTTTCTTATGATCACGTGACGACAGTGTTGAACACAGCGTTACTGATCCAACACTAAACACTGGCAAATTGTCGTGTTTTGTCGGTTGGTTAAAACTGATGTGAACTTTCGATAAACTTGAGAGGATATTTACAAATCGTTTGTGTAACTTAAATCACTAACTATGAGAATAGCTTCTCAAGGGAAGTGAAGTAAAGCGTAGTGATAAAAATGAGAAGTTAAATCAATATAGATTAAGACACAGACTAGCTTTTCTTGACTATGGATTTTGACGTGTTCAAGTCACGTATCATACAATATGTTCTATTAGAAATGTTCTCATCAATACAGAGGTAGTGAAGTGACGAACGACCTTCTACGAAACTACCTCCTTACTTGAATGCAGTTACTAAAGTTGCATCAGAATGCATCATGGGACACGCCGCAAAAGCCGCGTAGTGATGTTAACGAGTAATATAAAAAACGAACCCCACACTTCATCTGATTGATTGTCTATACCCAACAACCACTCAGTGTTATTTTCACGATTGTGGTCAATGGCTTTTGTGATTGAAGGAGTTATTAGTAACATGTGGTCGTAGAATTTGCTGTAACCGAACAAGTTTTTGTAAGAACACAAGCTTTAGTCGTTTCTGCCTAGCCTAACTCCACTAATGGACTGTCTTGGCTTCAGTGGCAGCAACAATGTGGTCAAGTAGGAATGTTTTGTGACCGTTTGTTTGATAGCCGAAGTCGGCGAGATGTGCAGTAATGACGCTAATAACTGCCGTTTGGCAGGCCTTACCGATCCAGGCTTTGTGATCTTCTTTGTCCCCTTTCAACAAGTGTTTACAAGGAGTAACTACCCGTCGAGTAACTGAATGGACAAGTTGATTGATAACAGATTTGCCCAGGTGATCATATTGATCGCACTTATGAGATCATTTTTCGAGTATGATGTATACTGCAAAATTCATTGGGGTTTCCCTTGCAAATGCGGCAATAATTCGGGCGCAATAAGAACCCGACGTCATATTCTCAGTAAGTAAGTCAAAGCTCCAGCCGTCACAAAGAAACTCGAAAGAAGTCTTAATCAGTGGTACGCTATGGTTTCGAGATATACCAGAGATTTTTTGTTAGAAAAGTAGAGAAAGACGCGGTTAAGCTCTACATATGGGGCGTAAAATCTCCGTCACAACATTACAGAAATCACGAAACATCATTACACAAGTTACACAATGTCGTGTATGGCGATGCTTTTATGTTACTTTTGTTCCCCGCTCCGCAGAGGTAGTCAGCTAGACAGAGAAGTTCAATGTTGGAACTTGTAGGGCAAATGTATCAACTCGGTTCGTTTTCTGATGTCAGTGCTGATCCAGCGAGATGTGCGATAACGACGCTAGTAAATAATTTTTGACATCCCTTTCCAATCCAGGCTAACTGATGTTCGTTAGTCAATTTGAAAAGTGCCTAGTCGTATGACCAGCATATTTTACAGTACAACAGCAACGCGGAAACAAATATACAAACACTGATTGATCGCAGACCCGCAATGCGCCTTTCAGCCTCAAACCTAATATCAACATCATACTGGACCAAAGTCTTCAGGCTGACGCTGACGCTGAAAGCGACCGGTAAATGCAGTGGTTAAGTAGATCTGCTCAAATTCCTCTCGTGAATAAATGTCTACAAACACTGATTTTCCAGCTGTGGACACTATCTCACACAGAATTTTATCTAACGAATTTGAAATGATGAATCGCTCCGGATACCCGTTTTTGTTCAGTTTATTTTGAACCGTTTTCAGCATTACCCAAATGCATTATTATTGCTCTAACTATCAAACATCAAATCGAATTTCGTCTATATTCTTATCGTGTGCAAATTTGTTACGACTGACCTATTGATTTTTTGTTGGTGTACGAGTTATCGACCTATTTAATGCACCGCAACTATGCCTTGTCAATTTTTAATTTAAGTGGAACGTGGTATGAAAAAAATGGGGCGTTTGCTGTGGTAAAACGTTGATGAGTAGTTACTAGCTCATTTTTGATTATATCGTGCCAAATATGTCAGCGACATGCTGACATAACAGGTGAATTGTTTTGATGGTAGGCTAACAATGAGATTTTAGTTTGCCCACAGTTTCTTTTGCTAGCAGTGAATCTGAGGGGTTCACGCTGCAATTTCGGCTGGACCTAGGTGCAACCGGGTGCGCCTTCCGCTTATCCTATCTTATGACACAAAAGTGTAATAACGTACGACAAAGGAACTATTGTGAATATCGGAGTCACACTAGTGGAGCTTGTCTACGGAATCCAGTGACTTGAAAATGACACGAAGATTCTGCGGACATAATTTTCGCCGTGCGACCTCCAGTACTTATACAACCTATTAAGCAAATGCGGGACACGATGAACTGCACATGGAAAGCGATGTTCTGACTAGAAGGTTGTTCTATTTAATTCTGAGATAACTGTAAAAACGTGGTTAGCTACATCCTGATCAACCCTGGAGAACAAAATTCGCCTTTGGTGCACCCAATGAAACTCAGGGATTTTTTTGTTTGTCCCACGAAAGTTTTGGATACATCATCAGTAACTGTACTTATTTGGGAACGAAGTATCACATGCGATTGTTCGTCCCAACGCTGCAGTATGTATTTGTGAAGTGACAGTTAAAAACCGAAATAAGTTTCACTCCGTTTTGATGAAAGTGAGCAACCAAAAACGTACGTATACTCCATTTGGTCTAATCGGGTATAAATAATTTGGAAATGAGTATAACTCTATCCAGTACTTAACAGAGGGGGGCGATGTTAATGTAACTCCGTAATTCTCATTTTCTATCGAGCTGGTCGTTTAAAGGAAATAACATACTTGGTAGTCACAAATACAGTCAACATTCGCATTTATCTGAGACCATTTTGGTGTAACGGCAGTGTCCATACTCTAATCATTTATTGAGGAAACTGTGTGAATCGCAACCCGAAGTGAACTTGATTCCATTGCGGCGCAGCCATAGCTAACCCGTTTAACCCGACGTGATAATCGACATAGTTTCTCTAATAACTGACTTTGATTTAGTGCTCTGAATCACATTTTGGGCAGTTATGGGCTATGGCCCGTCTAACATTGCAATAAATGTAGTCAGCTTCGCATTAAGTCTTGACCATTTCATTCAAAATGTGCTTCGTGCAAAAATACGGTCGATGGTGTTTGGAGAAGTTAAAATGAACAGAATCGAGTGAGATGATAAATCCACATGTACCCGGCAGAATTATCAGATTGTAAGCAGAAGTTTCGACCATATGACTTAGTGGCGCCGTAGTAAATTGATACGAATTCATGACACACGCAGGCGGTAACCAAATTGGGCTGTTATGTAAAGGACTTCAATTAACCATTGTCTTACTAAAAAGGTTCTATTTAATAGTCATGTTGTTTCGGCGACCACTCAACTAAGACTTTTATCACCAAAGTGAAATGGACTAACTCTCTGTTCGATAGGTCAAATATTCGCACCAGTTAATTCTATCGATCGATAACTAAGATTACGGGTTTTCTTATTTGTTTTGGTTCGGTCGTATATATGAATCTCTAGTCTCTAAAATTATTACTGAGAAAAGGTCTGTAGAGCTAATCAAAGCAAGGGAGTAACTACCGCTTCAGCCGCCGATTGGCCTGATCTAGCTGTTGTGTGGCGCACGAACCGTAGCTTCCATCTGCTGTGACACAGTCTAGTAAACCTGCTGACTCCGAGGCCCATTTTGTTGCTCAGAATAATAGCCCACCTTCAGTTAATAATTGTCAGTTAGGCAGACGTTTGCAACCAAACTTCCCAAGACCTAAAACATTCTTGCAATCACGGTTGACCCACCTAGTCATAGTGAACGAAAAACAGTTACGATAAATCCAGCCCGTTCACTTTGACGGACATTGTAAAACAAACACCGTAAACAAGGGTACCAGCGCCTCCAGCATAATACATCCAAACTGTTTCACAGTTTTTGTCAGTATATAATTATATTCGGTCTGCTTGAGGGTAATTAGGCAATGCCAACGGGTAGGGTGGAGCACGAAAGAAGGTAAATTCTAAAACTGTCTAAATAGCTGGATTTTTCTGCTGTCTCCTCCAGGGTGACTTCAGAGACTACGGAAGAGCCATGACCCTAAGTAGGCTCTGATGCTGCATCCGTAGTGCGTTACTTTTCATACCGCAGCCGACTTCAAAAAGCTGACGGCGCTGTAACAAGCAAATCACAACCGGGGTAAGAACTCAGTTAAAATATCTCCCGATCGAGTCGAATTCACGCGTCTGCGATCGCTGTCTAAGGTCTGAGCAGTTAGTGAACGTAAGCGCATGAACATTATTATACACACAGGCGCATGTACCTTAGCCCGCAACCCGCATACAGTTGTTTATCGAGATCAGGCACCACTCCTACATATCAAGAGACAACAAGATAGTAACACAAACCAAGTGCTACTGCTCATACTATTGCCAGAGGTGACTTTTGTGCGGATGCTGGATTCAGTCCTGGAGTTCAAAGATTCCCAACTCGCCGCCATTCTAACACGGGCTGGCAACTTCAAGGTACTATACAGCACACCGCCTTAGCCCTCCTCACTCAGTAAGTATTATTGAGTAGATTCGTCCGTTAAACATATTGCATGCAATGAAACTGCCCCTTGGTAATGCTTCTACGCCGAAGCGGCTCCACCATCTAATGAACTGGACGAGCTTTTTGACCTCTGTTCCTGACAACACCCATCAGGGCATCAAGGAGGGCCGACGTACGGGGCAAATGCGGGATGGCGAATTGGCTATCCCCGGCATAACAACGTTTTGCAAGGAGAGGAAAATCAGTAAAGAAAGTGGTGTAGCTCTCCATTTACGATCACATATAAAGATCTCAAGTATAAGTGACAGCGTGCTTCTGTATCTTTCGAACTCAAACTGCCAAACATTTAACATCTCATAAAACTGGTTGCTTGACTGGTGTGAATTACAGATTTCTATCTACGCAGAGGGATGCCGACGTGGTCGTGCACAATGCTGTGCCCAGAATATTACCTCTAATGTATGCTCAAATGTTGGTGATGGGCGATTGTAATCATCCCTGGGTGGACTTTAAACCCATTCAGTTAATACTACAACGTCTTTCGCTGCTAAGGGTTTCTTCGAGCCAGTAGTGGAAGCCAAATCACTTCAGCATGTCTAGGGACATACAAGATGGCGGGTGGGCCAGACACTGTCTTGTCTTGATTATATTCTTACCGACGAGGTTGACATTACAAGTAATCTAAGCGGGACAGCTTCAGCTGGTCGTACTGATCGAATTTAGCTGTCTATAGGAAACTGGACGACATGTTCTCCAAAATAAAGGTCTAAACGCCTATTAAAAGACAGATTTGGTACAGCTTCAGACACAACTTACCAAGGAAAAATGGCCTGGCCCCCTCGTTACACTCAACCCAAATTATCGCTGGCAGCTCACCGTTATGGAACTCCCCAGTGTCGTTAAAATCCATGACCTGTAAGTCGTCCCTGCCTGGTAGAAATTCTTATCTGTAAAATACTGCACGCCCCGGCTCATCCACTGGCACATCTCCTCTCACTGAATAAGAATGAATGTTTAAGAGGTCATGTAGTGAATATGTAATGGAACTGGCAGGTTGCTTTGTAGAAATAACATCTTCACAGTAATGACCTGCTCAACTTCGTGGTCAGGGCTGCATCGGTTGGCAGTAGTAAACTATCACTTGATCGGCCTGTATGAGCGATTCAACCGGCACTACGAGCTTCATAGCCTTTACACCAGCTCAGATAATCAAATGACTGAATTCTTTTTCAGCGTGTTTCAGTGTCCGTTGCTGAAATAGTTGCAGCCAGCCGCTTTATTGAACTTACCCACTATTCAATTTCATTCATTTATTCTTTGTACCTATAAACCGCCTGGGATAATTCTTCGTCAACCAACACAGTGACAGAAACGCACGAAAAAGCATCTTTCTGCTTCTTATAACAATCTATGAACCTACGAACCAACTGAGTTCGGAAGAGGACAAATGGATAACAGGTGCAGATTTGCGGGAAGTATTACAACTCGGTAATTTCGTTTTATTTTCCTGCAGTCAGTCCTCCGTCAAGTGTAACCTAGTAATTATGTACAACGGAATTGCACAGCATATCTTGGGAACAAGTGTTTTATTTATGACCGTCTTCGAACAACTTAATTACCAGCATTATATTAGCCTTCTAAGATTACGAAGTTTACATAATATACCTGAATTTTATCTCACCATTAATGTGTTCCCTGAAATGAAGTGACTGTTTAACCTGCCACAAACAAAAGGCTTTTACTGGTTTGTACTGTTCACCTTTTCTAATCACCCGTTTTTAGTTATTCTGAAGACCCGAACAAATTACTAGCTTCTCTGTATACCAACAAAAGTGTAACTACATCAATACATTTTTCACACTTTTCATTCAGATTAAGGATGAACTTCTGTAGTGTTTTTTCTTTCAACTATAATGTATGATTGGATTATCTATGTTACACATAATGGGTTCCATTTCGAAACAAGATAAAATACACAAATCGAAGTAAAATGAATGTCCAAACAGGAGAAATTTCAGTTTCGCCTGTCATGTCTGGTTTTGACTAAATCTCTCCCACCAACTCTGGAAGTCCGTTCAGCCAATTTGTTGTTTGTCGCTTTTCCGATTTTGTCCAGCTGGATTGAGTGGAATGTTTTAAAACAGATTCCTTATTCTAGGCGTATTTAGCAAGATAACCTTTTTCGGAACGATGTTTGTTTATCCGGCTGCTGAGGACCATCTGACAAAAATATAATCCAGTTTGATTAGAAGGGCTTACGTCAGCCAACCGAATCTCTTGCCACTTGATTAGATTTGCACCCGGACCAAACACAAGGGAATTATTTACTTGCGAACGCGGCCGAAGTGACCTCGCGTTCAAAGGATGTGCGTATTGTTGTGTAAGCAAACGAGAAAACTTACAAACAAACAACCAAACAAATGTGGACGTCTGAGAAACGTTCGGGGAATCAACTGACCTGAATTACGCCTTTGCTTAGCAAAAAATGAGACACAATCATGCGTGACTGCTATTTTTGTTCACAAATTGTATTCGTGAAACCAAGTCAGTCGGAACTTTTGGCTAAACCACCAACACACAAACAAATCCGAAAATCAAGGCGAAATTCCGATACACATGTAAACAAATTATAAGTTGTGTATGTTTTAAAAACGGTGCATGACACTTGTAGCCACATCTACTTTTGTAAGAACACAGTGAGCAACAAATTTCATAAGAAACGTTACGCTTTAGACATTGTGATGTTCGCCGAGCTTGGCACCTAGGTTGCAAACATTTTATCAGCAACCGAGGTAACTTCATCGGTGCGTAAGTGTTTCAGCACATAGGTTTGAGAGTGGAACTTGGTAAAGTTTGGTGGGGGCCTGCCTTTTTATGGCGAAGTGTGTCGACCTGTTAACCAGAATTACGAAAGGTCACTTCCTGTTGTCTTGAACTTTGACTTGAGTTGGCTCTGGCTGCTTTATGTTGCACTTGAACTCTGATTAGAGGCCCCGTTGGATATCTCTTAGACCACTCGAACCTTTGATGTGGAGTCTGGTAGGCTGTTTCCTATTGCTGCTTAACCTTCTCCCCGGGTCCAAGGGCAAGGACCAACCAGCCTGAATCTTCGCTTTTACCAGTTGATGTCATAAAAACTCCTTCAGTAGTCTTCATAGTGTGTCGGTGTTGACAGGCAAGCTGCTGACCTCATAGCGTATATTGGTTCAAATCAGCCCGTTGATTAAGCTAGGCTACCTTTCTGCGCACGACTTGAAGTAATTATTTGCGACTGTGGAATAGGCTCAGAACATCCATATGGTCATTCGGAATAAGATCAAGTTGACGAACATGTCTTCGAGAAATTTGAACCTAAAGATAGAAATCACGTTTGTGTTCGTTTGATATCGCCCCATTCTATACATGCCTGCTGCTGACGGAAACGACTGATTACTTTTGTCTGTGTATTGAGACGTCCGAAACAAGACTACCCATTTTGACTTCGTACCTGAAGGGATCGCAAACTCAACTTGCAACTTATGTTTGGTGAATCGCTTTGTCTGCAACTCGATGGAGTGTCTGTGTTGTCACCCCTTAGCATTGTGGCTGACCGATACATTCATGAGCAAGCCTGAACACGATCAAATGAAAAGCTTGATCGGTAGCTCATGTTTCGATCGCCGTTATGTGAGTGATATGTTTGGGATGGCAAATGGTATTGTAACGCGCGATCGAAGGTAGTTAGCACACACGGATGCTATGTCTACCTTTCAGAACGCTAAATCAACGTTGTGCACGAAGACCCCGAGTCAACTGACAGTCAGACGATCAAAAAGGACAGTTGCATTTAAACGTAACTTTATCATACCTTTGCAGCCTTATCCTTCTGTTTTGTTATTCTAGTAGTGTTGCGTATTACGTAATATATATTTGAACACAATCACTGTCTGCTCTTTTGGTTGCATATTACAGTGCGGGCGAAATTGATACCACTTTTTACACGTTTAACGTAGCTCATCCCCCTAAACAGTTCTCAACAGAAATAGAGACGAACGACTCGTTTCATTTCCGTGATGTTAATTTGATAAGACAATCAGACGGCTTACTAAAACGATCTATCTACAGCAAATCGACATAGACATGGAGATATACTAAGTTCACCATTTGGGCCTTTGAATCGAAAGTGGAATCTCATACACAGCCCCACAAATAGGGCAGAGAAAATTTGGTCGTAAAGCGCCAACAAACAAGCGTTTGCTGTTACCTTCAAATGTTTCCCTGAAACATTGTTCGTTAAAAACCTGGCAGAAAGATTGCCAAGTCCTGTGGATGACCGGGTGCATAAGAAACCTACATTCGTCAACCTACCATTCAACAGTGAGTTAGCAGCAGATTTTCTCAACCGTAGACTGTGTAGCGCACTACCGAGAGTCCTTCTGACTGCGAAGCTGCGATGTTACCTCAAAAGTACGCACAGTCTGTCTCGTTATGTAAAATATGTGTGTCTACGACCAAAATACGATCGTCTAATCTTTCTCATATTGTCAGACCGCGAAGTATATTGGACGCATGACGGAGTAGTTCGGTAAACGCATAAGAGAAAATCACCTAGCACTGCTTAGAAGTTGGATGATGTAATCAATAACAAGCGTCATCGTAGAATATCTAGCAGAACCAGATCACTAAGGAAATTCAAGTCAGCAGCCAAGGTTAGTTCAACGTCACAACTTAGTGACGGCTGAACGGATGGCCATCCCATTAGGTTATTGTGCGTTATGTTGTCGTGACAAGTTGATACAAGCTGTTGAACTCCCTTGGTGCATTGTCCGCCTACCCATGAACATATACTCCACTCACCCTGATTTTACGTTGGAAAACTGTTCAAACCACCTTATTCGTGAACAGGACTGATTTGGTTACTCTCTTGCTGTCCAACTGCTACGGCGTTTTCCCCACACTTTAATCCAACTTTATCAGTTAATTTGTAAAAATATAATGACCTGACAGTGAACTTCTCAAAAACACATGTCCGTCAACTTGTTCTAATTCCGAAGTATTTCTGTTGGTTATGAGTAAAACTAACTTTATTTCGTAGTTCCGAAAGATGGTTTGGTTCTTCCTATTTTTGTCTTCACATTTGCTTTGACCTGACAAACCTTAAATCAGTTGTACATTGACATTACTTCTGACAGTTGGGAAGTGGAACTACATTGAAGTCTGTCATTGATCTCCAGACAGGCTACGTACTAGGTTACCCTCGTCAGTCAGAATTAAGCAGAACGCAATTGACATTAGAAACAATTCTACTGGGAGATAGAACTCTTTTTCGCACTTTCAATGACAGTCTGTAATTCATTTTAAACTACTTGATTCCATTATAGTTGTTTACTCCAAATGTACATTAGGTTACCAAATTGAACCATTTCCGTCCACAAGTGCACAAACTTTTGTGCACATTAAAGTTGAGGCGAACGAGTTTTCATCAAGAATGAAAATCTTTGGATAGAAAAATTTGTCCTATACGAATGTTTGTTTGCATTTTCTTCCGCTAGAACAACGTCCTAGGTTGTCATGGGTAAAAAAAAGATCAGTTAACCTTACGTTAATTTTTCGTGAATCGTCATATTCGCACTTTCACTAAACAAAAATTATCTACTGTTTTATAATCGGTTGATCAGCTTCTTCATCTGGATGCACATCATTAAAAACTGACCACTTAAATTGAACAATTAAGTAGGGAAGTCAACACACAGATAAAGTTTGAGAAGAAAACAGTAAAAAAAACTGCAGACGAAAGAAAGACTAACGCAAGCCACAAGGTTTGCATCATCCTAACTTACAAAGGTTCTCATACTTGAGGTCACGATCTTGAATGAGGTTTTCAAATAGTGTCATTTACATTAATTCCAGTCTTATCAAGGTATCACAGTAGGTCGATTAATGGATTCATAACTATTTGAAAGTAGATAGCTCGTATCAAGCATTGTTACAAACTATTTACAATTTTTAGCAGTTTACTTGTCACATGCTAGCAAATAATAAATCAGTGAGTTTCACATATTTTTTTCCCTAAGCAACTGTACAAGCCAGCAAATCTTCCCAGTACACAAAAGTTTGTTATCGGTCCAGATAAACTCAAATGTAGTGAACTATTTTCAAATATCCAATTTAACTAGTTCTGACAATTCACGCAAATCATATTTATCATTTCCCCAACAAATCGGTTTATCTATTCCGTGGGAATTAAACAAATAAACGAATATATGTCCATTGATGGAGCCTCTAAAAATCACAATTAATGTTCCGTTTGCGTTAGTCTACAATGAACCGTCAGAGATACAGCTTGGACGTAAGATGAAAGCGGAACAATAAATTAAATTTGATGCGGGATTTTGCATGCACAAAATCGTAGCAAAAAGTTTCGTCCCTATCTAACAGATGTTATTTATACATATATATGCAGCGCGGCAGATAACGTTAACAATTAACTACACGGTAGTACTACCAAATGTGAGGTTGTTAGCAGACTTTCAATCAGTTATGCAACCGTATGCTAATAGCAACAGAGAAAGTAAGTGCCAGAGTTCAACTAATAATTACGGACAGCACATTTAACATCCACTGATCTGATTACCGGAATTTTGAAGATAACAAGATAGTAGGCACTGCATCCTCTTCCCTGTATGATCACATCTAAATCAACGCTACTGTGTGACTATATGCCTGAAAAGTAGGGGTGATTAACAGTCTTGATACGAGAGCTTTAGAACCGAAATCCAATTACCAGCGTATATGTAAATAAATATGGTCAATAAACGATGATAGAAGCAGAACCCGTGACTAGTGTTCTATTTTGGAACAAGTCCATTTACTTGTGAGCAAAATCAGTTGTAATATAAACTGTAACATTCTTACTGTTAGTGACCGTTATAATTTCTTGTGACCGTTACTTTACAGTTTGGTAACTGAAGCCCTCCGCGAAATCTAAAAATATGATGTGGCACACTTTGTACACAACAGTGAGGAGTTAACACATTGACGGATGCACGCCTTTTCAATCGAAATGATGTTATTGGGACATATTCCATGCTTACACACTACAAAGCGGTAAACTCTAGTGATTGATTATTGCAGATGTGAGAAGTTTGTTAATTATAGCATAAGAAATCTACAGACGGTTTGTTCGTCGGAAACACAACGAATGGCACACCTAAGGCCAAACAAACACAAAACACTGATGTCATACTTTCAGTGGACAACACAACGTTTATAAATGTCAAGTTCAATTATGCATAGGCTCAGTGTTCATTTGAAACGTCCTGACAAAAATTCATTATTTCTAACTGGATTCAATTAACGTTGAATCAAATTTTATGAAAAATGTTATGAAACTGAACCAATTTTCCTTGATTATGTAACGTCGATCAATTAAACAGTTGTCCTGCCTGAATGTTTGAGTACACTGGACTAAAAAGCAATCATACTTGAAAAGATTGTTTTAAAGGGTTTAAGCCCATCCGAAAAACATTGAACGAATAAGATGTTGCACAACAAGGATTAAAAAAACAGTATTTGTGTGGTTACACATGCAATTCACAGTGGTCGTGACAGGCCAAGGTAACTTTCACTGAACCTTAAATGAACAAACACGTTTATATGTTGAAATTTATATAAACGTTGGAGAGAAGAGAACAATTAAAACATTCTTTATTTTGGAGATTAAAGTATTTGTCAAGTCTAAGGACCACAACTTTTTTATAGTGGTACTTGGCTGTGTGTTAGAAAAATAAGACTGCCAAGCGGAAAGCCAGACATATCTGTCGCCGGTTCGAATCCAGCCAAAGTTTAGGTTTATGACAACTGACATTAAATCTGTCACAGTACTTGTCAGCAACAGGTTATCAATGCACATCGATGGCAGTGGTGAACTCCAACGAGAAAGTGCTGGATCATATAGTGAATTATATATGATACACTGGGTTGACTGCGTAATTGAGTTTAAATGTGAAATTTCTGGTCTTCCTGCTTGGCTATGTAGCTCACTTATAGAGCACTGGCCGCGTCCGGGCATGCTGTGTCTGTTGCTGGCTTCAGTCCAGATAAAGCTTAAGTTTTTCGCAATTAAGTCGCCTCTACAGTAAATTGTGTAAACGTTTTACTCCACTTCTGTTGTCCTTTTAATGATAACAGATAATTTATTGCGTTAAAGCCACTTGATATATTCATTCAATCATTCCTTTCCGATGGCAAGTAACTTTTTCATCCGCGATTGTAGTCTGTCATAATGGTCAATAAGCCTACCTCAGGAAGAATTTAACACGTGTTACAATCAGGCCGAGGCAAGCATTTGCCTTTCAAATGTGCTTCACTTCAAGCATAGTTTGAATCAACTGGTAGTTTACGGGATAGACGTTTGAGGATATTTTCCAACTAAAGTGCTGTAATCAATAGTGAGTAATGTACAATTTCTTAAAGGAAATATCCTATGTTCTTTATCAAAGACGATGTTGAATCAACTTCCCGTGGTGCATTTTTTGTTTCAACACGTAAAAAGAATATTGATTTCTTAGTCCGGCTTTGATCCTTGATACCAGATATCAATTTAAAAAAATGTAACAGTTATATGCTGCGGCTATTCATCTATGATTAACTGATACTTTAGTGTACGTAGTTCATGAAACACTTCATATCCAAAAGTGTCCTCACTTAATGGAAGCATATCCGGCTGGAACTGATCGTATCCACCTGTGCTATCGAGGGACCTTTCATGAAATAGTTAATTATGAATTTGTAAGTTTGTCAAATATCTCTATGGTGAATGCAGTCCAGTGATTTACATACATTTCTGTTGATCTTGTAATTGTTTGAAAGTAATGCGAGTATTTAACTATAAAATCTGTGTTGAATTGAACTATCAAACATAGACCATTTACAGAGTTTGAAATAAATAATGGCTATTGTCCAGCTGTGCCAACTCTTACCAAAATGGTATGTAGAGTGCCTTTTTTATATCCATAAGTACGTTAAGTTTTGAATTACTGTGCTGTTGTTTCAGAACAAGTTTGGCGTACAATGAATGTCAATAAATTTCACTTTTTCAAGCATATTCTTTTATGTGTAAAGAGCAACTGTTAATTTACCAAGAACAGGTGCGTTCCATAAGTTGTCGACTGTAATAAAACTGGCTCATAATACTGATCTCATCATCCAAACCATTCGGAAAAATTCCATATAAATGACTGACGAATGCAACAGGACTGCTTCTGTTTGGCCTCTGCACGTTAATTCCGAGCAAAACAGTTTTTACCTTGAATAGATTTCGATATCAATCTAAAGTATACAGATAAGTTTAGGGCAAAATAGGAATTAAGTTTATGGTTTTATAACAGATAGATCTAGTGATTCAAGCCCACGACATTATTTCGCATAGCAATGCATCATACTGTCTATCAATAGATTTCTAGGAAGGGTTTCTGAATTCGCTTTGTCCGTTTGACATTGATCACTCATACATCTTGTTACATTCAGAAGTGTAATAGTAATTTTTCAATTTAAACTTGTTTCTTGATGCCTATGCTCTAATTTCATGGTACATTCGAAAATTTTCTACTAAAACTCAAATTTATTCTGCAGTCTTGAAACGAACTATTAAGAAGCTGGTCCATATTAACGAAATGTGTACCTTATCGGTTACAATGAAGGCTTATCTGAACGACAACCTGCCTACAGCTTGACATCATTGAACAACTCGGTAGACAGGAGTAAAATTTAAATGACATTGTGTAGTCAACGAGTTTCACCACACAACCACTTAAATGTGCGCACTAAAACAAAACGCACAATAACCATGCCATCGGTTTTGGTTTGGCCCTATCACTGAATACCCTGGGATGAGGAAGGCTATACAAATCTAGGGTTATTAGCTGAATATGTTGGAAGAAAATTTCGATTACTACAATTAAACTATTTGCACAACGCTAACAAATTTATATATTGTTGACCTGAAACTGACATCATGGTAGATACGGGCGCGCCTCCCTCTTTCGTTTTATGAGACTGGAGATCATTACAGTTGGCTAACGGTGAACTAGAAACTAGTAGCACCTTGGGAGTGACTTTTTGAAAGTCACAATAAATACACTTTTGTTTTTGGCTTGTCAACCCGTGGAATTGAAGTTTTTCAGAAAGTAAAAAAATAATTTTTGCACATACTAAGTTAAGAAATGCATATGGACTGGCTATTCCACGTCTTTAAGCAGGGATTTTCCTCAAGCAATTTGAGCTTAACCAGCAACTGATAGCAAATATCAAACTCCCAAGGACGTTCAGGTCAGCCACATTCAAAAAATTACCGTACTCCAAGTTCGCCGCTTTCGGAGCTCGTCAGTCGTGCAAATATAAAAAATCTCCCACTTCTCACCAGTAACAAAATATCTCCCAACATCTTCAATGGTTTCCGCGATTTAAACTTAGAAAAAAACCCACAAGCATGAGGTCGTCGTTCGAAACCAAGCGGACAGTTACTCTATCCCCCCCTCAGGATAATGGTACAGTCTGTGTAATACTCATAAGGTAGTGTGACAGAGTGTTTGCGTATGATAATTTGGGATTGAACTGCATAGAAACCCTGTTGAACACGACAGGTGTTCGCCTACCAGAAGTGCATATTGTTGTGACTTCTTATAAATCAGAACTTTGGAAATACATTCTTGCTCGATGTAATAAAATTATTTGGGAAAGAGAAAACGATGTCTCCTATTTTAAAGTTGCACTTCAGGCTTATAAATGCAGTTCTACATGCATTAGACAGAATGAGTGAGACAGTTTTTCTTACAAACCGTTAGACTTGTCATATACGCATGGTTGACACTGAGCTTAACACGTGGACGACTCTTAACATCTAAGATACTATTTTTGTGAACCAGCAAAGTGGGTGGTGTAATGATTGCTTATTCAAAAAATCTGCACGCTGTATACATACTTCAATACCACCTCAGACATAAACACTCATTTGTATACAACACTAATTACCGGATATCACGACTGTCCATTCCAAGTCTGCGTACGTAAAACGCCAGTTTTTATCGCAACGCGCTCTAGTGTTTCTTGTATTTTTGCCCGGTCATCTCAATAAACAAATACGTCCTTACTTGACTAGTGGCTAGTAATATCATGTGATTGTCCATCTTCACTAAACGGTGAGCTCTCGGGACAAGGTGAGTTATCTCGGCTATCAGCCTGTTGGCACAACCACCATACAACAGTGACTGATCACACGTTGGCTTGAACGAAACCAACACATAAATGCCACTGTGACTGAAACTGGATACAAAACAACCGATGTCGAACTTTCCAATATCTTTCGCAATGAACCAATATGGGCTCTAGACGCAATAAAATGGCATTCATTTGAGCCAGGAATTTTCCACCAACAGTCAGTTAAGATGGAACTTTTATCTAGGCTGAAAAATAAGTAAGGAGGAGCTATTTGAAAAAAAAAGACTAGTTTAGATAATAATAATAATAATAATAACAATAATAATAATAGGTCAATCAGCTTTAGAATGCCATATATAATCGGTCAAGCTTTGTCAACTTCCTCTTAATATTGGACAAAGTCAACTCCAGTCCATATGGAAACTGCAAAATTTAGGTCAGTAAGTCCACGTACGCACGTCACAAAACGAAGTCGCTCATATACTCGGTGTATTGATATTTGTAAGAGGATATCCCAGGAGAAGACGTCCACACTGCAGCGACTCTAAAAGATGCTATACCTGCAAAGGTGTCTATTGACAGATATTCTTTAAAATGGTCGTGATGATTTGCAACCAGGAATACAATTGTTGCAGACGTCTCTCTACATCCGTTGTCAGTAGCCCAGCTCTAGCTACCTTGGCACCATTGTGAACAGTACATGAAAACGACTCTGATACTTTCTGTTTATTCCTGTTCTTTCGGTATGGAATAATGATTTTTTTTGTACGTGCCACTCTTCGTTGCTTGATCAAATAATTCATTACCGACGGTGTTCATTAAATAACAGCTTCATTTATCATCTGATAGACTCCTTTAATGCACTCTACAGAAGAAACGTACTGCAAGAAACTCCCTGCATTATATCTTTTTGTGTAGTTTAAGTTGGATATGGTCTTGCCATAGTCCTTTACAGAATGCCGGTAAAGTGAACATATGTAGTAGGATATCCGCACCAAATTTAGTACGAATGTAGTCAAACAGTTTGGGCGTCGTGTTTAACATGTTACTGATAAATGGATTAAGAATAACACAACGTTACGAGCAAGTTGTAATACTCTACGTTTCAACCACCTCGGATGGCCTTCCTCAGCAGTGTTGTAATCGAAATCACATCAACAAAGGAACAGAGGTCACCCGAGGTGGTTGAACCGTAGAGTATTACAACTTTCTCGTAACGCTGTGTTATTCTCAATCCACTTATCAATAACGTGTTAAACACGACGCCCAAGCTGTTTGACTACATTCGTACTAAATTTGGTGCGGATATCCTACAACTGATTAATAATCGAAGCACTTTGGCGAAGAAGCATGCCAACTGGGTCAGTCACCGTGTGTTCAATGTTCGTTGTATTTCCGCGAAAGTACTTCTACCTTCTCTGCTAATCAAACCGCCAGAAAACAGCATCCGTTCGAAATGTGCTGCAACGACGGCTTCACGTATATTTTTAAGAAAACGCGTACACTGAACAACCTACCACCTAGAATGTATAAGGTTCCACTGTAACAATTTAGACGGACTCATCCATCATGTTTTACCGCAAGACATTCGGACCTCTTTCATGGAATTGATTAATCAGCGTGAATCAACTTTTTCCGCGAAGGCAAGCGAACGCCGAAAAAGAAAGTTTGACAAGCTTTTGGGAAAATTAAATCACGTTCCTCCTATCCCACATGCTGCAACGCAGAGTCTCTCTGAAAACGTGATTATGAATCTCTCATCGCGACCTCTCAATAAGAACGGGATAAGCCTGCTTAAAAAAGGACTCAGTTTCAACATTCAGCGGAAGCAACTTGAGCCAGTAGATATAATTCCCAAAATTGAACCTGCTCTAAGCAAACTAGCCACAGATGTTGCAGATGAAACACGATTCCGAATTGCAAGCGTTTTACAACGACAACAGCCAACGGACTCAAATTTAATTGATGCAGAACAGAGTGCTCTTGGTTCCATCAGGAAGGATCGATCGATTCACGTCACTAAGGCCGATAAAGGTAACATCACAGTGATTCTTAACCAAGAAGATTACCGGAAGAAAGTGTTGGAGCACTTAGTTACCGGACCATATGAAGGGTTAAATCAGCAGAAAGCCAACGCACTTCTTGATAATGTCAAAGCACAGACCAGCAAGTTCCTTCGAGGCATTAAAGAAAAAACTTGGGCAATCTACCTGGTTTATACTCAATCCAAAAAGTAACCGTCCTTCGCGTTTCTATGGTCTTCCAAAAGTACATAAGACAGGAATACCCATTAGACCTATTGTTGATTACACTACCAGTCCAACTTAAAAGTTGGCCAAGTTCATCAGTCGCATAATCAAACCGTTGCAGAACAAGTTGGTAAGCAACGTCAAAGATTCTTTTGATTTTGTCGATAAGCTCGAACACGTGACGAAACTTTTCTTAGTTTTGACGTGACCTCTCTTTACATTAGTGTACCAGTGAAATTTAGCATTGATGTTGTTAAAGAATTATTAGATAATGATGACCCTCTTGGTGCACGTGCCAATTTATCATCTTCTGAAATTGTATCTGGTCTTGAACTTTGCTTGCACTCAACCCTGTTCACATTCAACAAAAAACTATACAAGCAAACCGATGTTGTGGCAATGGGTTCCCCCGTTGCACCTACAGTGGCCAACCTATTTCTCGGACACCTAGAAACGCAAGTGATGAGCGAATTTATCTGCCCTCCACGAATTTGGTGGCGATATGTAGATGACACGTTTGTCACCATGAAACGAGCCGCTCGCGACCAATTCCTACAGTTTCGCAACTCAAAATGCAACGGTATTGTATTCACATTGGAAACTGAAACCGAAGAGCGCTCACTTAGTTTTCTAGACTGCCTGATGAAAGTTGATGAGCAACAGAGATTTCAGGTTTCAGTGTACCACAAACCAACTCACTCTGGTCGGTATCTCAACTTTAACTCGTCACATCCAATCGGTATGAAGAGAACGGTCATCAGATCTCTCATTAATAGACCTAATAAGATCTGCATCACTGAACTCTCCAGAACAACAGAAATTACTCACATCAAAGAAATGCTGGCTGCCAATCAATATCCAAACGCGTTTATTGAGAATACAATTAAACGCATGTCAACTAAGGAGGGGAACATAACGAACAGAACTTTCAAGTCTACTGTATCGTGGACAAACGTCTGAAAAAATTCACTCCATACTTTCTGAGTACGCTATACGGACCGTATTCCGGCTAGATAATACCTTAGAGCGATTGGTGACGCATCCGAAGGATACAGCTTCTATAGGTGATCAGGCAGACTGTGTGTACGAAATCAAATGTGGTGATTGCAATATCAGCTACATTGGGGAGACATGCAGACAATTGAAAGTACGTGTTGCCGAACACAAAAGACGCATGAGGTATCCTCCTAAAGATGCATTTCAACTTCGCAAACTAGAGAACGATTCGGCCATCGCACTTCATGCATTGTCAGAGAACCCCAACGTATGTTTTGATCAAGCCCGAGTGATTCACAAGGGTTTGCCTTCTCATGCAGAGCGATGCTGTGCTGAAGCCCTCATGATTTACACACAACACGCCTGCATTAAGCGCAATGATAGCAAACCCCTGTCTGCAGTATGGCGTGGATGAATAAACAACACCAGACACAAACGCGTGTTATCTCCGTCTGTCTCACCCCCACTTAGTAGGCAAAGGATTAGGCCAATCAGTTCAGATGCAGCACAGAATGACCTAACCACGGCAAATCCCATGTGATCTCTGTTCCTTTGTTAATGTGATTTCGATTACAACACTCCTGAGGATGGCCACCCGAGATAGTTGAAACGTAGTGTATTACAACTTACTCGTAACGTTGTGTTATTCTCAATCCATTTATCATGAATATATGTAGTTTAGTAATTCGACCTAAAACCGATAAATAGTCAATTTGACTACTGTCCAATGTGATTGCCCTAATGTTTACTTTTGGACGTAACAAACCCAGTTTAAACTTCAAATGTTCCTTCTGCACAATTGTCGGAGGTTTAATCTCTAAGTGAAAATATTTATTGCAAAGGTCACAATACTTCATAAAACCGCTGTAGCAGAATTCCCTCATTAGCAGTAGTCGTAATCTTTTATCCATGTTCTTGGACTCGTGGACCTTATCGGATATGGACTAACCTAACAAAACTAGCATGTCCGAGATTACCATAAACAACCTTCCTATAACCAGACATCAAACCACTAGCTTGGTACACAAACTGAATAATTGTGTGGTTGGGTATGCCATACCACGTCTGTCCATTAAAACAATGTGGTCCTGACCAGAAAACAATTTATTCAGAAAGTTTGCTATTTGCAGAAATATATACTAAGTTATAACACTTTAATACGTGATGAAACCACGAAACTTTGTAAAATGAGTTAACGGTGTTGAAAAGTTGGGCGTCTTGCCTAGACAGGTCACATGACTACAGTTGCTTGCATTCCTTGACGAACTAATACGTCCGATGGCCCATGGTAACACTCTGTGTAGTAACAAGGCTAAACTTGCTAATTAACTCAGTTTTCAGAAATCATGCGCGCTACCAACCAGAAATGTAAGTATTCATTTTATTGTCTGGTCCCAAGTGAAAACAAGGAAAACCTGAATAAAAACTCGTGTGGAATACAATTCCCAACTATGTGCAAACAATTATGGAAATGTTGCCAGATACATAGGTTCATCACCTTAATGGTTCGCTCGGAATAACTCAGTGATCCTGTCCAAATCCCATGTAAACTCAAGGCGCGTAGTTCCCTTGTGAGAATAAGTGAAGAGGTGGAGGTTTTTGAAGTTGGTAATAATCAAAGCTTCTAGTCACGTGCTATCTGTACGGCACATCACCAGTAGGAGCCGTCCCGCACATTGTAATAGAAAATTTATATCATGTCTGTGGACTTAGACTGCATATGTTTTAACGCCTGAGAAGGCCTAATTTGCGGCCAAAATCTAGTAATATGTGGTCTGACTGAGCAAACCTGGAAATCAATATACCTGATTAGTGGCATAATCATGAGTGGTTGTGTATTACTTTACATGGGTGTCAGTGACTCCATCTTCGATCGACAGAAGCTCTAGAAAGTTGCTGCATCTAAGCAGGCTTCCGTAGTCATAAATCTACTCGCTCAAAACCACTCGTTTGAAAACCGCAAGCACTTCGCATGTATGTTGCTTGCTCATTTCATTGCTTCATTGGCAATGTGTTTGCCCTCATCTGTGCAGCACTCGGCAGTGGATGGAATCTTGGGTCGACATTTCTCCCACTTAGTCTACTGTTTGAAGGAAGAGTCAACGGCAGTTTAGCATTTCCTCAGGCAAGACAAACCGATTGAGACATATGCATTTTCAGAATAAATATCAGGCTCTTAACAGGCTTCACTGAGACGGTTTGATATTGTATTACTACAGTGGTGGCCATTACGACTTCTTGGTAAATTAAGCGACGCTTGTTAGTGGAATATAAAATAAGAGACCACCCGTTCGAAAAATGTTTGACATACGTATTCCAATCATCGTCACCTCCGTTTTCCTGTTAAATACCGTAAGTTTACTGTGTTTTTGAGAAGGATTTGATTTACGGTAGGAGTTATTCTGAGCGGTCAGTTACAGCCAAGTTAATATTATGAGATAAGAGTAATTTGGAGGCAGAATCAATCGGAAAATGGGTGGACGATGTAAAAATGTCCGCAACAACTGTGCTTTGCTGACAAGACTGTTTACTGTTGAAAAAAGATAGTCTGATCGTAAAACAATTGTAATTAGTATCGATCATCCACGGGAAATCAAACAGTAATGGACATCATGCTTAGGTCTTAAGAAATGGCTCCACTGCGGGCTGTAAACTATCACTGACATAGCGAATTTACAATGGTCCCATAGTGAATACGAACTGGTTGACAGAGATTGTGACTTAGTGAACTTTTGATTTCAACGTGCTAGCAAAAACGATCAACCGTAACTGTCTTAGGGAAAAGGGGCTAAACCGTTTATCATTAGGTGTCATGACACTTCATTTAACTTTCAGGTCATCACAGACGTCTAAGTTAACGTTTGAGTGATAAACATTTCTCACCGTCATTCTTCGATTAAGAATGAACTGTTTCATTATCCGAGGAACTAGATCGATTCAGATGATCTGGTCTGTTGACAGAGTCAATGATATGAGTCTGTACATTCTGATCCCTTTTTAATCTTTCATTATACAATATTTTTATGCCTGTTCCATTATTAGTGCATATATATTACTCCCCAAACGTCCAAGGCAATACAACAATTCGTCCTCGCGAGCCTTGCTGTCTGCTTACACGTGGTCGCTTTTATCGTTGTTTAACTCTTTTAGCGCACCATATAAATTTGATCCGTTGGAATTTCGCGGTCGTTCGAGGAAAAGCTTCTTCGAATCTACATCAGGTCTGTTATGACGAAATGGGTTGTGCTCATTTACTGTGCCACTCTATATAGCTTTATAAATTAGTTCGTACACTCTTTTGTTACATCACTGGTTCATTAGATCAGTAGTAACAGTAAACTTCTAAACACGTTTCCTAATGGTGAGTTGACAGGAACAAGATGTGCTACGTTTTATTAGAATAAAAATAAAACTCGAGTATCATGGCTCCCACTCATCCCCACAGTTGTCTCTGCCTTATAACGTGTTCTTCGTTACCAACTTGAGCACTTCTGCCGTGGACAGCGCAAACGGGCATTTCTCATCTTGAGCCACCGTGTGTTTCATAATGTAGTGGTTGGGCAAACCGGTTGTGCGTTACTGACGCATTATGCGAAACTCGGGTCTAGTGCAAGGATGGCTGTGACCAACTGGGAATGTTGTGGAGTATACACATTAGGGTACGCATTGACGAGAATCAGCACACTGCCCAGTTCCAAACTTTGTAGTAATGTCAATTTCAGCATAATCACTACGTAAACAGCAAGTATCTCACCAGTTTAATTAATGTAAAATGTAAGTACTTGACCTGATCAAGCGCGTTTCATTTATTAAGTTCAAATCCTCAAGAAAATTTGAGTACGTAATTAAGTGAGGTCACCAAAAAGTGTTTCATAATCGTTGAACTAATTCCTCGAAGGTTTGATGTATCGGGTGTCGTGAAAACGTATTTGAGTGCTTGCATTTTGCAATCAAGCTTTGGTGGTTATAATGATGTTGTTGTACCACGTAGCGAACCATATGTCGGACTGCAGTTCAAAAAATACCCTGGTGATTAACAATCAGTGAAACTCAATAAAAACAAACCTTTCACAAGAACAAACATGTGGGGTCAAGCGAGCAAAAACGCCAATAGGGATGCATCACGAAGTAGATTACAAACAAACAACAACAGGGATGAAGAGTAATCATGCAGCCTGGATCAACAAGGGACACACCGAGACAACTATCAACACCTTTGTGAAACAACATGCTGAATCGCGCCATACCGTCAATCCTACCCCTTCTGTTTGCCCGATTTACCGAGTGTAGGGTAATCAGTCGAAGGCTAAGCCGATCGTAAATCGACTAGCTACTCGAGCTTTATATGGACCTAAGCGTTTTGTTGAGGCTTTGTTGTTACCATGGCCCGACACCCGTGCCATAATCGACCAAACTGCTACAGAACAGGTTGTGCCGTAATATTGATTTTATTTGCAACATTGAGATCTTTTTATCTGGTACATCAAGTGGTTGACTTCACCACTTCGTCTAAGGTTTTATCAAACAATCACAGTTTCGGAATTTTGGCGTTTTCCGAAGTGTCGTTAAGTGAACGTAACACACCGGCCATCTGTTGAGGGAAAATACTAATACAATCATTATCGTTGTCATGAAACAGATACACTTTATCTCGTTTTGATATGAATCTATGTGACGTTCGTTTGATTCACAGTTCTGTTGCCATGCCGTAAACCTATATAGTTGAATGTTTAATATGCTGGACTGATAAGAACAAAGGAAGTGCTTGCATCTCGCAATGTGTGTCTTCCTGTGACGTGAATTTACTAGTGTTGTCCTTTTTTGTATCAGTGACGTGGTTGACTTCAGTCGAACTGGCAACTAGTTGTGTTGGCTTCATATAAAAGTTATGCAAGCAAGCTTGTCAGCCATACCGTGTTACTTGTGATGATCCGTGATTCGACGTAGTAGTGGACAAGGCATGGAACGTGAGTTCCAATATGATGATCCATCAGCAGTCCATTTTGCATACATTTTGCTACCCCAACACTACCTAATGAATAGTGTGATGGGTGACCAAATCGGAGGCGCGATTATCCCAGTACTCGGTGAAATGTGTGAATGCGGCGGTGGGGTATGGCCATAGTTCCATAATGGGTGGATTGTGGATAACACGGGTGACCGGACGAGCCGCCGCTCAACAAAATCGGACCAACTGGCGAGAAATAGTGTTATTCACACTTCTCAAAACCAGGCAGAAGTGTGCATGACGTTTAAATGGAAACCGCTGCTGTCCGAAAAACCCACGAAGTGTGGAGACCTAAAAATACTTGCCTATGATTATTAAACGATGGTGAGCTTCATGGAAAACTATGTGCATAACTTCAACATTACGTTGTTTGTCACCGTCTACACCATATCTAGTTTAAAATGGCAAAATAAAAGTTTCTCTTGTATAGATGTTATTGATACTTGCCGCACTTCAGTTGATGATGCTTGACGGATTCGTCCTGTTAATGCTTCATACCTTTGGAGTGTAGCAAACTCAGGTGGTCGCACAGGAAAAACGAGTCATAGGATGAATGTGAAAGTAAACTGTTGCAGTCCGAACACTCTCCGGCTACAAAACTGACTGGCATTCTAACAGTGATAAGGCGAACGTAGGTTGTGTATCATTTAGGCGCCGTTACATTCACTGACAGAGAAGTGCCTCCAGTGTTTGTGTCATATTTACCAGTGGTCATCGGTTGAAGTCGGTTTTGATTTCTTCTCGACATACTATTGGGTTGTTGAAGTGTTGTGCTTGTCCGTTCACAAGTCATTTTCTCGATAAAAACTGACTGCTTAAGTTCAAGTTATAAGCATACTTTCACACCAAAAAATTTGATCCGACGTCTATTTCCTTTCAATCCCATATCCTAAACCCTACTGCTCTGCTGAATCGTCAGATTCGTCTAATTGATATGATAGCCTGTTTATCGACGAACAGTGTCCTTCTTGTTGTCCACCTGATGCTAGTTCAACTATATGATACTTATATCCAAATTGCTTGTCAGTTGAATCATAAAATGAAACTTTATGTCCATTACTGCTGTGTCGCATCAAGCATATTTTGCAATGGACTGCAAAAGGACTGTATTTTTGGACGTTTCAGTAAGTCTTGCCAGCCCCCGAGGTCATCTTCTGTTTTTACTGGTGGCTCACACTGTCCTTTACTAAAATGATTAGCCCGCTGTATGTTAAACTAGCCTCGACTTCGGTGTTCATTCGTGTATCGGCTAAGTTTTCTTTAGTATATCGTTCACTTCTTACAGCCCATATTTTCAATCAGACCTCTCTGTTTCGTTGCACTATGCAAGTTGCGATGCTTAACGTTCATTTGATATCATCCACTACTCAATCTACTGGTTCTGTGAATTTGAAGTTTCCATTAGGAATCCCAGTTAAGTGTTGTGTTTATCCTGGCTGTCATTGTTTTATTTAGTACTGTAATAAACCAGTGTATCCAGTGCCACCTTTGACCTCCGATAAAAGAACAGTGAATGTTATAGCTTTATTTAACGCAAACTACTCGTTCCATCGACATAAGTCTGTTGTTTACGTTTAACACGATCGCATCATCCACAATCTATTTATCTATTTCGAAGTTTTACACAATCTGAACCCAGCCTTAATACTCCAATGTGCTCCGGCTACCGCCGTCCTCTGACGTGAGCTGACGCAATTCAACCAATAAACCACTCAACGCACAATGGTTGGACTTCGTTGTTATGTTACTGTTTCCATTATTTCACTCACCTGGTCCAGCAGTCCGCCCGTTTGGAATTCTCATTAGACATTCACATGGTCACAGGAACTTATGAAGGTATCTCCTGCTGTTGACGAGACACAAGTTTACAGAAACGCGTGCAGATATCATCGGGATATTTACAACAGAAAACGTTCAGCAAGTATTACGCATAAAACACTTAAAACCCCAAAAACTTTCCACAGTATCCGCAACTGAGTTCTATGTACTACCCTCAATCTGCAAAAATCCACTGCTTTCCATCTTGAGAAATGAGACAGTGGATAGGCTGCTTACATATTTAGCTGCAATTATTTGTCAATAGTGATCACGTCTGATTTGCTATTTGCACCATCTTTGATCTGTTTCATGTTCCTGAAGACTAACATGAGATAATTAACCCAACCATCATTACACCAAGCAAAGTACAATCAACATAGAAAACGCTTGAATCCAGAAAGAATTACTCTCGCTTTCTATGCGAATTTTGAAAAGTCTTCCTGCCCACGATGAAAACGAAATATTCGTCTGTTTCTGAGGCAGTCGAGTTTGCACGACGTTTGTTTCCAGCAACCTTGTGTTGCAACGACGACATTCAAAAAATTACTGTCGTATTACATGTAAGTGGGATGGGGGAATAATTAGGTTATTGAACCCAAAATTGTGTAAAATCTGAGATTAATTTGGATTTGAATCAACATCGGAATGAGCATTTCAAAAAGACTGGGTAAGCTTTCTGCCAGTTTTCCCCGAGGCCACAGTGGAGGCTCAGCAACTTCTCATTTGAATTCAGTTTTCCATTCGTTTGTTGTCTATCGTTAAAATGTGGATTTTCGAAGTTCCCGGAGAGACTTTGTTGCCCAGGACAAAGTAATTGTGGTGTTTGGGCATACTTGTTTAGCCGCTTGCATGAATCTGGACGAGGTTCAGATACTACACAACTGCGTCTCTCCAAGATTATCAACCCTGTCAAAATACCCACTAGTGACACAATTTCGAATGTCGGCGGCGGTGTTGATGTGTTCCGCGTGAACTTGTTGAAAAACTCTACTTGAGAAGACAATCCGTTAACCAGTTTGTAAATTCCAAATGGCACAATGAGACTGGTGAGTGACTTAGTCTAAATGTGGAATCCTTGTGCTCCCGATTCGGCTTTCTGTCCGAACGTTTGGTGGACCACCACTTTTGGATACATAGTTTAGTTCGTCGGTTCCAGTTCGGCCGTTGTCTATGACTTTTGCAACCCAGTCCATTCAAAATCAATTGTACTACTGTATTTTGTGAGTGGTTCACGATAAATGATGAATTTGAATATTTCGAGAAAAAGTACACCTCAAAAACCTAAAAGATGAAAGAAATAACACGCTGTTGATCAAAACGGAATAGATGATTTCGTTCTTACTATCCACAGTGTGAACCCCCATTTTCCAGTAAAATGTCACCGAACTGTAAATTGGAAGCATTGAATTTCATCAAAAGATTGACAAAAAGTACTTAAAAGTTAGAAGCGGTGTGAATTCGCCTCAGACATTCAACTAGGTTAGGCAACCAAACGTCGACGCTTCGGTTCATGAGCTCAAAAGCAACGGAAATTGAATCGTTGCATACTGTGTGCAAAAGCTTTACAAGGATTCACGATGTAGATGGACGTATACGTTTGGCCAAAACATTTCATAAAAAGACAATCACGTGAGTAGCTTTTTTCGGTAACTTTCAGTGTGCTTTTACAATTACATAAGGCACACTTGACTTATATACGAAAAATGAGAACAAGTAGAATGGGTCATTAAAATCCCAGACGTGGAGTGGATGACGGTCAACTGGGTGAGGATGGGAGTATTGGTGAATTTGTGACACCGTTATTTGCGCCTGCCCTGAGACATCCGTTCGTCACTGTTAGGTGGTTAACAAATTCCACCATGTTCGAGATGGGCTAATCAAAATGGATGTTCTCACCGATTCCTAGGCTGAAACGGGCAGCCAAAATTAAAGCATGAAACTGTTCAGACAGAGGATAAAAAGCTTGTTTTTATCAATGTGTTATGCGAGGGTGAAGCTAGCAGTGAAATTGTCAGCCGCCGAGTCTGTAATACAGTCGTGAGTGTCATTCTTGCAGCAAGAATCATCCGTCAGTTCGCTAACTGCCCGGTACTGGTACCACACTTCAAAGATAGTTCGCCTAGGTTTTCTTCGTCCATTTTTGTTGATTCTCTCATCCGTTATTATCATGCCGGTTGTGTTGGGAGCACCACAACGCGGCTATCAGAAATGATTCGTGAGCACCTCTCAAAATGACTTCGCAACAGTTCGAGGTGGCCCATTTTCAGTGTGATCGATCTTCACTCACTTGACAATGATCATTGAACTGGGCTGGATGAAGCCTTCCGACTTATCTACAAGGCTCAGTAGGTCCGCTTCAGGACTCTCAGGTTGCGACTGTAATCGACGGCTATCAGACTTTACAATCCCTGTATGTGTGTCCAAAAACAGTTCATGCAAACCCTCCATCTTCTATGGACAATTATTTCACAGCCACTTGAACCCAAATAAGCGTGAACCACTTGACATCGACGGACGCATGTCTCAAGGCAATCACAAGTAACAGTGTCACAAATTCACCAACACTCTCATCCTCATCCAGTTGACCGTCAACCACTCCACATATGGGATTTTAATGACCCATTCTACTTGTTCTCATTTTTCATATATAAGTCACATGTACCTTGTGTAATTGTAAAAGCACACTGAAAATTACCGAAAACAGCTGTTCGTAGAAGTAACATGAATTCTGTGGAAATATAGAAGTCATCCTATTTTGGACTTTCTGGCTTTGTTTTCATGTCAATCAAAAAGTTTACGGTTGGTGATAGTTGAATGAATATTTTCCTGTCTTAATTTGTCTTCTCGTACATTTAAATTTAATATGAACGTCCAGCGCTTGTCGGCATTTTCTGTAACAAACTCGGAAAAAGGGTTAAGCGTTATTGGTAATCAGCTTTGTTTTTATTCAGTACGTACTAAACAGACAAAAATTCAAATGTTTGCTTCTTCTGTCTGTTTCGAGGCATTCAGAATTGCTTGTGAACACCTTTTTTCTTCTCATAGCCATTGAGATAGACAAACCTGGAAACATTTGTTATCCATCAGTTCCAATCAGACAGCGCAATTGAGTGAGATGTGTCTACTTTGAGGGTAGTAAATAGATAGAACAAACATTCGACTCAAATCCCAATGCTAAGTTGTAGGGTTACACTACACGCTACGAAATGTCGAAAAGATGGTATATATTAGCGATACACGTATATACCGTAATCATTTTTTGTCAATAAAACAAACGGTTAGCACAACTGTGTTAACCTCCGTACAAGATTCTTATCGATGTGCCTCCCCATTACTATCTGCGAAGTCTACACGTTCCGTCTATGATTTTGCAACTGAGCAGAAAATGCACCTTGAAATATTTGTGTTCCGTATTGATAGTTTTATGGTAAATGCACATTTTTTACTCTTTCCTTTCGTTGACTTCTTTCAAGTGAGCGTCGCTGATTATCTTAACCTGTCGTATGGGTGATTGTCCACTAGTCTGGAGTAGGCGCGTCGTGTCTTGCGTGTGGTTTAGATTTGAGCGGCCTGTTATCACGCTGGTGTGGTTGGTGTGACAAAAACGATGAACAGCTTCCAGTGGACCACCAATCGTCATGTATTTTTATTGAGAAGTTAGTGGTTTGTTGAAAAATCAACTTAGCATTGTTACTAATAAGGTTGTTTTTTTTCGTAGTCCCTTGACAGTAGTCTTTCTGACAAAGCGGCGCTCTCAGAACACTGACATTATTAAATCGGTCTGGCCTAATCTAATGTAAAAGACCCCAAATTGTAGTCGTTAGGTAACGTTAGTTGATGGGTAGGACTGTACTGTAAATGACTTCAAACGGCAGATCGAAAAATTAATTCGACGTAGAAGAACATTGAAATATTTGCAACTACCATGACAGTGGTGACCAACTTAACTCTTGATAAAGCCTGTGCTAAATTATGAAAAGACTGCCTCATCCATTAACATCATTATTTCCGTGTAATTTCTGACCGCAGCAGCCTTAGAAATACCCGGTTAAATAATAACGATTGGTTCTTCATTCAGATGGCGCGGGATGGAAAATATTGTTACCAGTATGGATAAACGATTATTATATAAACTGTTAACTCTTGGAAGCCGCCCAATACATATAACATCAGCATGCGATTTGTACTGTTCGTGACTATGAATTCAGCAAAAGTTATAAGTTCTTGTGACACAACACTGTTTGCTGCAAAAGGGGCATATTTATTTCGTTTCTCTTCATTAGTACTCAGGTAGAATACATAGCACGATTAACAGGACATCCCACAGGTTTGAGACGATTCATGTGGTGCCATTAATTTTGTAGACATGTGAACTATTGCAGACTGCTTGGAGATTATTTCACCCTCAATCAAGTGCTCTTTTTCCACCTCGACAACCACTAAAATTTTTAATGATCCTTAGTGATTCGCAGTTGCTCACAGTATGTTGGTTTCAGGTATTCTCAGTTTATTTGTGTAGAGTTGCGCATACCCTTTCAACCTAATCGGAATACATACTCAGTTACAGTCTGGTGGTAGAATGTTTGGTCTATTGGCTGACTACCAAATACCTTCTAACTTGTGACATGTTTCAAGTTGAACATCACCCATAATTGATCACTCCCTTCGCATTCCCATAGACTTTCCAGTAGGCCTCTTTCAAACAGCAGAAGCACTAGGCTCGAGTTTTGCTCTCACCAGGGCTCGTCAGTAGTGCATATCATCGCCAATGCCGGGACTACGGATACGTTGTTCATGAGGCAACCGTGTTTACCACTGCGTCACTGACCCCACATTAGGCACGACTGAATTATCTTATGTGAACTCACATTACTTAAGTGTGTTGATGTTTATGAAATAATTCGTAAATAATCAAGGATTGCACAGTAAATATTAAATCACTAGATTTTTATTCATTTGGTGGATCATTGGTTGAAGTTGCGGTCTATGGTATACTGCCTTAGCAGGGCGAGTTTGCAGCACGTCGACCCACACCATTCGATGTAATGCTTAGTTGTTTCTAGTACGTAAAACATTGTGACGTATTCCTTTCATTCATGGCTGGGTGCTGTCGAATGACAGATTCCTTGCACAGTGGTGGAACTCTTCACGGGAGTGTTCGAGCCAATATGATATCCTACTTTTACTAGTAATGTCAAGATAAGGTAACCACAAGTTATTCGGACATATTCGGTTTTCCGTTTTTATTTTTACTCCATTTCACCCAGGTCGGAAAAGCATACATATTATTAAGTATTCGTAAAAACTTAGAAGAAAAAGATTTCTCTTTTCTAAATTGACAAAACAGTTTACTGGATGATTCTTATTGAGAGTGACTTAAGGATCTAGAGACTGTCTAAAGGGATAAGTGTGTCTGATACGTTAAACTTGAACACATTCTTCACAATATTCCATGAACAGAAAATCCATTGACTACCGTCCGCACGAACGACATAAAAAGGACCAGTTTTGATAAGTGTTAAAAACGGAGCAACCTAAACAAGTATGCTGGACCTCTGCAGTTAGCCGCGAATCATTCGCACTAATCACACTACATCTTGCAATACGAAGTGGTCTTGCACTTAGAAAACGGTATTGGTTCACCTTTATCTCTGTTCGTTTGAATGTACTTGGTGAGGATGAATTTCGTCTTTTTTAAACTGCAAATCCAGAAATAGCAAAACAATAGCTCGCAGCTGTCGAGTTTCATGTGTTATGTCTAATTTATCGGAAATTTGCCAGAACATATCTGAATAATCCTGAAAAGAGAGGTCGGTAGACTTCATAACTTTGGGCGTTCTGCACAATACTCGACAAATATTTTACCCCACCATAACCTAGTCGACAAAGTGAATTCATCTCTTATGAGGTTGAAACAGCAAGAGATCAATAACAAAATTTATAGCTAGAGACAAACGGTCTCAATTGCATTTACAGGTTACCACTGTACAAATAATAGCGGTTTTAGACAAAACCATTGCAACCAATCTATCATTGTAATTGGAAAAGTGGTAAACTCATCGAGTTTTCACCGTTGGTTTGGAGCTAGATTTCGGTAACTTAACTATTATGGATCGTATTTTGTGCTAAGTTTGTAAGCGGCTTAGTACAAATCTACAACTAAACATTAACTGCCCTAAAACAAATTTTTAGAAGCGTTTGTAGACCAACTTTTGCTGACCATCACCATGTCTGCTCTTCAGTTCACGTTTTAATTACAATAGGTGAAAAATTGTCGCGTGGTAATTTTACCACAACTCTCACAGTCAAAGAGAAAGTGGCGTTCTTAGTGCAACTGTCATTCTTGCAACAGGGGTGATGTCCATCAAGTCACCTACCCAGTATACCGAGTAGGTGAGCAGTTTCATGATGGAAGCTGCATCTCTGTATCACCTAACAGATTCATCCTTGACCATACCCATCCTAGTAATCGTCTGTGCATACGCAGTGTGATATTGATTGAATGTTGACTATAGGCAAACAATCAACAGAAAATCAAATTCATCGAAAACGTAAGATGAGTTTTCTTGATTAATATTCTAGTTGGTGAACGTACTAACTCATTAGGTGTGTTATCATATATACATTCAATAACATTTCAATCCAAGACAGATGAAATTCATCGCCGAAGTTAGAATTTTCAGTATTTACCTGCAAGTCATGATGTTTTACTAGAAAATACATTCCAAGCTAACTCCTCTTTACCAATCAATCTAGGTTACATCTTGCAAACAACGAATCCATTCTGGAATTTTTTATAAAAGTCGAACGTTTTACTCAACGATATACCACAACAAGAACCACAAGTCGAAGGTAGTAAAAACGGTTCATTGAAAATATCGTCTTTGTTCTTGGAGCAACAAATTTTATTCCACCAAATGCAATCGTTTTAGGCTACGATACAGCGGACAGAAAACTGCCCATTTTGTTGGAACTATCAAAACGGGCTCGCACTTAAATCGTTTTTAATATCCTAAGATTTTCCTGGACACTAAAAAGAAATGGTACTGTCATGTACAAGTAGCATATGCCGTTATAGGATGATTTTACACTAGTCACCTAGTGACGTAAAGTATTAATTTGAGGTGCTTAGATTAATCTATGTATGGAGCTTGGTTTGAAGGATAGCACTAAAGGAGACAATCGATGTTACACTATTCTTCAATTAATGAACGATGAACGCATATCGGTTTAGATCTTGGCAGACGGCGTGTTTGCGTAACAGGAGAATAAAGATTATTTGAAGCCCGATCAGTAAAACCCTGTTATAACCGTTATTTTACCCAAGTTTCAAACCGCAGTAGCGAAGGTCATGTAAAAATAATTGATCTTTTTTCAGGCATTTTTTCCTAAGCTTCAACAAGATGGTTAGAAGAGGGTTGTTTCCGTTTGTTTATGACGGAATTATTCAGTCAGTATTCCAAATGCCTGGCAGCCTCTCTTGCCACCTACACACACAGCCGAAATATGTAACATTCGAAGCGCACGTCCCACAGCTCTCAACAATCATGTTGTGAACGTTTATTTAGCAGTATACGGAAAATAAAATGCAACGGAATAACTGTTAGGATAGGTTTCTTAATCATTCTTCCAGGACACTCTAAGGTTCGCTCAGAAATATAGCAACATATAGCAAAGAACATCCGTGTTTCTCATGCAGTGAAAAACTTAGTCTTATCCCTTGTGTTTGCCTGGATAGATGGAGTTCAGTTCATTCTCCAAAAAGTGTATCCTGTTTATTATTTTGAGGTTTGTTTCTTTAATCGGACTATCGATTGTAACATTTTCTTGCCTCCTGGAAATACTTCTGAAACCCCTTTTGCTTCCAGCTGGAAGATTTTCGTACAGGGTTACTAGTATGCTAATAACTAACTGTATAGTTAGTTCATGTGTGCAATATGAATAGCTTCAATAGCAAAATAAGCTTTCAGTGTCCAAAAGATAAGGAAATAGTAAATGTGGACAGACATTGTAAGGAAACTTGAGCGAAATATCGAAGCGGAAATCTGTTGCATGGTTTTTATTTAGAGATCATTTCAGTATAATGTAATGTTGTTATTTACCAGTAAAAGCGACATGCAGTGTAGACGTAGATGGCACAAATTTCATGGTTAATGTCTGTATACTTCCATCGTAAACTGGTTACCTATGTAACGGATTATAGAACACAAGTATGTCTGCCCACACAGTAGGACAGGAAGTCCTGGTTGTTATCTTCATCACACTCTGCAACAATCATTGGATTTTAGTTAGTTAACGCGTGTTGGGGGCTTTCATGTAGGTCAGAGTCGGCCCAATAGACAACGATGTGACTTAATCAAACAAGAATTTAGCAGCAAATTTTAAACGGTTGCCAAGCCCTTGTTACTCGCTAACCTGATGCTCTTGAATCAAATCGATAAAAAAAATTGTTCTGAATTTGGCAACTGAAGAATACTTGTGAATTGCTTCAGTCAGTAATGTGTGTTTTCCAACATGAACTGAAGGTCTGCAATGCCTCAAGATGCATGTACACCGGTCAATAAGTAACTAAGGAAAAATTACACTGGCAAGGTGTAAAAAAAATTGGCGAAAATACAGGAATGAGTCACAAAAAGGTACCGAACTATTGAACATCCACAGTTTATTGAAGGTAACAGAACAGTCACTCTGTCTCATTTCAAGAATGCCAGACGATAATAAGATGACTTACAAGCAATTGTAGGTGAGAGTTTTAGTAGGATAACTTGGTCTAACTCAAACTCAGGTAAACAGTGCATTTGTTAACAAGACTGCCCAGTGTGAGTGTAAACCGAATTAAAAAATACTCCACCGTAACATGATCGGTTACTACCTACGAGCTCTAACTTCAGTCTACTAATTATTTTTTAGACGAAATTGACTGGAAAACCTACATAGATGTGAAACTTTCGATGACTGTGAGTAATGTTAGATGTATGTTATCCAACTTCATAACAACCTAAAGTAACAAGGTTAGGGCGGATTTAACCGAAAAACGAAACGCAAACAGATATGATTGTCACATCAGCCTGCTAGGAGTGCAAAACGAGCGATCATTCTTATAACGGTGTACACTAGTATTATCACTAAATTACTATACTTCAGTGTCACGTGTGTATTACAACCTGTGTGGAGATAATCTCACTGAACGCAGTGCTTATTCCAAATGTTTTGAAAAATCTTTAAAATACTCCATAGAAATTGGGTGTTTAGTAAACTAAACAGAAGTTTCAGAAAGTTCCACCAAGGCGAATGACAACGGTGTATGTGAATGCATGTCTGACGTGCAAATGAGTGTACGAGTTTGTGGTTTGATTTTTGACATGACCTATACGGAAGTTTGCGTAATAACCGGGTTCTCAGGCCAAGCGTCTTTTGCGGTTACAACAACTACTACCTTGACAAAGGCGAGGATGCAGACACTCTGGCCGCAGCCGTTCGAAGATGAAGGCGTCCGGACGTTCCTGGAGGACTTCGAGGACGTGGCCTTCTCAAACATCTGTTGCTGTCACGCCAGAACAGCCTCAGGTTTTCTAGTCAATATTAAACAAGGTTTTTCGAACTGATTGTTAATTATGTTTAGTTAGTTGGTTACTCGTTCGTATATTCCACATTCAAGCTTCAAATTTTGTTATTGAATGAGATGGGTAAATTGACCTCCTTTTTTGAACCGTGTTTCTGGTTTGGTATAGTCCAGTTGCTTGATCGTCATGTATCCCACATTTTTGCACCATAACCGGGTATGTCAGAAAAATGAAGCCGGCAGTGACAGTCGTGGGTCTTGAATCTCTAAAATAAGTATGGTCTGAAACCGGTATTTATGACCCACATGTTCTCAAATAATAGAAAATGTGTAATGAATAAGAAAGGCAAACTACTTGCAACTGACAGTCTATTTGTCCAATTTCCCCCCAACTCCCATGACGGTCATATGAGGACAAATTGTTGAGCAAATCTACTAAGCAGATTCAGTGCCGAATGTAAGGGAGGTTTGGTTTGCCAGTATGTGGTTCAGCGGATCTAATTCCAGTATCCAGCTTCAATGTTTAGAACGCACTGTATTTGGATACCCTCAAGTTTTGCATTGATAGACAAGCCGCGATTTCCAACAGTACTATGATACCTAATCTCGTACTTGTTGTTAGTTTCATAAAATACGGATCATTAAAAACCGCACGTCGAATTGACCAAGACTAATTGACTGGCACTCATTATTATAGTATGTAAATACCTGAGCCTAAAACAAATTTTACTTCTGATTTTAGGTTGAACTCCGTAATAGTTGATCACCTTATACACCATTCGTCACCTCGGTGTTTGATTGCTTGGGCTGTTTGGAGTTCCCTTCAGTACACACGCGTTTGTTTACGCATTTGACACTGTTTACTGACAGACATCCATGCGTTTATCTATCGAGCATAGAATCTGATGGGCAAACCCACTAAACCTAATGCGTTTTCACACATGTACCTACAAATAGTTGGTTTTGTTGTGTTGAAAACAACCTGGTGTGTTGCAGTACCACATCAACAGTCAAAATATAGGTTACACACTGCTGTCCTAGTAAGTGGTCACGTGATCGTAATCCTGTCACGTACTTAGTGAGAAGTTGTTCCCCATGCTTACCACGAAACAGTTATTAAACAATTGTGTCCAATCATAACACCGATTGAAAACTATGTCGATGTACACATTGTCTTTTATTCTAAAAACTGCTAATTCCCAGGTGCCAAACGGTTAGTTACATTACTGTAGTAATTGCTCTGTAGATTCTTCACAGCTTCAGGGTAAAGTTTCCATGGGAGTGAAATTCTTAGTTCTCACATGGTTTTCTGAAAAATGTGATTTTCCCACAAATAGGCCATCGGTAAGTAACTAAAGAACACAGTTTGATGTGCCTAGTGTTTTTGTTACTCTTCCATGACGGTTCGTATTGTCATTTCAAGATATACTATATTACCCTGTATAAACCTATTTCAAATTAACTGCAACAACGGCGTCAACATCATACGAGTTGTGGCTGCTTGTTGACTGGAAACCCTCTTGCATTCGCCGGCTTATTTGTTAAACCATTTGTATGTTTACAAAACCGATCCGAGCCAATTACGACTATCACATGATGGGTTTGCTTTACCGAATGCATTGTGATTACCACAAACGTGTTTGTCTGACTTTATACTCCTACACGTAATACCTCAGTCAGATTTATTTTAAAACATTTTACTGGATTTAGATGGGATCTCTTAATTGGAAGCAAGGACTGTGCGGCAAATTGGGAAATCGTAAAACGCGTGGACCGTCATATTTGATCTCCAACCTCAGTTTTTCAAACTGAGTTATGCAGTTATGCAGTTATGCAACTAATCGAGTGAAAGTAAGAACTAGGGGTGCTACAAGCATGGTTAATGCGTAGAAGTACAAAGCGCCAATAGTACATAAATTAACCAATATATTCATAACAGAAACTGTAACAAACAGTTGTCTTCAGAGTCCTCTAGTTTAGTGCATGCAGTTGGTTGGGGTGAAAACGAGACAACTTAGATTTCCAAAGACATATGGTATTTGATTTATCTGATATGGACGAAAACGGCGTAATTACTTAATCAAGGCCGTTTCAAAATACTATAGGAAGGAAACATGTCAACAATGTAAGTTCACCGTTATAAGCCTGGACTCATCAAAATAGTGTTACGTCAGCAATGCGTTTACATGCAATGGACCGTAATTTATATTTATCCAGACAATGAACTAGCAGGAACTGGCCCAAACGATGGTCATCTCAACCTTTCAATTTGTCTGCTAGATTTCTTGCATCCTAGATACTTGAATTCCATGGTTCGCAGAATGCATCCGGAAACGTTAGGAAACTTGACATGCAAAATTTAAACATCATTGTCGGTTTATCTTCTGTAGAACTTCAGAATGTTTTGCCACTGTGCGCCATAGCGGTGTACAGCAACAAGTAAGCGGGTACTGTGAACACTGTGGTTAACTACTGGTAGTTCGTTAAGTTCCACCAATGGTTTGACGTGATAATTACTACTTGGTTTAAGACCCGAAGGTTCGATCTGCCGGTTGGAGCTTGAACTGAACTGTAAAGTGAACCAAATTTAGATTCTGCCGAAGAAGGTTACCTAAGAGTTCACTGTGTCAAAACTGTCAAAAAGAATACACATTTTCCAATTAAGTTTATAAAATCGCGGTCGATCGGTGAGATAATGTCGTCTTCCACTCTATGCGTACATGCTTAAACCACTTATAATAATGGGTGTTTCATCTTCAACAAAATGTAGTCAATGGGCAGCAAGGCCATGCGTTTAACCACTTGAAAATAATAATCTTAAAACTGTTTGTGCACCAGTCGATCCCTCGGTTGGTAACCGCGCAACTAGTAATATTTTAAAACATGAGACGTTTCTGTTTACTATTCTGTAAACTTACCCCTTTGGCATGCGCAAAGTCTTGCTGGTTTACAGAGACACTGAAAACCTGAATGGTGCATCTTTGACATATTTGTATTAGTAGTCACTATCTTCTCGTGTGAGTTTTCTTCTTCCGCTTAATATGTCTTTTTGTTTAACCCCGTTAGAACTGACTGAACCGACTTATATATCAATAAGCCGAGTTCTCTAGAGAAATTAAAAAAGGATGCAAAAACATTTTGTCGGGAAACGTTAACAACTTACGCAGGAAAATGACTAATGGAATCAATCAACAGACGAAAATGAGGATAGTAATTGTGTGTGTTCGGTGTGCTTCTCAGCCGCTTTTGTCTACAATAAAAATTAGCTCTTTTGCTGACCACACAATAGTCTGACAGTAATCTAGCGCTTATTTTCAGAAAAAGAGGTTGTTTATAAGTTTAGTCAATGAAGTCTGGTAAACCGAAAATTAAATATACCGTGTTGCTGATGTATTTTGCTAATGTACGTCTCAGCTATCACATATTCTTTCAAATAGCTACACTTAAGTGACTAGGTTTAAGTTAGACTGAAGAAGTGTCCATATGAGAATTGCAGATCAATCAAAAGATAGGTTGTCACCGATTATTTCCCAATGTACTCTTGCATCATGCAACACCAATCATCCAGACCATTGTATTTTGCAAGTAGACTGTAGACTGAATTTACCCACAAAACCTCAACGTAATGAAAACCGCATTTCAGTTTTAAACAATGGGATGTGTACAAACCGACCGTAAGCCACCTGAAAGTCTGTCCTTTAAACAGGACAACCAACAGCAAAACTGACGCCATGAACCTGCAAATTGAGTGTGCATTAAAAAAGGCGTTACACATGGTCGCTTGTTTTCTACCGCCTGGTAAGGACTGGTTGAAATGTGGTCGTTCTCTAACCTATCCAGTCCATCGTGTTTCGAAAGCTTTTTTGCTACTTACAGCACGGAAACCAATGATTTGAATCCACTGTTAGTCGTTGGCTGGTAAACGTAAGGTGGGCTTCTAACCCAATACTTTATTGTGCTCCCGACCTACTGTTGTACAAGACCAGAATTCCACCCGTAAAGGCTGGAAAGCTACTCATTTCAATACGCTATCTTGGCACACGTTACGGTCTAGATGAACTAAACTGCATTTGTGAGTTTCTGTTGGACAGCAGGAAGCCAAAGGGAAGTTGTGTGAACCAATGGTGAGCCCCATGACTTACTGGCAACACGATTTAAAGATTACCCATCCACCATTTAGACAAAAGTTAACCATCTGTTGTAAGTTCAAAACATTATTCCGGTTCACCAACACAGTGACTGGTTCTGGCATGTTAGTTTTGTCCAGTTAGGGTACATTTAGTTTACCGTAGACCACTATGACGGTTTTCTCTATACAATACCTTAATGAACTAATATCGAACTTGATGAACCCATCGGCTGTTTCACTCATGACAAGCTCACCAACAGACACAAAGTCAAACAATACTAACCTACTAAGTTTGCTATGAAATATGACTTTCAGTCTGGCTTGAAAAGTAGCCCTTTTGCATAAACACTAATGTTAAATAAGTTTTATTATAAAAGATCATGAATGATACTTGCAATGAACTCTTCAATGGCGTATGAGATAGACAGTCAAACTGTAGTACATGAATAAAATTAATTTGCATTAACAGCAGCTGAAATATTTTATCCGTTACTGTTATTCCTGTGACGGTCGAGTAAAGGATCCACGTTCAAACGTTCGGGGAAAGCTGTGGCAAAGGTAAACTGAATTTGAAAAGCATAAGGGCTGATTACAAAAACCAGGTGCTTCCAGAGTTTTGTGGACAAAATTCGCTAATTTTCTCGAGAGATTACTCAAAACCATACAACAGTCAACTTTTGCTTACTATCACTGAATAAGAAATTATTCCACACGTGCATGACATCCAAGATGATTTATACCAGCAGTCCAGTCAAAACTTTATTTGGTGTAAAGGAAGTAGATAACATAAACGAAACGGCAAATTCTGTTATAATGCACAGCAAATTCTAAAAACCCGGTCCTTAACTACATGAAGAGCGAACAGTGCGTTTTCGTGCGAACTCATTCAAACACTGTATTCCAGAAAACACTTATATCTGTCATTTACTGGCACATATTCGCTGCCATGATAATTTGACATTTTATTAAAACGCTGCGGGTGAATAGACTGATGTTTATTCCATCTCAGTCAGGTCATTCTAATCAGTAACTCAGCAGGCATATAGAGTGCGTCTCACTCTAAACACATGGAACGTGAAAAAGGCCAATAATAGCGTGTAAGATGTCTTGCGCATTGACATTTCGTTCGCATCTCATCGGTTACTTTTGCGAAATTGACATACAAATTTTATAATGAGGGGGCAAGCAGCTAGGCAATATCGATCTAGTCATGAGACAGTCAATCAGGTGACCAAAGCGAAAGCAGCAGTGGGAACCAGTGTTTCAAACACATGGAACGGTTTGGTCGTTGTTTATTTCTAGCAGTAAAAAGGAAAGTTGATTAAAAGTTACATAATTACGGAATCATCATTGTTGTTGACACAGGCTTCTTGCCTGACCCACCGGCCGAGGGTTACAGCCTTGTCCTCTGGAGAAAAACAGATGGACGCAAAAAAACAGTGGGAAATCTTGACGTAGTGTGGTGCCTACATCTAAACTATATAACTAATAACATAAATCGTCCGAGAAATAAGATACAAAGACACTTAACTGATACATTACCAGACGTTATTACAAACTTAGAATAGAACTATCACGTTCAGTTCACTTTTGGCAATCTATCCTAACAGTTACCCGCAATGTGGCTATAGCAACAGGTGAACATACCAAGATGCAGATCAGTACGCGTGGTGCGCTCCACATCAAACTGTTTTTCCGCAACAGCTGTTCACAGTTTTATCTAACTAGTGGAAGAAAACTACATGTTGAATGTAGACAATTTACCAAGATTTATTCGCGTTGACTAAAACAGAGCTTGAATTTTGTCAGTAACAAAAAGCCAACGGACTGATTGGCACAACAGATGGCAAATAACAACCATTACAAAGTCCTTTGCAAGCTGACAGACTTAAGTCCGAGGCTAGTCATGCGACCATGCGATTGTTCGAGAACCGACTACCTTTTGGCGTGGAGATTTTGAAGAGGAAAACCATGTGAGATGTGGCGTTTATTGGAAATTGTGGCGACTCTTGGTGACCAGGCTTAAAAATTGTATAAATCAGGCAGCACACGTGGTTACTTGTAGTTTTTGCATTTATACAGCTCTTTTCGTAAGATAATACTAGACTCGAGTTTCAATGTCAGCAGAGATTGCCGGTATTGCATTTTATGGAGGCGAAAATCCCCATTGATCTCACGTGTTCATGGCGCTACCACGTTACCCATCGTATCAATGACCTCATACTGGGTATCGCCAAGTAATCCTAGGCAAAGGCTCGGCCACATTTGTCTGTTTTCTAATCTTCTAGTGAAAAGACGCAACATTCCGTATGTTAACTACAACCGATCAATCGATAATTCAAAGTTCATGCCAGATTGTCACCTAAGTATCAGAGAAACTTGATTTATTTAGACTAAACCTCAATGATCATCATTTTACCTCACGCATTTACACTATTTCACCCGGTTCTTTCAAAATGTGAATGATTTTAGCATCTCACTGTTGTAAGCTAGAGGTTTTAAGCTTGTTTGGACGGCCTTAGATCACGTTCCGCTTATCTCACAGTCGGATAAATGTTCACTGCAACTGGCTAGTCAGGTGGCAGCATTCTGTGAAATACGAAGTTTGCAAAGATCAACAAAACAAAGTTGACTCGATTGAATTCTTGAATTTCTGCAACACCTACGGTGAGTTCAAACACTGGCAAGTGTAGAAGTGAATATCACCGCTTACAGCACTGGTAATATTTAAACACCGTTTCTGTATGTACTTGTCTGAACAAAATACAACGGTTTTCAACACTGAGAATGATAACTACGAAAGAACTGAGGCAGAATGCACCACCATCATTTTTTACAAGTCAAGTATCCATTGATAAATTTCCTATGCACGCCTGTAATTTATACTTCACATCTTTGCACCGGTCAAAAACATCCGTTCGGATTACGGAGGGTAAAATCATTTTTCCTTCAAAAGATCTTTAAATTGTGTTATTTTTTTGAGAAGCTGCAAACATTCCTGATGGTTAGACGGTCGTCTATGCCATAATATCAGAAAAGTATTATTGGAGACCAACCAGGTTCGCCAATACACAAGACCTCTTGATCACATGCCATAAGGGGTACCAATGTGGTACATTAGTTTTGGACAGTGCTGCCCAAACAGATATTGATTTGTGTTTATAATTAGTAGTTGGCAGTGCTCCTTTCTATCTCAGTCGCTGTCGGAATAGTTTCGGCTGTTGCTGAGGGCGTAATTCTTTATATGTCAATGTCGTCCGTTGCGGGATAACGCGAATGTGACTGATCCTACTACTGTTGTCGCACATTTCAACTCTGCTTTACACACTTTCAAACAGGTGTTAGAGAATGCTTCAATTTACTAAAACAAACAAAACTACTAGTCCTAAGGATGTGAGTGAATATAGCCTTCTGTTCTTTGTTGCATGTACTGCACGTACGCCCTGAATGAACATTGCATAAATCAGTCGAAAGCAATGTGAATGAACATAATGGTCCACTAAAAAGCAGGAGTAGCCTTATCACCCACAAAACAGCAAGACTGGAACAGATCGTTTGTATAGTAATGATTCATTGTTTGATGCATTAGAAACGGTCTTGTTTGTCGATCATTTCACTTTCAGCTGTTTGAATTTTTGAAATTATACTGCGCTAGCTGGGTATGACATCAGCTAACCAACCGACGCCAATCACTAGTTAGTTTCTTTTCTTACGTTCAAGACTATATTCAAGTTGCAAAGAAGCAAAACGGTTGTTGCGATCAAATGCTCAGCAAAGTAATCATAAAGTCGAAGAGGTGAATCATTCAAAATCTGTACTTTCATTTACAACTCATGTTTCCAGATAGGTCAGTTATGCCGACCGATCATGGGCAGCCAAAAGTAGACGTTATGATAAAAAGTCGATCTTTTTGTTTAACACACACTTTTCTACCTTTGACTATATATTGAAATTCCGTACCACATAGCAACTGATTTTTCATTCAAACGCCCTGTTGTTGAGCTTTTTGTCTGTCTGATGTTTCCTTTTGTGGAGTTTCACTGGTTGTTTCTCTTCCATTAGGTCTATTCCGCTTAGCGATTACTCTTTCGATCCGTTGCGTTGTTTGTGATACTTTAATCTGTGGTGTTCACTACACCCCGCAGCTGCCTCAAGATATTTTTTCAATTGCTGGAATAATCGTCTCTTCTGTTTGGTAACCCAACACAGTATGACAAAAACGTCTAGAAGTAAAACCAGTAGCATCACGGAGTGGTTTGTTAAGCCTTTCGAGCAAGGAAACTGTGCATAGCCGATCACTTAAAGTCTGAAGAGGAGCCCCTGAATGATGTTCTGCTTGCGAAGGAATATCCCGCCAAATTTACTGAAACTCATTGCAAGGAACGATTGGCTAACCCCAACCATAATCAGCGCCGAAAAAGCAGGTTTTAATCATTTTTCCCCACACAGGTGACCACAATATTACTGATGTAAGTCGAACGTTGAAATCAGCCATTGATCGCACATATCCCGCGGCGGAATTGCGCTCGTTGCTTTCCACCCGCAGGAGAAGCCTACACTGCCCCGATCGTTCTTTCTCGGAAATCTCTGTCTCTCATGCTATTTACCAGTCCACTTGCAGTTGCGGTGACATACGTTAGCAAAACGGACCAACATTTACGATAAAGGAAGGCGGTGCATATCCCCAAGTGGCTACTGCAAACAATGACTCAACTCATGTAAGTATGCCAACTCTGGAACAGAAATCCGGCGTCTTCGACCCTAAAACACCTAGTGGCAACAGGTCATATGGTTGACCCTGTCAATTCGTTCATGGTCCTATCGCGCAATCACAATCCTTGACTGTTGGCATTCTCCGGGGCATTGTTGATCAAACGTCACACACCAGCCCTCTGTTGGCAAAAGGTGCTGACGCAATCAATTTCGTTAACGTGGCAGTGTACCCTGATTGCACCCATGTGATATTCGTTCATTTCATTGTTTTATCGCTATGCGCTTAACCTATAAAATGGGTTTTGGTTAAGACACTGTTTCATAGAATCAGGCGCACTTTGTACACTGCATACAGAACAGGAGTTGCTAAGACAAACTTTACTTGCAAATGAATACTCCAACACAACACAACACGATGGAGAAGATCACTGAGCCCACGCTGACGGCTAAAGAGAAGGATATTTTGTTATTCTTGCCCTTCAAAGGTGACCATCTAGCCAAAAACCTAAGGCACAAATTAAAGTCTGCTCTGGCTTGAACGTATGCGGCTGCGCAGTTGCGTTTATTTCAAACCACCAGAGGACCACTTCTCTGCAATCGTGAAAGTAGTTTGCTGAAGTTTTCTGTCTCCCATTTTGTGTACCAGTTCACCTGTAGTTGCAATGACGTTTACATGGACAGAATAGATCGACAACTATCACAACGAATCGCCGAACACATCCCGAAGTAGTTGAAACTACTGGTGACGCACCAGCCTCAACTTGGTGCACCGACGTCATCGATTGCGAAACACCTCATGACAACAAGTCAACAAGTTGACCCATCAAACTCATTCAAGATACTGTTGAGCAATCGGAACTCAAAGTTACTGGATTTCTGCGAAGCGATGCTTATTCGAACTTACCGGCCGACGTTATGTACACAAAGGTGGTTGAGGCAATCTATTAGATTACCATTGTCCTGATTACTTAATAATTGGTGTGGCGGTAAGCGTGTTTATTCCCCGTTTGTCCTCATCTTTATGATGTATATAACTGGCATGTTTTACGCTTGTGACTGATAAGAGTAAATGAAACGTTAACACACCGCAATATATGTTTTCCTTCTGTTCTGATGAATACAGAATATGTCATTCAGGAAGTACTAGAAGGTCCATCGTTTGATTGCTAAGAGTTTGTATTAAATCTATCGATTATTAGGTTGTTGTTGTAATCCACTTAACTCATCGAATCTCTCGTCACATGATAGTCGGTCTTAATAACTTAGTGGTATACCATTTAAAATTCCCCCAACAGACAGGTCAGCAACTGATTTGTACAAATAGTTCATGAATGTGTCATGATTACTCACAAAAATGAATCTAGTGGTTTTTGCAGAGAAAGTGACTATCTATTTTTGGAAGCTCCGTTTTTCTCCGTTTCAAGCTTGCGCACAAATTCTCACAACAGCCTGCTAGTAACCGAAGGTTCGTTCAGCAATTTTATACATCCAGTTGACTAGTGTAAAAATAACTACGAAAACAACCGTAGGCTGAAGAGCTTTATTAATGTTGTGGGTTGATTTTTTTTAGAACAAAAAATAGAAATAATTGGTCGCGCAGCTTGATGATAAAAATATTCTTTCATTTGGAAATAAATTCTTTTCGTTACCTATTCGATTAAGCTTGTCGGGTTTCGCAGGTGACGGCTGAGTACATCCTCTCATCAGTTACAATGTTTGGCGAACTCAGCAAATTTCCTAATTTGATCATTCGAAGATATTGTTGCGTGGCTTTAAAAAGTGAATTTTTAATTATCTTTTCAAGAATCTCCTTGTTGGATAGAAATAAAACCTTCGAAAGCATTGCTATTTTGAATTATTTGTGCTCGTGAATCATTCCCACTGAAAACGCGTAAAAACGACAGAATGAATACCAACCCCATTTAGATCACTGAAGTCTGAAATAAATCGGTGGTCAGCTGGTTGAGTGCACAGTCAAGAAATAAAAATGTGTTGAACAAATTTGAGGTTTTTTAACTATACACTATAGTTTACATTATGCTAGTAGGTAATTTCCACGCCAACTGAATGATATCATTAGCAGACAAAACTGTTCCGACAGAACTGAGCCCTGGAATACTGGCTGAAAGTTGATAACATGGTAAAGCAACACTTCTCGAGTTTGATTATAAGCTCGTTAGTGGAGCAAATAAAAGTATATTCAAGTCGTCTTGCAACATTGAGAGTAACCTTCTTTTTACTGAATAAAAGTATCGGATGTGCGAGTATAGATCTCGTAACCAGCACGCGTGTCAACTTGAGGTTAAGAAGGCTGCAATAAACTTCGGGCCTCTGATGAACCTACAAATCGTGCTGACACACGAAGTGTACATTGAAATTGTTAGCTACAGACAGCATAAACAGACACATAAACTGCTGTCGAGGTTCTTTGTACACCTTTGATCCTATTGTTGGGTACTGTGATAATTGGGGCAAAATAATTTCGAGTAAGTTGTCATAATGCTGTCGTAATTGAATTTAATTAAACATTTTGAAACATTGCACCTTCTGGCTACTTACCAAGGTTGTGATGAACGATATCCATAAGCGGTCTTTACTGAATCACTGTCAAGACAACAAGCTTATCACCCTTGTCTCAAGTGATGACATCCTAATGAGTGACCTCAAAACTGGTTGAACCGGAATGATGTTCTGCTATTTCAAATTGGTAGGCATACACCGAGTTCATGCTTGTCATGAGTTTTACATGTATGCAGCATCCACTAGAAGTGAGCGTAATCACCAATGAACGGTTCACATTTACGGAAGTTTTGACAACCAGTCAACGGTGTAATCTACATACAGGCGCACCTATGTTATAGAACCATGAAAATCTTGGCATTACTGTTGCATAGACATGTAAAGTGGTTCAAAATTGTATACAGCTGCATACGTATCACAGAGTTTCCCAATGTGGCAAATGTGTAGCGGTTTCTGAAATCAGCAAATCATGGTTCATTCAGTTTATTGTATGAACATGACAAGCTCAGTTCTCTTCTTTTCATTGTGTTCTAATCTTCTTATTGGTAGTAACTCACGGAGGCATTCACCTTAGTAGTAAGTTGACGGTTTAGAAGAAAACGTGAACAAAGTCTTGAAAATACATGACACGGCATCTCATTAATCTTGGTATGTTCGAATCTACCTAGTTTCCACTGAGTTTCTGTCCACAAGTCTTGCCACATTCATTTCCATGCACGTTCTTACGTTCTGTCTACAAATCTCCTGATAAATCCATCAAAGTACACGGGGCAATCACCCTTCTATCCGTCTTCATAGTTATAGATTAAGTGTGCACTCTAGAGGTCAGGTCGATAGGTGAAATACTGTTTGTTCTAAAATGAATACAGCCGGCGTCCAAGGCTGGTCTACGAGAGTACCGACTTCACTGTGACTGGCGCGTTCTGCAAATGAAAAAGTGCACCGTGAAATAGGCTTGCTTTCTGTGTCATCTAGTATATTCGGATACGAAAGCTTCTGGTCGGCTAGCTTTTGCACCTCCACTGATTTGTCTGTCGCGACTCTACCAAACGGGGAAGATGAGCATCCCAAATTATTTTGCCAGTTATTGTCTGAAAGTCATTTACTTCAGTCACCCGGCATAATCCCCGAAGTTAACCAGACGTAACCAGGCTAAACTCCCAAGCTTGTCGATCACGAGGTGCACTGATGTATGTCAGTGTATACAGTACTGACACCTACACTCAATAACGAAAATACAGTGAGGTTACCAAAGTTGCTTCAACATAAACCTGGTACTACAACACCCCCGACGATGCATGAGTACGTCAACGTGGTTAACCTCCTGTTTGAAAAGTCACAGTGATATTCTGCTCAATTACAACAATACAACTTGGGCCGTCTGCGCGTATTCCGGAAAGCTCAAGATGCGCGATCAGTTGGTCAACTAATCACAGTACACAGCTTGCGATGTTCTCCGTATGCCATCTGATCGTTTACCGCACTGGGCATTATATGCTGAGGCCACCAACGGTTGGGTTAAGCTGCGTGGTGGTCAACCAAGAACGTGGTCACGAAATATGAAGACCCTGACTGCTCCATTGAGCAAAGTGGATAGGTATTGCCTGACTGGATGGGGTCTTCGTGATCACTCAAACCGTTGGTTAGAGACGCTATCCGAGATAGCGGTGAGTCGCAGTCAATGACGTACCTGCATCCACACCATTTCTAGTTCTTCCGCTTAGTCTTCTTTTATTAATTCTCAAAGTTCTTAGTAACGTTTTCTTCTTGGATATTCCACGTCACTGTTGAGGTGAGCGGCGGCCCGAGCCACAGTACATTTCGGTCAGGCTCATGGCCGCGATGATGACGATATATCCGAACGTAGCGGCATTGAATAAACCATTGAAGGAATCTACATAAAAGTCTCCACTGCAACTTTCGGGAAGATGCACCTTCTTATACCCAATGACTCTCCAGTTTTTAGTCAACCTGTTTACCAATATGTGAGATTAGGCAAACAAGACGCAATGTACTTTAAATTGTAATTAGCATGAAAGAATGTTCACGAATTAAGTTAACAGGTCAAATGATTTTCCTTCTATCAAGTCCAGACTAAACCTGCAGGTCAATATTAATGGATCTCATCACCTAGTTCTTTACACGTCCGACCAGTGCACGAATGAAAGCTGGGAGGGAAGATGTATCTAAATTGATGATCTGCGTTCATTTTAGTCGGATTATTTATCCTACTCCATCATTATAATCCTACGCTACGTACAGTGGCTAATTGACGGACAAATAACATAAACTATAAAGCTGGAAGTAAGAGATGTTCAGGACGTCATGGGTTACATTTGATTATGATTCTCCTCAGTACATTATACTTGAAAAGAGAAAGGACTTATGCGTGCACACAACTGATTTATTCAAGCACTGCAGCCGTCCTGGCTAATGATGGCAGCGACGACTACTGTTTATCTACTAACAGCATCTACTCTTACTGATGCTTTTTTGATAACAATTATTTGGCAACTTTCTTTTGGATGTTGTTTTTTTAACTGAAATAACCCTAGGAATGAGTACAGAAAATGAAGATCCGCATTTTTCAAGTTGGAACCTTTTACACTACACTAGTGAGAACATTTCAGAAATGTAGACAAAGTAGAGTGCACTTTGAGCTGTTTCAGTTAGAGTCGTTTCCTGTATATCTCCGACAACAGTATACCTCGACAATTCACTACTTGCTCATCTACCCCAACATACTTTCAATACACCTCTTTTATACACAGTGAATTGTTTAAGCCAATTTCCTCGTACCACACCGCGTAGCTATGCATTTTCAATCAAAAATAGCTTCAAACTCTTCACTGCTATTTCTGCGCTAGTCTACATCAAACTTATCATGACAACATCCGACAGCAGGTGCCGCTAGCTCAATTGAATTGGTTATTGATCAGAGCGACCGCTGGTACATCAGTCCTCAAGCGCGCTTGCCTCAGTCCAGTAAGATCAGAACGCATGAAGGTTTATATGTACTGCACTGACCTGCTGTATTCGTACGAGCACGATCACACAGAAGATCCAGGGTTGATACAGTAGTCCAGCGAAACCCCGGCAACAAAGAGACTGGTGGTAGTCATGCTGGACCTGAACAGTGAAAATCGCACCAATTTCATGTGCTGCCCATTGTGACTGAAAAGCGATGCAGTAGTTCAACACTTCGATAATTCTTCACCTCACCAGTATAAGTATACGTATTCCTCAAAGTAAAACAATACTTTGAAAAATAAAGGGCTGAGAAGGAATAGAGTTAGCCTGTACAACTGGATATGAAAATTAAAAACAAATGGGCTGAACCTCCCGAAAGGCGAGTCACTGGTGATGGTGAAGTGTGGTTCAGAGGCTCACACACAGTTAAATCACAGAAGTCGAAGTCGGAATTCAGCTGTGAATATGGCCTTTGCCCAAGTCAACTGTGGAGCTTGTTAGAATTTCTGTTGAGAACAAAGAGCAGAATGGGATAACCGAATGGCCGACGATTGCTTGATGAGAAGCATTTGATGCCTTATCAGCTTGAAGTGGTTGGCCGAAACTTTATGGACTACGCGAAGGACTTGATTTGAATAAATGTTATTACCTCTATGATCTCTCTGACAACTGTGTGTGGAGCTTTGAACCACCTGTCACCATCATCAGTGGCATGCGATTTGAGTGGTTCAGCTAGTTTGTTTGATATTTGTGACCAACCGTACAAACTATTGTTACCCTATTTTATTGCCTTAATTTTTCCAAGTATTGCTTTGATTTCGGTGAAGTTATATAGTTGCATTCATCTGACGAAGATCTGTCGAAAACAGCTTTCGTCAACGTTGTCTACTCGGATTCAAAGAGAACGTTTGTATGAAATCCAGCAGTTGTTCACTGAGGTTCTGCAGTTTCCACTTTATATCAAATTTATAACGATGAAACGCGCATTAATGCAGAGGTTACCACGACGATTATCTTGAGACTAAAACTTTGTGAGTAAAGTGAATTATTTAACTTTAACGTTTATAAAGAAGTGTGATGAAAAACAACAATCTCATTGCTTTAGGAATATGTATGCAAAAATGTATGCACACAGTCTACCATACTATCCTTGGATTTTGTACAAATGGAAGAAAATTGGTTAACGTTACTTTCTTTGTTGAATACAGTTGGCCTTGATAGACATGTCTGAGGTACGCTAACTCAAAGCGGCCTAATTGGAAACAGACAAATTACTAGGTGGGCTGTACACATTAACACTGAGAAAACTTTGTCAACTGATGTTTGTGTTATGGGCCAACTATTCATAAAGTAGGCCATTTGAAATGCACATAACAAATGGAACTAAAATTCGAAATGGCTTTAAAGTTTACGACAATGATTGTGAGGTGAACTTATTGCTTTGTGGTATCTTCAAATTTTCAGACAGTCTTAAATAATTAATTGGTGGTTGTTATTGGTTGCACTTTTGGCATACTGGCTAACCAGAATGTCACCAGTTTGACTAGACAAAGCTTTTCAAGTATAAACAGTTTGCGCGCTGGTATCAAACTATCGTTTCTGACTATCAAACTGAGGAAAAGTGTCCATATATTTTAGGCAAAATTTGAAATTGCAAAAAACGTCTCATTTAAAATTGTATACGCTATAACGCAAGTCTGGATGCACGCAAATGCAAGTAAGTTGTGAATAGCATACGTCTCATATGATTGGAGATACTATTCTCACAGTTTTAGGTCACCCTTCCAGTAAAAGTCTATCAGACTTGCAGAATAATAGTACGTGGATGAATCACAATTATCTAAAGTAAAATTTTCTGTGTACAAGTTTGATCCCGAGAAAGAATCGCCACCAGTGAAGCACGCAAATCAAACAGTCACTCTAACGAAATACGAAATCTTTCGTGTTAGGTGTATCCAGTGCAAAAAATACACCATTCAAAGCCATACAGGAAAACGCTTTCAGACATCAAATGTATTCAGTCTCCCACAAAATGAAAAGCTGACAGTTTCTATGAGGTACGCATTTTGCTTCTATTCGGGGAATGTCAGTAAGATATGTACTTTCTTTTGTGAGTGTATTTTCATGTAGCGCTTTGAAAAATAAACGTCTTATCCACAAACGACTAAGGAACCCAATATGAAGCACACTTAACAATAGATTTATGCTGTGTGCTTTGGTCATAAAATGATCCTTCGGGCCTCTGAACAGTAGCTCTACACACGAGTTCATGCAAACGTGGGCGTTCAAAATACAGACGATATTTCGCGTTAAAAATCAGACCATCTGGAAATGTTGGTTCAACGGACAGGATGTGAGTTTAATCAACAGCATATAATTCGGGAAGAAGAACAGTGCAATCTAAACATGAAACAGTTCTAGAAACCACTAAACAGTATATTCTAAAATATAGTTTTTATTCCCGTAACGCCGTTCTTGGTTCAGTTCCAAGCCCGGGTGAAACGGTGACTGCAATTGTGCTCGGCCAGTCGAGAGTTCGTGAGTTTGAAAATTCGTTCTTCCGTTCTTGTCTAAACCGGGACAGTTCTATAATATCCGAGCCGTGTACAAACGCATTGTTGTGGGACTGCGTATATTAGATGGACTATGTTGTATCCACTTTTTCTGGGTTTCGTTCAAAAGATATACATGTGTGATTAATGTTCGCTTCAAAGTGCGAACTTTTGCGTTTGTTTGGTGACTGTGCAGTCATCAGAACACAAGACAATGATCATTTGAAATCATACTTCTTTCCAGATGATCAGTTAAACTCCACTAGCCGAGAATAGTCTTAATGAAACCTCCGTCCTGATCCTGAAAGTGTCTCATAAAGGTTTTTATACAGTGAGGTTGTAATATTCACCATGTCACTTTCACATCAACCGAGTTTTGTAGGATATATTCCTCAACCTCCACAGAAGTAACATTATTGAGGAAATAATGTAGTACGACGACGTGCGTGACAAACGCGCAAATATCTATCTTGTCTATTTTCGACTGTCCTTGTGCGATCACTACTTAAATGGAGTAGAAAAATATCCGCTAAAATATTGAATGGCAACACACACTAAACAAGAATTTAACAAAGCGTATTAAGGTATATTTAAAAAAAACAGAACCGGCACGACACGACGTAATAACAAAGAGAAAGGCGGTATTCCATTCAGGAATTCCCTTAAAACGACTAAAAGACGTAATTCATGCTGCACAGTCTTGACCACTCTTTCGTACACTCTGATTACGATATAGTTAACCTCCTTTTATGCAGGTTGACGGTATTGCTTTCCGTACAAAATTCTGGTACGGATTACTTATCTTCCAGTGAAAATGAAATCATTCATCTTATTCTCGTCTGAGATGTGCCTTCTTTGAAAAAGGTGACATCAATTTTGCATCAGACCGACCGGTAGGTTTCGAAATTGTTAAGCTTTGGGCAAATAAACAGGTTAAAACAGACCGATTAAATACACTGTCTTGAGAATTACTGCTGAACGTTCTGTTAATTTCTTTCAAATAATTTCAAGAACAATAGTTTGTCCCGTAGAACCCTGGAGTGAAGAAACAGAGCTCAAGTGGCTTTACCTCATCATAAGCAATGGTGGCAGGTTAGTCCACTGCGCTTATTGGAATGACAGGGTTTTCAAAGTTAGTCTTAGTGAAATGTAACTACAGTGGATAGCTTCGCACTTTACACTCCTAAGGGTTTTCAGTTAGTTTCACCCAGCAACTTGTTCACAACGCCGCATAGTCTTGGGATTGTGTCAACACATTTTTAAATAAACTCATCTGAATAACAGACGTTATAACTAATTCATAGTTTGGTCGTCTATTGTACACTTTTGTCGTTATACAGCGGAAGACGATAGTATGATTTATGTTCATCTGTCTAAATCACGCTGACAAGGTGATAGATGACAGAAATCATGTGACTGTGCGCAAAAGAGAGAAAACGTAACCACAAAATGGTTCGGTATCAACATCAGACAGATGTTTTTGTAGCATTGCTCGCGTGCCGTGGCCAACACACACTAAGTGACCTGTACCACCGGTGTATGTTCGGAATCATGTTCACCTTGTTGCACCGAATTCAGTGGCATGGACAGGTTCTGCGACTAGAATTCCAACTCTTGCTGTACCAAACATTTTCAAAAGATTTAGATTAAGCCGAAACCTCGTGTCAGATTACTTGTATATTTGATTTTGGTCCAGTAGATGGAAAAGATGAGGAAAACAGTTGGATGGAATATTTTCTGCGTCTCGGATGAGCCCAGACGGTCTATGCCTAATTATAATTGGATAATCTGTCAAACGCGGTGGAGAACTCTCACGATGTTCCTGTGTCATTCTCTTAACAAGATCCTTTTTCGTCACTGAGTCTATTGCTTCCACTAGTTGCGCTATCTAAACTCGCATTATTATATTAACTCTTGGTGTTCATGTATACATATAGTAAAAAACAGTAATATCACTATTTTTATTAGCAGTCGTTTTCGATTCACAGATTTACATATCCACGAAAAACCAGTAAACCACCCCTGTGTAACAGTCGCATCATGGTAATACAGCCAGTGTAACATAAACGTTATGTTCCCAACACACGTTTTCGGAAAACATAAAAATCCAGAATGCTAACGTTGCCCAGGGAACTCCCATGCAAAATACGAGTATACCAAACTTCACTGTCCTGTACCAGAGTATGCAACAAAAGTGAATCACTCTCAACAGTGGTACAAACATATTTGCTACGTAAAAAAATCACCCTCACACTGCAACACGTTTGCGATTTCTGCTATGACACTCAAATATTTAAGCAGCAGTTCAGCAGTGTGACCGAATGCGAGTAAATCAATGAGTAGTACCATTTAGCTTAGATGAAGTGTGGTCGTATACTATCTAGCGATCGAACTGAGTGATCTGGACATTCTGCAAGGGATGCTGTTCAGAATGACTCTCCTGTGCGTTAACACAAATTGATGCATCAGACGGCATTCTTCCGACCGTGTGAAGTTTATATATAAAACTAAAAAGAAACACCTCTAATGAGGGTGTATAGAGTGTACCAAAATAAACGTAACCTTTCCGCCAGTTTCAAATGTATAATTTTTACTTTTCTACGAACATTTATCGTGCGTACTGTAGAAGCTTCACTCCTGGTAACAACCTGGGCTGGGGCTGAATTTTCTTGAAATTAACTAACTACTAGCTCTACCTTGCATAATGAAGCCATTTGACTAGAAAGAAAGTGAAGGTCCTACTAGCGGGACGTTTATCCACTTGTATCAAGGAAAACACTGAAAAATATCCCGTTATATATATATATATAATGTTCAGCGTTTAAGTCACTTGATTTGCCCTCTAAACTAGTACAAACTCCTTTACTGATAAGTGTGATCTAACGCCAAAAACGGTTATTTGAGTAATGGTTCGAGACCAGTTAACAATAGGATGAACTATAAAATATTTCGACTGAAAACTTACTTTGACAAAGCTTTCCAGTGGTGACGAAGTCAAAAATAAAAGTATTTTTGTCGCTATCGTTCCTTTACCGACCTTCTGATTCAATGAAAACGTAATGGTCATATTATTAATAAACTGGTTAAATCCATTTGAAACCCGAACACTTCATTTTTGTGCTGTTAGTGTTAAACTGTATATTATAACAGATCTTTACATGATTATTTGGTCTTGCCAGATGAAAGTGACTTACTTACAGAAGGAAAATATGTATTGGTATGTATTGGTTCATTTATACCAGATCCACTTAGTGCTTCGCCCAGGCAGCTAAAAACAGATGGTTCAACTCAGGGTGCTTCTGACAATAATGCGATTATGTTTGCTAAAAAAAATTTGATTAACTCCAAATACCACAATTGTAAATCACACTCGGTTAAAAAATTAAAAGACCACTTCGTTACTGAGTGTAATTATAAAAAGCGGAACGTAAAATAAGGCGCACTGCAAGATAATGAAAGGTGATAACTGGATACACTTACAACAAGTTTGTATTGTCTCGTAGGAGTCAGAGCGTGTGGATGTTTCCTCAGCAAGAGGACGAACAAGTGCGTGAAATTTGACGTAACACAAAAGCAACGGGTAAGGTTTGACATTCAAGGTCAGTTTGTCATCTGTTATGATAGGAATATTAGATGGACGAACATAATGAACGGTATTATTGCATAAAAGAGCAGCATATCGTTTGGGTGAACAAGGTGTATTCATAATTGTCTGACATCTAATTAATGGATAATGGACATGGACCAGAATTTTCGATATAATTCGAATATACATAAATTTCTATAGTGAAATTTCTACTATCGTGGCTTCCATCTTCACACACGTGAAACACGTAAAATAAAAACTAAAAATGTACTCAATAGGTCACGGTCTTATGAGGTCTGCTAACTCAACAGAAAGATACACGATGTAAACCGTATGGGTTTGTAAAATCTGACACATAGAAGGATAATGGAACAAACAACGGTCATGTGAATTTCTTACGTTCACGACATTTGAAACAAGATTCCTCAAATTGATGTTTATTTCAATAAATCCATACCCCATCGGTTGTTGAAAGTCGAGAAGACAATCCATCTGCCCGGACTTCGCAAATATTCTGGCTCTTTAACAAATTCCAGCCAACTTGGAACCCATCTATACAACAAGGAACGAAGTGAACCTGGTGTTCACTGGTGCTCGGAGGGAATCTCAGATAAACCCCTGCAATTGTTAGAAGCCAGACGGAAAGTTCCTCCTAGCAGTTCACACAATAAGTCAAGAGGAGGTATCCATGAGAAGTTGAAACAAAGCCTAAGGGCTGACCGTGAGGCTTGGTTAATGGAAAATGTTGGGGAAATGGGAGCCGCTTTTGCCTGGGGGAACACCGGTAAACTCTTTAAGCTGATCCGTGCCACTGGTCCCAGACGACCGTCTGTCAGTAAAGCTACCAGCAAGGCAGATGGCCTACTAATCTATAGTAAGTCCAGAAGGTTAAAACGTTGAGCAGAACACTTTGAGGGTCAATTTAGCTGGCCTCCTGCTTCCATTGTGTTGCCGCCACAAATTTGTGACCACCCACTGAGACTGAGGTTCGCAATTGCATCTTGGCTCTCAATCGTAATAAGGCTGCTGGTCCAGATAATATCGTGCCGGTTCTTTTTAAATAAGATAAGGAGGTGTCAGTTGAGGCCTTAACTCAGCTGTTTCAACTTGTGGGAACGGCGGAGACCATTACTCTATACTGCGGTCACGCGATAGTAGTTCCTATATTCAAGAAAGGTATCAGGAGCTTTTGCGAAAACCATAGGGGAATCAGTTTGACCCCAGTCCACTAGGGTTCTGACACCCATTATACTTCGCCGTCTCATTGCAGCTCGGGAGGCAAGCATTGAGGAAGAACAAGCAGGGTTTCACCCTGGCCAGGGATGTATAGATCACACTTTTACCATTCCTCAAACTCTGGAACAGCTTCGTGTGGAACGCCGGCCAGCGGTTACCGTATAAAGGTGCGTTCGATTCGGTGGATCGATGGACACCTTCAGAGTTGTTTAAATGCAAGGGTGTACCAATCAAGTATGTGAACATATTGTCGGTAATTTATTCCCATATCCAGCTCAGGTTAGGGTTTACGGCGAAGTATTTGACAGTTTCAATACCGGGAGGGGCGTTCGTCAAGGCTGTCTCCTTTCACCATTTTTGTTTAATTCCATCATAGACGACGTAACGGGACTGCCTGCGTCATTCAAATGATGCCGGCGTGGACCTCTTACCTGGTAGATGGCTGATCTTGATTATGCTGACGACGAGGTGTTGCTGTTTGACACTTTACAAGCGACAAAAGCAACGCTAGAAGCTATTTCGAGTCCTGCTAAGTACTTTGGAATGCGCTTTGCAACCTCGAAATGCAAAGTGCTTCTGAAAGATTGTTGTGGTTACGTAGGTTTAATGTTAGATAATGAAGCCATGGGGGTTGTTGATAGGTTTGTATACCTGAGAAGCTGCATCAGCAGCGGCGGTGGAGGCGTAGGAAACGAAATAGAGGTGCGTATTTCCATGGCTAGGGTAGTGTTTGCTAATCTGAGACACCTATGGCGACAGAAAGGTATCTCTCTGAAGCTTAAGGGTCGCGTATATCAGTCAACAGTGAGGGCTGTATTACTTTACGGCATCAAAACCTGACAGCTCAGGGTAGAGGACGTGAACCGTCTTCAGGTATTTGACCACCGATGTCTGTATCCAATCGTTTGTATCGGGTGGCACCAACGATTAAATCAACGAGGTGGACAGATGATGACCTGGCGTAGAGAAATGAAATCGTTCACGAAGGGGTTAGTCACTGTAGACCGGGTTCGTCTCCCGGGCTGTGGCCCACGCGATTCACAGAGTCGTTGGCTTGAGACTTTAGATGAGATGACGACTAACCGCGCTCTGTGGTGTGAATGTTGTTGTTGTTTGATCGAGCTGTCTATAAATTGAGTGCATTTAATAACGCGGGGCAGTGAAAGCCGTAAGGAAGCTGTTTTGATGATGACGCCTTACTTTCACTTGCAGCTCGGTTGTTTGTTTGCAAGCTGTAGACACCTTGATGTTGTATGTTTGAATGGAGACTTGGCTATTTTAGTGGTTGGGTCCCCTCCTCTTTTCCCTTTTTTCCTCGCTGCTTTTACCTGGTTTGCTTCTTCTTCTTCTTTGTGGTTGTGTGGCAGCCATTCATCAGTGTGAACCACCGATGTATTGTTGTCTATGATGATGATGATGGGAAGTAAGTATCACATCAGAACATAAGGCGCACGTGCATACGGAGAAAATTCATCCGTATCCATCATACAACTCTTACAATCTGCAGTTGTCTCACTCACAATGTGACGTGCTGACGGTTCTGTACACAGATCGCCTTGTGTTCTCTCACGAAATGGACGCAATAAACGGATTCACAAAATAACGCCCGGGATTCATCAGAAAGTAAGTATTTCAACTTTGAAATAATGCTCAGTAAAAAAAAATCGTATACATGGTGGCTTAACTGATAGACTAAATGCCCACCCCACATATTTATCTGAAAGTGACCTCTACATCGTGGCATAAGATAGGACACCATTTTTGGTTCAATAAATGGAAAACAATAACTTTTTCCGGGTTGAGATAGACAGTCATTTTGAAAGGATTCATCCATGAAGGAGCTTAAATGTTCAAGGTTTGTTCTACTTCAAGGTGAAAATATTTTCCCGGTTCCGCCTGCCGAACAACTGCTGCCACGGTGATTTCAACAGTGGTTGTGAACCTTTGAGTACTTTCAAGGGACAAAAGCGTATTACATTCATCATAGTTGTAAAAGCTATGCCGTCGTTTTTCACATGTATTTACTCTCCTCCCTTCAGTTTCACTAACTTCACAACAGTCTCCATCTTTAGTGTCTGATATGTGTGAACTGTTGATAGCAGTGGTTTGGGTGATCGATTACTGGGAAGTAGATCACTGCGGAGAAAAACTTGCAGTGAACATAAGAATCGCACTCAGTATCCACCGTACGCTCTCCCATTTTTATTTGTAGTTAGGCAGAAGTTGTAAATCTTGATATCTTTGGACCGAAAGAAGTACACCAAAATGTCCACCAAAGAATATGTACTGTATCCACCTTGCTGTGAATACACAGCTTCTCTTCTTCCATATGAAACGTAAGAGACGTGCATTTCGAGAAAGTCATGTAAAAGATGTAAGCGAAAGATGTAGAAGCCGTTAACTAAGTAAACTTGAGACATCATTTAGCCCTGACAAAAAAAACAACCAAATATCTCTAATAAACTGGATTGTGCTTAAAAATTTCGAAATTAAAACAGACAGAACTACTGTTTACTGCGTCTTAGCGCTCAATACTGTAGGTAGAAACGGCTAATAATTCACTATCTTGTCATCACAGTTCTCGGAATTGAACATTTCTCTGGTAGTTTTGTGTAAAAGCGAACTTGAACTAATCTGACGTAGATCACAACGACTATGTCTACTGTGCAATATAGAAATTGGATTACAGTGGGTCAAATATATCAGATGTAGAAAAATTTGACAGAAGATTAAATGGATCAATGTCGTTCAAAAGTAAAGAAATTGGTAGGGCTTACTTTTTTCTTTTTGGGAAGCTAACCTTAAATATACGCAAACCACTTAACTCAGAAAAGCGTTCGATGAACTGATACAGCGAGTCATAATCTGAAGCAATCCAGAATTCAGCGGAATATCACAAAGTGACAGAAGATAACAGCTTAGCCTAAGGCAAATATATTATAACTGACAGCAGCAACAAGCTAGTGGTATTGTAGGTAATCGGTTCAACAGGATAGCAGTGACAAACGGTGACAATCTTTGATATATGTGATCCATGTGGCGTAAAAGTAGGGGAAAGGAAAGTTATATCTGCAAATAAAGACAATGTTACCAGCAACTATAAGCCACAATTCAGCAAGTTCCCAACGAATCGACTGAGTAATTGTTACTCTCACAAACGTTCGGCTGGTATGGACTGCAGAAATATTTGAAAGGAGTTAAAGCGTCTGGTCAGACTAAACAGTAAGAAAAATTAATGTGGTAGACAATAGCGAGATCAGTTGCACTCTTCCCGATTCCCATGAAGCTGCCGTCAAGTCTTCCGTCGATGTGTTAATGTGCCCCGAGGATATCCGAACTGTTAATTAAATCAAGAAACGAAAAGCTTGGTCTTGAGTTGCTGGGTTTGGCAAGTCTGCCGAAAGTGATGATCTACCCACAATTGCTCGAAGCTATTCGTGAAGATTTTACCTCAAATCCGGGATGCTTTCTTTGAATTATTCCCTGTGCTAACAAAGATCTGTCGGTTTTATTCTGATAGATATTTTCAGCTATTGTAAAAGCGTTTTAAAAAAATTGCGGTTATTAGAACGTACCTCTACAATGCTGAAGTTGTTCGAGGAAGATTTTCTTGTTAGATTGACCATCTCAGTGATCACTAATTCTCTTCGCCAGCATGCTTATCAGTGTTAAATTTACGTTAGCGAACTTGTGTATCACACTTCTTCAGTGTTATATACAACGTGTGGGGTACTCCTTCAGTGAATACTGAACTACAGAATGGTATTCCAATGTGCAGACAAAAAACAACAACACTGCAACTTTTCCAGAGCTAGTGTAGTCAGCCGGTCTCAACCACAAGCCAATCACCTATTGCCGTTTATTCCAAACTGGAAATTAAACCCACTTCTGTCAGAGTGAAGGTAACCAGTGGCACCAAACGTATGTGAGAAGAACTAAAACTGGAGAATTCTAAACAGACTTTGCATCATTCAGAGAGTTTGGAATGATATACAACGTGAAACAATTTACATTCTCTCGCCAATCAAGATTAGGCAGATAAAAAAACACAAATTCATAAAATTCAAAAGTGTTCTATTGGACAAGCTAATTTTTAATTTGAAAAAAATCTACAGAAAGTTGAGCGATGATTGAAACAGTAATAACTATGTGGGGTACTAACGTGTCAGCATAGAGTACACGTATGCATTAAAAAGTACACAGTCCATTCACGGAAAATAGTCTGCCGAAGAATGAAGTAATCAACACCAAGTGTCTTGCACGCGATTATCATACGTTTTCAGAGAGTCTAGAATGGTTAGTAGGCAGATATAGCTGACCATGTAAAAAGACAGATTTAATCGAATATTGACTGCGCATGAAAAAAGATAAACGGTTCGCTGTACGTGGTGACCATGTAGGTATGGGAGGAAGGGCCCAACAGACAGTGTGTGGAAGACCAGTTTATTTAAAGCGTTGCGAGAATTCTTTCTGTACTTACTAGCCATGCTGACTGGAACAGTCTAGAACATCACCCACTACGTTGATATATCACGTGCTACGGGCTTGAAGTCACAAACCGCGAACCCGTCTTGTTTGATAAACAAGGTTGACCGTGATACTGAACATCCGAAACTGCGCCGTATTTTCAGCAGACCCTTAACCACGCTGTTGTGTGGAGTATTACGCTCGCCACAAGTAATCCGCCGCGTTTGAAAAATATGATCAACGTTTTTTAGTTGATCGTAATTACCGCAGCAGCAAGCTTAGTAGTCACCTTGGTCGTTATGCGATTTTCGGATCTTAGTTAAAAGAATGAGGATCTGAGAGAAATTATGATTCGTATTGAACAGCCAACGACTGAAGAGTAGTGAATAGGCCATGCTGTAGAAACTAGAGCTGCCCAGGTTATGGTAGAATATGTCCGTACGGTCAGCAATGGCATCCTCCTTGTTCAAGATATGCACTCGTTGAATGCGGCATCGACAATGGTCTGTGAAATGTGGCACTGATTGGAGAAGATTCGCTCTACTCATGATTCTCGCAAACTGAGGAGGGTGGTGTTTAACCTCATTATACCTAATCTGCCGAGGGAAATGTATTGCGTGTAACTAATTAGCGTTTCTCTAGGAAGTTTGGGACTATTTCTAACCATACTTACAAAGTGTGAATTCCGTACATCAAGGTGTGTTGCGACGGATTATAGACGAAGTGACTTCAGCTTTGAATTAGCTACTGCTCTAGCGGTTAAACGCCTTGGTGTGATACTACGGTGCGCTTGAATGGTATCATGATAGGTTACAGTTAGTGGCTAGTGAGAGCTTTGCTGTTCAGGATGGATTGGATTCTCAGATAGAGCACGACACTGAAGATATTTAGTGAGGAAACTGAGTACGGGCCAGCCTTAATGACTTCCACTGCTAATACTACCATACTATACCTGCAAAGGGCATGAGTGTCTATATGTTGCTTCATCTGAATTTTGATGTTAAACGCAGTCCGTAACACAGAATGCTGTTGTATGGTCCCAAACAGGATGAGACCAACAAAGTAGAAAAACCACCAATCACGATATCTTACACGTGATAACCACGATCGAGCCTCACTAAAGTCATTCTTTTCACTGTCGTTAAGTATAGCAGTGGTGGTAACGTGATACCATGGCGAACGCTGAGCTCGGACTGGAAGGCAATAACGTCGAAAGTGGCTGATGCGCATCGGCAAAATGTCGGCAATGTGCAGCGCTAAAGCCTGAAGAGCACTGAATGTCTGTGCCGATCTAATTATCGAAACCTGTAAGCTGAACTGTAACTTAATAAACGCTTCAACAAAAGTTCACATCAGTTGAATAATGCTGAGCGTTAGTTCTGCAGCATCATGTGACCTAGTGACGTTCGGTTAATGGTAATCATTACAACGAAAAACTGAACAGCAGGCAATTGTAATTACTTCTCCCAAAGGTTGTCTAGTGTACTGTCGACAAGATATGCCGTGATTGTTGTTAGGCTAATGCGACTGGGATCTTCTTCAATGGTTGAATTATTTGTTTTGCAGGTAGGTGCGAAGCATTAACCAAAAATGTGGAATCTACAACCGTTTGGCATCTGAAAGATTTCGACACAGTGCCAAGGTATTTATTTGCATGCACTACAACTATTTGAATATGAACTTCTGCAAAACTGAAAAGTGGGCTTTCCCCACATTTCGGACAGAAAGTCGCTGATTCTTTGGTTGTTTTATCCACCAGGAACCAATTTTTAGTGAGGTCTTTGCGGGACGATTGTTCATCCATACGTAGCAAAGCCAACAACACAACAGGAAAGGACACATCGGGGCTTTTCGGGAGACTGTCGTTTGCCCTTTTGGGCTATTCTCAACTTTACGCAAAATCTTGAATATAGTATCATAATCCCGTTCTACAAAAATTGTCTAGGTGACCTTCTGTATTTGTTTTCTGGTAGTACAGATCCTTTTTGTCACAAGAGAATGCCACCGGGTGATACACTGATATTACAGAAACCACTAGGAAACATAATCGGTGACTACGTCTGTATCATGTTGAATGTACCAACATGAAGATTGTAGTCAAATGTTTGCGGCTAACACGTGTTTATGGAAGCCTCGCTGTCTGAATTGGGTTGGGTTGTTGTAGTATGGACCAGAATGGTAAACCATTCGGAATGCTGTGCCGCCTAGAAGACCACATTCGATCATCTCTCAGACTCTCAGATTATCTAGATGATACTAAAGCCGGCCGTGGAGTTCGCGTCCAGTGATATATAACGACATCAGTTTGTCGACGTATCTCATTTTGCTACAATACGTTTGAGTAAATGCCTTCACTATTGTTTAATCTCAATTTTGCTGTGAAATTTGGACTTACAGTCATCACCTTCAAAATTGTGTATTTCTGATCGCCTACTTCCTTCTGCATTACCTCTCTGTGTCGGTGCATACAAAGTTGCTTTATCATGTCAGTGCTTAATTTTTGTTTCTGGTCACATTATGTACAGGTAAACTACACCCACTGGCTCACAGACGTTGAAGATTCTAACATCTTCTTCATTAGTTGTACCTGGCACCTTCAAACAACATATTGTTGTTGGTTCTCCCTTGAGTTGCCCAGCTGAGGCAGTCAAAATTTGCATCTAAACCCACAACTAACAGAATACCGTATATGTACTTTTTCAACTTGACAGTTAACTCCAGTGTGACCCCAGGGAACCATGAGTCAAATTTTCTGTTATCTGCTTACAAAAGTCACCTGAAATTATGAAAATTAATTGTTTCACAAGTACGTCAAAGACATAGTTTTGATCGAAGTTTCTCCTGGTGCTCATAAATAAGGATAATTGCAACACGGTTTATACACCACGAACGACTGACCGAATGAAACAGCATGTCAGTCAATCTCTTCAAGATTTTGCTTCGGATGCCAATGGTAATCGGTACCCTCTATTACTCGGGTGTAGTTATAGTTAACTATTTGAGAGTGCCCGGTTACAGGTTAGCACTGATCTCCTCATAAAAATGGTGTTTATAAAACGTCAAGAGACATCCTGTTTGGTTCACAGTTCCATCAAAATATTTTAAAATTCATTAAGGGTTTACATATTTCTCTTCTGTTATACTGTTTTTCTGCAGTTTTCCAGATCTCTTGAAAGTAAATTTCATGCTTGGAAATAGTCAAACAAGATTTCTGACAAGTGTGCCAGCAGCGTCTGAGTAGTTCTTCAACTGCTATTTATACATCCCACTTGACAGTTTCCGTGAAGTTTTCTGACAAAATCATTGGTGACTGACCTTCTTCTAATTTTTGCAGATCGACCCAAGCTGTTATAAAACCTTGCAATTCGATCCAGATACACGGTCTGCTGGATACAAGCATACAAGGTTTTACCGACCTCTCAGTTCACCAGAATTCTAGTAAATCCTAAATATATTTCTCTGGATGTGGTTGAGCGTGGTTGAGGCCACGACGATGTGACTCTTTTTGCCAATTTTGTAAGGACATCGTCAAATTCAAGTTCTCGTAGCTGTGTTTTTATTTGTAGAGTTTAACTCACACCTACCCTATTTTTACTATTGTCGAGTGTATAATGATATTAGTAGCTGGTATGTCGACTCACGGGGCAAACTAAAAAATACCGGTAAATATTTGTCATACTCAAGTAGGAGTCTTGAGAAGTTATACGTACAAACAACTGTCTTCGACAGATCTCATCTGGCTTTTACCATTACCCTTGGGTAAGCAGCAGCACTAAACCAACTCGTATTCCATCTGGACGTTTGATGACTACCGAATGACTTCTAGAAACTGAAATAATGATGGTTTAGTAGCATTTGCCTTCGATTTTTTCACGATTATTAGTTTCTCATATTCAGTTGTACCACCTTAGAAATATTATCACTAAGCCCATAACTTTGTTGCCCAAGACCTAAGTATAACCGATCAGACTCTGAGACTAGGTTTAGAAGCTAATACCAACAACTGAGTAACCTCATTGCGTTTTCGTAATTTAATGCGGATCATTATAGATGTACTCTCATGAATACAAGTGTACCTGTGACAGTTCCAGGAAAACATAAATGAAGTAGTTAACTTAACTCAACCCTAGAGCTCGCTTCGAAGCAGTAGTAATAACAATCGAATTAAAGGAAACAGGCAATTTATCTCTCGATCGCAATTGTACTGCTTATTGTCAACAATGTAATAAAACAACGGTAATAAAACATATGTTTAGTGATATTCGTCACACAGTACCGTTAAATAAAACTATTAATTTGCTTTCTGTCTCAACGTCGTCGATAACTACTTTTCTGCGGACGTAATGTAAACAAAAATACTGAAGAGTTTGGCTTCCTGTTTGTCAAGCATAGCCCAAAAAGTTACAAGCCTTATAAAGTATAGGGCAATGTTTAGTACGCTAGAGACACTCCGAGTCAAGATGTATATTTCCAGAGATTTTTGTGCACAACCGTACAGACAAGAATTGACCATGAATCGCAATTCTACTAATCTGTCATAAAAGGACGAAGTAGACACTGGGTTTTTTTACAAATCGAGGTGCTGATTCAGTTGGAAATTCCTATCCTGCTTCACAGGTCACTTTATTGCGCAATATCTGCCCGGTAATGATGCAACGACTCAAAGACAGCTTACCTCCGTCTTCATAGGTATTCCGAGCTCATTCTCTCATTTTTTATTATCAAGTCGGTTACGTTGAGAAAACTACAAAACGGCTATAGGAAGGTAGTTGTAAACACTTCCTCAAATGGCTTTACAGCGGTTTAATAAAACACATTTCTAGCGCAAATTACTACCACTTCATCTACATCGACCATAAATGAAGGCCTTTCGATTCATCTACGAAGTTCGTCATGTCTACTTCAGGGCAGTAAAAGTACAAATGATATGACTGGCAAAGACGATTGCCAACAGATTCTACAGCTCGTGTTGTACAAAACTCTTACATCCTTAGTCAGTTATTCACAAGGCACTTGAAAACTGATCAAACGTGAACCACTTGACAAAAAAGAGCGCATATCACATGGCAAACCAGTGTAACCCCTCTTATGCATTCACGAGCACTCCGAACCATCTCTAGTGGACTGTGATCCACGCCATATCCTCAAGTTCGAACGAACTAGTCGACTCGCACCTATTTTCAAGTATATTGTTACATACAAGCCGGCCGTTTCTACTCTGATTATCCCTTGAACTTTCGAACCAAATTTAAGGCGACATATGAAGAAACCTGGGGGACAGCGTTCTTCCAAAAAAGGGGTTCCAACAACAATCCTATGAAAGGAAACGATACAAACTAGCATGAGCCAAAAGCTCACAGACGAAAGATTGTGGCTGCACAACACGGTTCCGAGCCCGGGAGTCCCGGCGAAGATGCACAAATAATGGAAAGCGTCGTACGTTTTCGAACGAATACTTCCGGATGCAACCTGTCAGACTAGTGAACTGATAGGAACTGGCAGACAGCCAGTCGTGGTTCACTTCAGAAGACTAAAGCCGTACACATAGACTGCAATCCATGACCCATCATTGGACGTCTTCGAGGTCGGGATGGCAGTAAAAGTTCCGAAGATGTTAAGCATAAATGTGGAATCTGGGACAGTGCTCACTGAAGAGGGGAGTTGTGTAGCGCGCAACCGAAATTAGTTAAGGCGCATGAATTTAATTTGAAGGGATAATCATTACGTGGCTACTTTGTTCATCTTTTAGACCGCTAAGTCAATGTCGTGCGCGAGGACTCTGAGCCAACGGTCAGTCAGACAAACAAGGTGGACAGTTGCATTCAAGCACAACTGTGTCGGACCTTTGTATATTTATCATCTTTGGTTATTCTAGTACCGCTGAGTGTTGCGTAATACATCTCTGGACACAATCTTTGTATGTTCTTGTGGTTGTGTGTAACAATATATTGTTTAGACTACGTCATGTAAACGTTTAATAAGAATGACCGAATACAGCTGTTTGCATAATTGACCTCCTACCTTCTTTGGAAAGTGACGGGACGACGCCGATTGTTCCAGCAGTCCTAGCGTGTTAGAAAACCGAAATATGATAGTTGACCCCTGTTTGGAAAGTGATTCTAAACCCACCTACCACATTGTAATTATGCGGTGGTAATGTAGTAGAAGCAGGAGGTTAGTTGAGTTGGAATTAAGTACGTTCCGCTCCGGGATCTAACCCTCTCGACTCAATACAAATAGATGTGCCAACTTCCTCGTTGTCGGGTTCTTTCACAGATGGACGTGCCGGGTCAGCGGTAGAGAAACGCCTGAAGACTCTGTTGGTGTTCCCTGAAAATGGCAATTTCCAGTTCATCAACTTTCTCTGTTAACGAGGTTTCACAAACAGTGATCAGGTTACCTTCCAGCTTTCTGCGGATCTCTACTAGATATTAGTAAATAAACCATGAGGAGGAACGTCCCGTCTGACCACCAATAATCCTATGTATTTTTTGTGAAAAACAACGTTTTTTAACCCATAAACTGCAGTGCAGTATGCCACAGTATCTGCTTCATGGATGGCTTGTGAGATTTGGGCCCAACAGCTACCGCGATCTCCGTGACAAGAACTGTTAAGCCTGCGTTATTGGCTAAGTTGGTACTTATAAGATGCCGACGGCCTGGCTGGTTTCTTCACAGTTACCATAGATAAGATGATTGCTCAGAACAAGTAAGAACAAGACAACAACGTACCAATGCGAAACCTTAAGCGAACTATGTACTCCATTAATAATGTCAGTCTCGAATGGAGCTACACCACCTATAACTAGCAACCTTTTGTCTATCCGAGACCAGGTTTGGTTTGGAGAATAGGATCACAAAATCTAACAGTGCGGCGTACAACATATAATACTGATGCTGATCATAAACAGTTAATGTTCAGTTCACATTAGAAAGAACCACCCACCAGTATCCCAACGACGGGACGCCGGCCCAGACTTTCAACCCAAACGAGATTCGGCCTCGCTAGAACAGCCGACCTGAGTGTTCATATCTCTGGCCAAAACGGCTTTGTCAGAACCATGTTCCAATCCAAGTGGAACCGTCAAACCAAGGTAAAACGGTGTCTTTAACATCGATGTCGCTGAAGCACTCTGCAGGTGAAACAAACAAAATGAAAAGATTTTCAAAGAGTTAGCATCTAGAGCTGGTCTACACAAAGTCTGCCAAGGAGGTGGCACCAAGCTTCCTGCCAACGACCAGTTTGATTGCGCCCGTTTTCCTGAGATCTTAGCCCACTCCAGCCCGACCGGTTGCGACGGCCCTAGAGATACCCGAAGTGTACAATCAGTGTTAAATCGCTCCTGGCGATTTAGGTTAATTCAATTAGTAACGTGTATTCGACAACTCCAATAATACCTGTTCAGATAGTCGAGTTAACAGGACTATCTTCCAAGCCCAAAAAAAGTCGGAAAAGGTGATCGAAAGTATCGGAACTTATACGGTACTGTTTAGTAAAATTACACTAAAAGTGCCATCTCGCTTTGAATGTGAATCAACCGGATACACAAATTATCCAGCAAAGGCTTTCAAAATGAAGTCAGTAGGTGCAGATGAAAGTAAAAATGTGTTAAGCAATACCAAGAAGGAGTTTTGACAGATTGGCAATGATAGCTATATAAAAAAGCAAATATTTTATGTGCATATATGGTATAAAATTCATCATGATCGCTAACTGCACACAGCAGAAACAAATAAAGGCAAATTTAGGATCGGCTCCCCATAAACATGCCTCAACGGATTCATGGCTCCGCAACATACTAAACGAAAGACGACAAACGTACCAGATAAACTTCAGCAGATCCAACAACCAGTATTGAGTGGACAGAACGGGTGCTCTTAGTTCGATAGACAGAATACTATTCCGTACTGTAGTCTCTGGAGTGTAGCAGACATTAACATTCAACAGGTCCAACGTCCGAGCAATAGTTACATGTTGGCACACCTGTTTTCGATTGAGGGCGTGTTAGCAGCTAGATTACTTCTCAACCAAGGCCTAGTCAACGGATGAGGAAGACCGGAGGCTAAGTGATGAGTGTCGAGGCTTACCAGGACAGTGGTACTGTGACTTTCCGTATCTGTTTTAGATCTGTAGAGTAATTATTTGGAGTAGGGATCGAGGATGACTAAGTGACTAAAGTGGGTGGGATAATAGTGCAGGATCAACAGTTCAGGTTTTTATGTATCCCCCTCTTGTATGTAGCAGATAGGGCAACCTGAATTATCCTGCCAGACGGCCGCGTCAGTATGTTTTTGTGGAAATTCATGCTTGCATCTAGGTTGAACTAATACTAGAGGGTTCACCTATAGACAAGGATCTATTAGCGCTCTTAACCAATGCCTTTAGCTCGAAAGCCTTTACCCCAATGCAAAGTGTAGGTAACAGTGTGCTAGATCTAGTGCCTTTATTCCCGATAAATGCCAGTCTTCTACCAACTCCCTGCCTAGAAAACTTGGGGGATTTGTTTCTCCAGACCTATGCCTAATAACCCATCTTATGTCAGTGATTCTGTCGATGTGATTACCACACTGTACATTTTGACCAATTAGATCACCAAGGAATGTGAACAGTCAAGCTGTGTGAAAGTGCAGCCGCGATGTGACTAAAATGAACTGAACCAAAGACACTACACAAAAGCTATATTTATTTATGGTTATTCATGCCCAAATTGAAACATCAGTATTCAAAGTTGGGTGCATGTTGCTTTACCTAACCAGAGCCAATAACCGGCAATGTCTTTCTAAAATACTGTCAAAAAACAGACCAGAATAAGCGCATAGCAAGAAAATCACATTTCACTACACTGTACAGGAACATAGGGAAAACAAGGCATTCAAGCAACAAGTGTAATGTTAGTTCGAAACATTTTAAACACTGTGTTCATTTTTTCAAACAGCAGTCAATGTAAAGTGTATACAACTATAAATCAAAATGTTAAATTTTGTACCATATCCACACGTAATTTCGTACTGGGAATCTTGGGCAATTTTCCAGACAACAAGACAGAAAGGATTCTTTGAAACCGTCGTGATTATCACGCAGGCCTGGTCATCCGGCGAGCTGGTATGAATGATCTACGAGCTAGGAAATGATCTCGTCAAGAACTTTGAAGCAGATCCGACTAGATGCAAATCTAACTAGGTGTATTGAGTGAACCAAATTATATGCAACCTTGTGTACGCTGGACAAAATATGCACGAAAACTACAAAACAGAAGAGAAGGCAGATTTGCAGATTTTGCTCCACTGACTACTTTTTACGCGCTGCTTCCATACCATTCCTATAAAGATCTCCTGAGCTTTGATACATTAGTAAATAACGCGAGTAACTAATTCGGTTTTTATCACTCTAAAACCTTTATCTTCCGTAATTCGCCGAATGCTTTACTGCAACTTACGGCACTTAATCCAAGTGCAACTTACGGTGCAAATTGTTGGGTAAAATTCAATGTCACACCGATCGTTTACTGGGCGTAACAAAAAAGACTTTCCAAAGTCTCCCTCGGGTGCGCAAATAACCCTTATACTTCAAACTTCCACTATTCCAAAGCACTAAAGCAGCTAGAATTTTGTACCTACCAAAGAGCTTAACCAGATCAGTTTTTAACTGATCACGTGATTCCGCTGTAATGCATTTTGAAGTGACGATGCTATCGATCACGATCGTAAGATCACCTGCCAGTGGAAATTAACACATGACGATAAGTTATGTAAATGGGTAACCAGTGCAGTGGTAGTAGTTATGAGGCTGCAGCAAAACGTAAACAAAGGTTGGACATATCTTTGAATAATCATGAGCCGTCCTGTCTATCCAGCACCGACATACAAAGAAAAAGTGCAAGATCCGTGGCAACTGAAGTGGATATCCAAACAGCAAACAGAGGTATTCAATGTCAACTGCTCGATAGTTCCACTGCGGTACATAATGACTTTTCACCAACTAAGCTTTGTCACTGTTTGTGCCGATCATCCACACTATCAAAGCCTCAGTCTGATGATATTATTAGTCAATTGAATGGGGATAATCAAGCGGATTATAATGTACTACTGAATAGTTCACATAATCCACCCTTATCTGTCGGTGGTTTACATGGGATTTCTGACATACATGGTACAGCCGTTTTGAATTTTCTTCCCAGGATTGCAGCGGCACAGGTCTGGAATAAGTCACGGATTTCCCATTGTAGTGAACCTTGTGGGTTAGGTCAAGTGAGATATGGCACCTACCCCCCAACAGGCACAACTGATAAATGTGTTCATCACCGTCTAAGTGCACAAGAACTGCCCATCAGTAAAACATCAAGTACGAATGCAAGCCTAATCAACTGGAATGAACAGTTGCATATCGGTAACGATAACCGAACAACAACGAAACTTGTCAGTATGACTAATTCAGGAAACGTTCAAGCATATGGTGACCAAAATTTTAGTGGACTTCAAACAGCGAATCAACTGTTAGAAAGAGCATCAGCTAAGCAATTCTTCACAGATGGAACTACAGATCCTAATTCGGTTTGTATACAATGCAGTGATAAAGGAAATGCTTTGGAACCAGAGTTCTGGCCACTTTCATGTCGATGTAAATCTGTACCAACACTCCCAACTCACTGTTGCAAGGAAAAGCGTACATGTCCTCAAACCAATTCTAACGGTATACAGACCTTTCATCCTGATAAATCTTGCCTAATTCGTTGCAATTCGTGCAGTACTTTGAAGGACATCCGATCACTGAATCACGCACTCATGAAGCAAGCATATCGTCCTCCAATTCCTCAAAAACCTGGTCGACTTCTGCATTCTCCGGAACTAACCCATCATTATTCTACGTCATGTACTGGCCCGGAGCAGCCGAATGAAACAAGTCTTTGCAGGATTTCTAAGTTGAAAGATCCAGAGTGTCATCGGGAACCTGATCCCGTTAATACATTTCATGACTGTTACCTCTTGTCACCCTCTTTTGAAACACCAGATATTAACACGTCCATCCTCCGTGAGGTCATACCATCAAAAAATCTCGGGCCAAAGCCCGATTTTACAGAGTTTGAACAAACGCAAAACGAACCTCGACATGCATTATCCATGCGCAGCTCAGAACTGGCAACCAATGAAGACCTTTCGGTGCTATCCCCTACACATTGCTTTAAACCCGTGTCAGTTACATTCCATCCGAAAATGTACACGTGTCATTTATCTGGTTCACAACCCAGCTTTGTCTCTTTAGTTCAGTGTCATCGTCCTGTGACCAGAGTGTTCGAAGAGAATCAGACCTCCCATCACAAACATCTGCGATATGTACCACAACAGGTCGCAAGGACATGCAACCCATCCACTTGCGAGCAGGTTGCCTTTTCACATTCACATGTTATGGACAAGGGTACAGTGGTACCCATTCCATATAAACTATCTCATTCACCATCCACCTGTTATCAGGTTGCAAAATCGTGGTATCCCGTAGGAATGGAACCAGTGAAAACATCACCAACCAGGAGTCTGGTTGCTAAGAGTAGCTGTGGTGCTGGAAAACGTCTGAGATCTACCAGTCAAACGGAACCTGCCAAACGCACAGTTAAAACGGATACCAACGTTTCAAATACTAACCTCTTTTACGCTAGTCAGCCAAGGGGTTTATTAAAATATCGTTTCTTCCTTAAGGATTGTTACGGGATAGACAAGGTGATCGCCGATCCTACGGATAGACGAATACGAGCGATATGCGATCGGTTTCAATGTGACCTAGAGGTGTACTCTAAAGTTCCAAAGAATGGATATATGCAGTTTGTGATCGATATTTCATCTCCATCACTGTGGGCGCTGCATTCGTGCACCAGGGCGTTAGATTCATCTCTGAATTGGTGTCTATCCCCACAACTGTTACGATCCTGTTCAAACGGTCTGCCGCCAAAGTAGATTAACACTGGCTGAAAATGCAACGATGTATTATAACTTTGAAGTAAATAAAACTCTGAGGAAATATATCTATATTAACGCACAGCTTGCAACGCTGCCCAAAATTATTGAATCTTTGCTAACTAATGCAGTCATTTCCGTTGAGTCCAAGGCAATTCAGTTATACTTTGGTATTGGTATGTTCGCCGAGCTTGGCAGTTAGGTAGCAAACGTTTCATCACCAAACGTGGTGATATCCTCAATGTGTAAGTGCTGAGCGTATAGATTCTGTGCGTTCAATAACTATACGTTGAAACACGCACTGATGATGTCACCTCGTTTGGTGATGAAACGTTTGCAACCTAAATGCCAAGCTCGGTGAACATACCAATACCAAAACCATCAACCTGAGCTACGAACAGAATCATCACTATTCGCAATTATCAGAAATTTAGTTATATTGTTATTAGTTATAATCTGTAATACGAACTGAAAATACAATCGAACTTTGAAGTGTGGATAGGTATCTTGGAGTGTATAGAACAGCCGGCGTAAATAAACTGAAGGAGAATAAATGAAAATGCAAAGCTGATAGACAGAATGATATTTCGTGAACCGAACTTGTTTGTGGTTTAACTTTAAGTTGATGAAAATTTCAACGATTTTCTTGTCAGTAGGAATTTTTCCCACCCTTTCGAAAAGTCGGATTACGTGGCTTAATTATTTTTCACTCTGAAGTTGTAATCAAAGTCAATCGGCTAGTGAAATCATCATCATCATAGACATGGGCTTACAATTGTCCCAGCGATCAATAGCTCACCCAAGAAAACTTCTCCTTAATCGTGGATCGTCCTTCAGGTAGCCGCAGGTCGTAACCCGGCTTCTGAGATCATCCCCATCTGGATACAAACAGCCTTATAGTATTCACTTCATGTGTAAGTTTACATACAGAATGGCATAAAACGCATTGTGTTGTACCACCAATATTCAGCTTTAGAACAAAAAAATGGTATCCACAGGAAACAAAGCTGTTGACTCAGTATTTACTAGTTTAGTCGAGTAGAACTACAACGTTGAGAGGTTTGTTTCGTTTGACTTGGAACGTGATCTGAATGACAACGTACTTTATAGACGTGCAGGTCTAGTCGTTAATTTCGACATGTTTGTCTTTTGGGTTGGCAGCGTAGACTTGTGTCAAATCCATCCAATGACGGAAACAGTTAAATCCACTCTCCGTTTTCCTTGTCATTTCTCCAGCCAGTCCGTTTGTGATTTATTCATCTCTGTGTTTTGACTGATCAGTTCAATTCAGTACACTAACCTTGCGTTAAGCTTAAGCAACGATGCTGTTGGAATTATTATTTACTTCAGTAGGCCCTCCTGTACAACGCAATGTCTAGAAGTCACCGTGTTTACTGCTATCAACTGATAAAACATTGTCCATTTGATTTCACTCTGTCATTCAAAGACTAACTTGCAGGACAGAAAAGCGCACCTGTAGTATGATACGCCTCACTTGAACCCTGCTTACGCCGTTTGGTTAACACACTGACCAAGTGGTGAAGTCATATTGGATGTCCGCAAAATCCTAAACTCTCTGCAACTTGAGAATTACCGTACTACTAACAATTTGCCCACACATGTTAACTTTTAAATGTGAGGTCAATACAAACTACTAACATCAGGGTTAGTGTACTGACGTTGGTACCGCAATTCTTTTCACTGCCTTATAACACACGTACGTCACCTTCAATGTTGTAAGCTACATTCTCTAAGACAACAATGTTTTGACAGCTACAACTGTCAGTATCACGCAAATATTCCGGCGTTTGTTAGAATTCTTGAAGTCCACGAGAATTTCCGTATTTCCTGAACCCTATGTGGTAGTGGGATAAGTGAGCCACTAAGTGGGGTCTGTTTTCAGATTCACGCATCTTCTAACTCCAGCTTCCGAAATGAACTACCATAAAAGTAGGGAATTTTTGGTCCACCATTCACTGAATGGGAGAACTAGCATCAAGATAACGCAAAGGAAACTAAGGCTGATCTGCTAAGATGTCTTGATACAAAACAGCGTTTGGTTAACATTGGATTTTCACATACAAAACTACAGACAAGTATATTGATGACGGAATAATCAGGTCTTTAACATTAGTATCCGTTATTTGGACTAACCAGAAATTATCTGAAATATATTTTCCAATATCTTTTAGCTTAATGACGACCATGTTTACTTACCTGTTTCATTTCAAACAAACAAAATTAATGAAGAATAGCTGAACATTTTGCATGTCTCTTGAATCAAGACAAAGTTTCTAAAGGCTTTCATATGAATGGATACTTTTGGAACTCATCAAGAACACGACGAATAACTCTGTGTAGAAACCCGTCGTTCAGGCTGTCAGTGACAACTCATTGTCATAGTAAAGTCTGTTTTATGTCTTCTACTGATTTCACAGTTTTCTGAAGTCCCACCGTTTTACGAATTTCCTTCTTCATATACGGTACTTCACAACCCGTGCCGTCGTACACATCAAAGACGTTGTTCATAGTGAGACAAAGTCAGCAGTTTCAACGTCTTTCATAAAACGAGGTACATAAGATGACTCCTTTATATGGTCTACATCATCATCATCATAACAGCCATAAGCCTGACCAAAAGTTACTGTGGCTCGGGCCGCCGCTCACCTCAACAGTGACATGGAAGATCCTAGAAGAAAACGTTACTAAGAAGGTTGAAAATTAATAAAAGAAGACTAAGCGGAAGAACTAGAAATGTTATGGATACAGGTACGCCATTGACTGCGATACATCGCCATCTCCGATAGCGTCTCTAACCAACGGTTTGAGTGATCACGAGGACCCCATCCAGGTAGGCGACACCTACCCACTTTGCTCAATGGAGCAGTCAGGTTCTTCATACTTCGTGACCACGTTGTTGCTTGACCACCACGAGGTTTTACCTAATTGTTGGTGTTCTCAGTATATAATGCTCGGTACGGTAAACGCTCAGCCGGTATACGGAGAACATGACCTAACCATCTCAAGCTGTGCAACGTAATAAGTTGACCAATTGATCGCGCATCCCGAGCAATCCG
>LUCH01000355.1:0-11393 GCA_013368495.1 Paragonimus heterotremus
ACAAGGTTCGGACACCCAAATATTCCCCAGCGTTATAGTAACACGGATCAGAAGTCTCAGTGAGAAAACGGCGAGTCTGCAAACAAACTTTATCTATTTATTTGCTCAGCGTTCACAAGCGGACTTCAACGCAGCGATTAAGGGCGCTAGGGAACTGGACGTGAAAGAACCTTCAACACGACCGCACGGTAGCCGCCAGAGAAGACGTATACCAACGGAAATTCCAGTTGACCTTCAGGATTCAAATAAATGTCCGTCTGGTTGGGCGGCGTTCCCAACGGTAGTAATTAAAACACTGTTATCCTAGTGAATGTAGCCTACAATGGTGGAGATGGCGCGGATTCCTTGTACAGCTATGAGTAAAACTGCGTTACTTACGCCAACACACTAACTTTGATGCTAGTGGTTTGTAGTAAATTTACATTCACGAGGTAATGTGAACCGGCGCGGTGGTACTGGCAAGGCAACTCTCACGTCGCAGGGAGTTTAGGATTTTGGGGAAGTCGAAGGTGATCTCACCACAAGTCCCACCTGAGTTGATGCAGTAAGAGTACAAACGTGTGCCGAAATGTAGCCCATCCATCCAAGATGCCCAATTATCCCTGCATGAGGTTGCGACAAATGCGGCACAGCAGTTCGAAGACTCACTAACGAAGGTGGATCTGGTGTGGTAGATCTGTCCAGCCAGGAAGTCCAAGGTTAACAGGGCTGTTGAGAGGTGTGCCTCTTGTTGCCGACGTGCGGTGACCAAGTTGGTTCATACGCCGTTCGAAGGTACTCGGCACACCTTCCGTATCTGTTGGATCCGGTGATCGTCAGGGTGATACGTACGCCTTCCTCGAGGTTTGCCGGTGGTTGGCGGAGGATGGGGATGCCCGTGCGCCATTCAGACAGCACACCATACATAGGGCATGCTGTCCGGGAGTCCATATGTTCCCGCTGGGAGCATCTGAAACCGTCTTGTGGGTGGGTAATATAGGCCATGACGTAGTACTATCGAAAGGCTTACGTAACACGTCATAGAAGGTCCGGCTACTAACCGAGTATCCACCACGTCCGGGTGGGTGGTTGTAGGTTGGGGACTCGCCAGGCGGTGTTAAGCCAACTCATCCGTTTATCCGGGTACTGGGAATACCAGTACCTAAAGTTTTCCTAGTGATTTGGATGAACTAGAAGAGCTCTTTTATTTATCCGGAGTATTCATCGCTGGGATATCGGGAACCTGGCTCTCTGCATCTCATCATAACTCCGAGCTGATGGTCAGTAGCGTGCTCCTATTTCTTGTCGTTAGAACTTCTAACGTAGATATTAGTGCTGCCCCCTACACTCACGTTTCACTAAATGCTGTTCAGCTTACGGATCCTGTATTTACAATATCGGGATCATTTGGCGCTCTCTAGGACTGAAGTACTCGAATAATTGGCCGGTTGGTGTACTCTGTCGTCCTACACCCTTTTCGAGATGAATTGCTCACCAATCACTCATTGGGATATCCGTATGACCTTCTGATGGGAAACTTTAACTTGCGTGGAATCAATTTTGCTGTCAACTCACACGAAGGCTTCGAGAATTTAGTGGCTGCAAAATTATGTGCCTCGGTTTCCTTGGGCCTAGCCAAGCGCATTCGTGACTGCATGCGGTGTTGAACCGATCAGACCTCATCTCGGCTAGATTCTGTTCTCATCAAGTTAACTTGATGACTGATAACCTCGAAACAACGGTCATCTGGGATTAAATGAGCACACTGCCGTCGTGCATAACGTTATCTACAGTACTGAACTCGTTCCCCTAGTTAACATTGGTCACAGAAATGTCAATCTCATGAATGCAGAACGTTTCAGATTTTTTTCTGTATTCCTCGACTTGGGAAAATCCTAATCTATCCTGCTTTGTTGGTGACCCATATCCAAAGCTATCTGTTGGCTACAACATGCCAGATGAAGTTGGCATCCTACTGTCCACGGCTAAATTTCGGAAGCCCCCTTGTCACCTTCGATGCTGTGCACTCAAATTAATGTACAGTAAACGGAAATTTTGGTTGTCCTTTAAGCTATCTGGGATTGAATGCGATTGGGGGTTCTACGCTCCCATTCAAAACGGGTGCACGGTTTTTATTTGGTAAGACCCCCTCCACCATCGGCGACTCACAATGCGATTTGTCTTCAATGCTAGGGGCTTCCATCTCGTGTCTTCTACTCGCGAAGCAAAAGCAGATGTTCCGCTGCTGATGTGTCATTCAGGCCATACCAGTAACGACACTGAATCTGCTAGTGCGTTAGCTGACTACTACGTTAACATCTCCCCATTACTTTCCATAGCAGCGCCCACCGTCTCAACTGTTGTTTATCCAAATGATATGTGCATGGTGAACACATCTGCGCTGGTTATACTAGCACCTTAAATATAGCGCCTCTGGACAAGATGGAACATCTTCTCTTGCTCTTTCTGATTATGCCGAAAAGTTTACTAATCTTGTGAGCATTTTGTTCACTAGGTCTCGGAAAAAGTATACTGCTCCCGTAAGCTGATTACCCGCTTAGCTAACTTCCGTATTCAGGCGTGGTCACTGTAATCTCCTCACCACTTACGGAACTATCACCGCTATTACTAGCGCGCCCAAACTGCCTGAATTGCTTGCTTATTCTTGCTGTTTATCTGCAGAAGGCTTCCTTTCTTACGCCCAACCCGACTTACGTACAGGGCGCTTTTGTACAACAAACCACCTGGTGGCCAGTGACTATCCAACGAGGTCAGCCGATTATGTTGTATATGTTGCACATTGTGATTTTGCTAGAGCGTTTTATCACGTAAACCATATCGATTTACTCGGTAAATCATAGATTTATATGTCCAACACGTATAAACCACATTGACAAATGTGCTTTAGTTTCAGAAGAAAAGTTATAAAAACTTAACGCGCACGGCAGTCTGCATTGGTGGCTTCACTCTTGTGTCACTCTTGCTTTCATCGTATTCGAGGCAACTCCTACATCTTTGACTCCTATTAGGGCAGTAGTGGAGTTTTCTAGGACTCGATTCTTAGAGGTTTTCTCTTTCTCACCCATATAACCCCTTCCAACTTCTTCGTTTTCTCGGTTGCTGTTTGCCAATGGTGGCAACCCCTGAGGTAACATCGGAATTCCTGAAGATCCTGCTCTTCTGCATAATGATTTAAACACTATGATTTCCTGGTTTCGGATCATATTTCTTGAGTTCGTCGTCGAGAAGTTCAAGGTTGTGTACATTCGGCACACTTCTAGCATCACATCTTAATAGTATTACTCTTTAGTCTGTATCTTTTGATAGAGACATGGAAACATGTTTCTGCTATTAATTTTAGCTCGCCGACTACAGAATCTAATGCCAGCTGGACCTTGGCACTCATCAAGAGACTGTTTGGTAAGTTTTGCAGTACATGATTCAAGCTTTTCTGAAACGGCTTTGCTCGACTTTGTTTTAAGAGTGGCACTGTGATCTGGCCTCTCTATGCTAAAACAGATAACGTTCTACTTGAGGCTGTCAACTGAATAGCCACACAAGCCGTTCTAAGAATATACACAAAGTTCTACAAATAATGGCCTAATGAACCATCCCTCCTTTTTGCATTTCAGTCTATCTATTGCATTCCTGTTCCTTGAGTCTCTGAACTCTTCACGTTGAGCTTTATTTAGCACCTTTGCGCATGTTGCTTCGAGGGGTCACGCTCGCAAGCTGGAGCCTAAGCACAGTCGGCTAAATTGTCAACGTATCTTTTGCTTGTTGTTTTCGAAGGTTGAAGCTTTCTGCTTGATAGTGTCGTCTCGGTGGATTTCTCCTCCGTCTTTTTTATGTTTCGAGGTTATGGTCTGCTGCCCAGTGGTTAACCGTTTTGAGATACGCTACTTCCGTCACCAACCCGTTGAATCCGTTAGAAAAAGCCACTACAGTCAGAGAATGTTGCTTCATTGCTTTAGGTAATTTCAACCTCTCGTTTGCGGACCTTACCAGTGAGCTAACTTACAACATCGCAACTGCTAAATTCTAATATCGTTTTTAAAATAACTCACGGAGCACGTCAGCCAACACACAACATACAGAGAGTTTTTTTGTATTTATTTCATCTGTAAGTTATTGATCTGTCTACGTTTTCATTCTCAGTTCTCATATGACAATTATTAGATGACTAAATCCTATCGTACAGCTCTATCACTCTTCCCCTTCTGGCGCAAAATTGCTGTTTTGCACTTCTGGGCTTACTTGTCTGCAACAAGAATTACAGACCTTCCCTACTGGACATGATATTAACATTGTGTGGTGGATACCATCAAAGTTGGTGCGCCATCGGATATAAGCTATTACGCCACAGTCATCTTCCTACCGTTTGTCGTTAGCATCACTTGCTCCATAACGTTGACTCAGTGCAACTTCAGATGAGCCAATTTCTGAAGGATGTGAGAACACCCATCCCAAGAAACCTTCGGTGCCACCTGCAGGAACACCTAAGCTATATCGTGCCACATGTGAACATCATTATAACTGATTCGGTTCTACTTCGCACTTCGCATCACGCCTACATATAATCCTAACTCACCTCCAACCAAACGTCTGATGAAGCAGAAGTGGACACCTGCCGTCTGCGAATCAGGTCTGGTCTCAGATAGACCACGTAACTGTTAGTTATAGTCTTCGGGGTTCCTTTCAGGACTGTCGTTCTTATTGAAGCACGTACTTGGATTCGTATCATACGTTGACACGTTGTCGTTTTGTTCTTACTTTTGCTGGGCAACGACTAGCTGTTGGGAAACTGGCTTCACCATCGGTAAAGCATAAGTACCAAACCAGCTTAGAAAACTGCCTTAGTAGTTCTCACTCCGAAGATCCTAATAGCTGCTGGACTCAAATCTCACAAGCCATTCGGAAAGCAGGTATTGTAGCATGTGGCACGGGGGTACAAGGATTACACAGACATTGGATCTCGGAGAAATCCCTGGAGTTGTTAGAAGCCACACGGAAAATTCCTCCCGGTAGTTCACATAACTAGTCTATAAGAGATATCCGTAGAAAACTGAAACGTAGTCTAAAGGCTGGTCGTCAGGCTTAGTTAATGGAAATAGTTGAGGAAATGAAGACTGGTTTTGCTTCAGGGAACACTGACAAACTCTTTAGGCTTATCCGTGCCACTGGTCCCAGGTGACCGTCTATCAGCAAAGATATCAGCGAGGCAGATGACACATCCGTAGTAAGTCCAGAAGCTTAGAGCGTTGGGCGGAGCACTTTGAGGGTCAATTTGGCTGGTCTCCTGCTTCTATTGTGTTGCTACCAGAAACTGGTGACGTAGCAGCTTGGTCGATAGATTTGGAACCGCCCACTGAGACTAAATTTCGCTATTGCATTTCGGCTCTCAAACGTAATAGGGCTGCTGGTCCAGAGGATCTCATGCCGGCACTTTTCAAAGAAGGTGGGTTTACTTTTTCTTCGTGGTTGTGTGGCACTTAAGAATCAATGTGAACCATTGATGTATTGCTGTCTGTGATGATGATGAGCTTTGTGGAACATGTTTCCTTCCAGAGCACACAGTGCATCACGTCAGACGTACAGATTCTGTATTCAGTGCGCACCAATCATAAACAACTACCGTAGGGCTCACCGTTTATGTTTCGGACTCCATTTCCGACCTTCCCAAGCGGCCATTCAGGCACGTGGCTTTCTCGATCAGGTTGAAAAATGCCATATAATCTCTTGAGACCTTCAGGTCTCTGTATTTCTGATTATGAGGCAACGAAAATACTGTCTGCTCAATACGCATCTGCCTTCAGCAATACTGTTGGGACAGAATTTAGTACGTTTTTCTTTGGTCTTGACCGTCCTTTGGATTTTCCCCCGATTTCACTTCGGCTAATATGTGCGTCAAACTACCCCTGTTACATGTTGATACATGACAGGGACTGGATGAAGCACGCCTTCTTGTGCTGAAAGAATGCACAGATGGGCTGGTTTAGCCCCTACTCTTTTGTACCAACATTTGCGTATGACTGGTATTATTACAACTTCTTGGAAACACGGTGTTATCTTTCTCATCTACAAGAGCGGAGATAAGACAAAAGCCTATACCCGCCATCCGTTTACTCCGTGTTAAAGCTTGTTAAAAATAATGAAGAGCAGAGTGGACAATTTTGCAATGGTTCACTTAAATAACATGCTACTCCTGGCACCAGGGCAACACGGCTTCAGAAATGATCACTCGCGCACGACTAACCCGCTGGTCTCAGCTGACTCGTGGACAGAAGTTACCGAAGAACGTCTCTTGGTAGGTGTAGTGTTCTTAAACTTCCCGAAAGCTCTTGGTTGTAGTTCATGCACTTCCTGTCCTGTTGCACTACACTGGTGGACTCTCTGGACCATTCAGGGCTGCAACTGACGTGCTGCAGTGCTCTGTATTGAGTCCCTCATAGTTCTAGTCTACACCAACGATCTTTCGATAGTACCTCTCCTTCCGTAACATGCACCGATGATACAAAGCTCTAGAGTGTCTTACACAACTCAGGAGATGCAGAAGACCTTCAAGTTAACCTGATACATCGTACATGTGCTCCGTCAAAAATCGACTCTCGTTTAACACGTCCAAGTCGAACGTCGTCCACACTCGTTATCACAGTGTCAGGAGATACGGCACCGGTGACGCTACCCTATGGCCACTGTCCACCAAGAGCGCGATTCGGGTACCGTTATCACATGGGACCTTTGCGCTAGTACCAACGTTATGCTACTGGTAAAGAATGCCCATGACAGGCTAGCAATGTTCAGTAGGGCTTTGGGGGGTTTCCCAACCGATACCCTATCACGTATCTGTAGCACGCTGGTAAGACCACTACTGAAAATCAACATTCAAGCATGTGCTGCATCGTACTGGGTACAAAACGTAATCGCAATGGGGGTTATCCAGAGGAGGGTTACCAACATAACCCCGTGTGTTTTCATTGTTAACACTCCGTGAATTATGGCTACGGAAAACTTGCCGTAATTTTTAGGTATTGATAGTAGTATCCCTAATTGCGCCGAAGTTGCTTGGTCAAAGGTGGAGATTGGGCGCGTACCAATCATTAGATGCACGGGGTGCGTTTGGGCCAACCAGATGAACAAGGGATTGTAGAGTAGGTATCGTCAAACGATGACTTATTGTCTTGATTAATAGGGATTTCGAGTTTCAGTACCATCTATAACCTTGCGTAAAAATTATTGTTGGATGAACAAGTACACTCCAAACAAAACGCACCTAAATTTTGACATCGGTATAAAACGGCCGAACTTATGTAATAATAATAATAATAATAATAATAATAATAATAATAATAGTAATAATAATAATAATAGCATCAGAAACAGTGCGTGTGATGGTTGACGTGTTCAATATGTGGTGTCACCACGTTCGTTTGTGTAATAAGGACTGGGTGTAGGCGACTGCTAAGCTTACAGATCGATACGACACTTGTTCTACCAACATTTAAGCACATGAGGTCGATCACAGTCACAGAACTATGTTGGTCAACTCGTAGTGATTCTGTAGTGAATAACGTCAAGTAAATGCAAATTATGAATAAGAATAAACGTACATTCAAGGTAATTAATCCGGGGAAAATAGTCCACAGACACGTAGTGTCGTAATAATAAAATACCGTAGTCAGCTCATCGAATCAAGTGTGCTACATTTGATAAGTAGACGTTGATCAAATGGGGAGAAGGCTGAACAACTAAATCTTCCAACGAAGGTTACACTGAGGGTATGCAAAAGGACGGACTCACTAATTTCTTATGAGTGCTAGTGAAAATGTGCATGAAGGAAAGATTCAGCAATCGGTCTCACCACATTATGTGATGTCCGCTGCCCGGTCGGGGGCATATTGATCACTGTCTGTTATGATGTTGATTACTCATGTCGCCGGTTTTGAACTTTCTCCAGGATGACGACGCGCCGCAGTCAGTGATGCTCAGGCTTTCAGCACCTTCCCCCTTCTACTGAGCCTTGTTGCATTTCTTTCTGATTTTCCCCCCGTTAAGGCGAGCGGCACCACGAGCCACAGTGTTCTCCAGTGAGGCTCTCGACCGTCATGAATAGATATGTAAATAAAATACTCAGTCTAAATCTGTGTTTAAACTGTAGAGGACGGTCTTCATGTGACTCGTTGTCTTTTTATTCGGGGATACGGGATTTGATGTATACAATCCGTTGGATACTCGCAGTTGCTTTGGCTAATCGTCACTGCCAGTGCGTTGCGCTCGGATGTCGAAGTTTTCACTCAGCCGCGTTCTTTTTTTGTTAGAACATCGGATTGTGTGCTCGTATTGCTACAAAGATCTGTGATGTCAGTATTTGGTTTGTGTCGAAAGATCAGAGAGGGACTTCGTAAGAGACGTTCTTGGTGGCATTTGAATGGTAGAATAAAACAGATTTGTAACTACAAACAATATCTCTGTTATATACCCTCAGGATCGTGAGTCGTCATCTAAGGACTCGTTCTTAGACGCTAGTACAACACAACCATATGTATGTCACTACTTTTCATGTAGCTGCTACTCTTTAACCTGCCTGTCGCCTGTGTTTAAAAGGGTCAAAGCTCCAGTCAGCCTGGCGCTCCCGATCAGCGCACCACCCAACGTGTCACCATCACGTGGATTCCTATTTTATAGACACAACAACCATTTGTAGGTGTTTGCACAAACCATTCATAAATTTCTTCGACTCCGTTGGGAGCCATCATCTGGATCACCTGATCACGCTAGTAAATTTTGTTGTACCGTCTTTGTATTACCTCAGACTGTATTGACTAAGAATGCAATAGGCACTCTCTAATTTTTGTATATCAAGCGCGGAGATCAGTTGTTTCTGGTAATCTGAAAGCACGTATGTGGAACGGTCTGTTACACATATTAAAATCTGTTCAGTGGTTGCCACTGTAAAACTGTCTGCTGGGCATCATCGCAACGATGTTACCTAAGATACTTTTATTAATAATTTGTGTCCGTGCGACACCCGTCAGTGACAATTGAGAAGGGAAACTTTGGACTTTAACATTTTCTTCGAGCTAGGACGGCTGTTAGATATAGTTCGGAAACAGTTGCAGTTGTGTCAATTTCCGGTGCATTCTGCACGTGGTGTTTATTTTGGGCCGTTACATTTCACAACGTTTATTTTCTTTAATTGATAGTCGATATCGTTTCTGCTACTTTGAACGGCACTTGCTACTTCAGTGGCAACTCTAGGTACCATCTCCCGAAATTTCCACTGTGGCGGCGTTTGCGTTTTTTCTGGGAAAAGATTTTACAGACCAACACTTTACTATTCGAGTTATTTCTGTCGATAGTGTCGTTTCCTCTACCATTATTACTGCTTTGCCTACTTGTTTGTCTAGCGCTGTGACCACTCTACACTTTGACAGCTTTTAATGTTTCAGTTGACACCGATGATTCGGAAAATTGCGTTTCAGACTCTGAAGTCTCGAATTCTCTAGAAGGTTCATAAATCACGAAGAAAAATAGCGATGGTGTCTATTTGCTCGTAAAGTGTGATAGTCAGAGTGCAAACTGCGATCCGGACGAGGATATGCACTACAGACGAGCCCTATTATGAGCTGAACTTGAGTCTAGTGATGCCTTTTGAAATGGGCTAGCTGTAAAGCTTCTCTGAATACTAATACTGACCAAGTGTGGGTGATGATAAAGTTGAAATCACCCATTACTGCTGAAGGTCAGTATTTTATTGCAGTTGTCCGCGAAGTCGATTATTTATCCTGTTCATCAGAACAGAAGGAAGACGTGCTGCGAAATGTTAGTATTTCGTTCACTCTCATCAATAGCAATTGGAAAACAGGGATTATGTACGTTGGACGAATAAGTACAAATAATGACTAAACACGCCTACAAACATACCAACTAGTATGTTTAGATGAGACCCAACTGTGAAAAGTCAGGGCTTCGGCTGGCTTCGAACCAGCGACAGAAACACGATGCCTCTATGCGGCAAGCGCTCTACCAGCTGAGCTATTCAGGATCACGACAAACCGATATGTTACTTCACCCGCGTTTGTGCACCCAACGTCGGATGATAGGTTTAGATAGGTATTGTTTCACAAAAGCCGGTAGTTACGGATTTCGATTGTGATTGAGTTAATTGAGTCAAATAGGTGTCTTGTTGTCATGAGGTGTTAGCAATCAGTGACGTGGGATTTCGAGCAGCAGTTTCATTATACTGAGGCGGGTATATCATCAGTTGTTTCAACCGTTTCTAGTGGCGTTTGATCACTGGATGTGTTAGTTGCCGATCTGTTCTGCCTATGTACACGTCATTGCAACTGCAGGTGGACTGGTACAGAACGTGGGAGATAGAATAGTTTGGCGAATTGCGTTTACGATTGTAGAAAACTAATCCAGTGATGATCTGAACTAAGCACAACTACGCAAGTTCATGTGTTCGAGCCAGAGTCGACCTGAGTTTGTGTGCACTATCGTTCGCTAGATGATCCTCTTTGAGGATATCCCTCGTTTGGACAGTCTGAATAGGTTCGTTGCTCTTGTTTACCGTAGTATGTAACTAAATTTCTCGGGATATCTGTTCGCTTGTTTTATTCAGCGTTTGCTGTTCTACATGTAGTTTTTCAGAGGTACATGTATATTTTGTGCGAACCGCTTTTGTGTACAACTGGAGCGCAACTGGAAAACCGAGGATACTGACCACATGGTGTAACTTTGCGATGAACTGAACGCTATAGCATGTCGTCTGCATTCCTAGTAATAATTACATCCAAAAAGCCACTGTTGTTCGACTTCTTGAGATTACTAGAGGTTGGGATCAATATTGTTTAGACGTTTTGAAACAAATGAAACCGATCGATTTTAGTGGAAATCAGTTTATCATCAACGTATCGCTTGTGCGGTAACGCTTCAGCCATATCATCTGAGACTTATTGCTCATCCATTTTTAAAATATTTTCTATTTGTGGGCATAGCGGATTGCCTATAGCAACACCGTTCACTTGTTCATTTACAACGGCCATAAGCCTGACGAAGGTTACCGTGGCTCGGATCGCCACTTATCTCAACAATGATGCATAATAACTTAGAAGAGGAATACTTTACTAAAAAGATTGAAAATTGACGAAACAAGGCTGAGCGGAAGAACTAGAAATGGCATATGTGCAACTATGCCATTGATCGCGAAACACTGCCGTCTTGGATGGCGTTTCTAGCGAGAGTTTTGAGTCATCACGAGGACCTCAGCCGGGCAAACGGCGTCTGTCCACTTTGCCGTGCTGTAGAGTCAGGGTCGTCGTATTTCATGACCACGTTTTTGCTTGGCCATCACGCGGTGGACACAGTTGGATCATATAGCAGTTAGTTACAGGTGGCGCCACTCTGTTAAG
>LUCH01000355.1:13452-89521 GCA_013368495.1 Paragonimus heterotremus
ATGATGATGATGATGATGATGATGATGATGATGGTTTTGCTTAATTATTGCTGGCTTCAGCATATAACGCTTGACGCGGCAAACGCTCAGACCGCTTGCAGAGTATGGGACGGTACTGTCGCAGGTTGTGCAACGTGATTAGTTGGCCCACACCGTTTATCTGTTTGTATGCAAGTCCTTCAAACTCGAGAAGAGTGTTTTCTGTACACAATATACTAAGATCTTTAAGGTATTAAATTGGAACTCCTGTATCACAATTCTAACTAAAGATAAGATCACAAAATATCCACTGTTTCACGAAGGAGAGCATTCGTAAAAGGAAAATAAACGTTGGCATAATATATTGTGTATTCACCAGGACATGTCCCAAGGTTCCTGCTACTTCGAAGGAGTCTACACTATTACCGGCGATCAAAACATTGACTCTTTGGAACCCGTTACACTGTAAGCGGAGGAGAGAAAGGTGGAACGCTCACCGAAGCTTAATAATCATACCATAACCGAAAGTCGAGCCTGTTGTAAAATCGGGAAGTGCCGAGGCTTTCAGCAAGGAACTCTGTCCATTCAGCCTCAGAAACAAGGAATCATAAGCATAAGTGCCCCTATTTTTTTCACCTCCCTTTTCCACAATTGCCACGGTCTGCTCTTGATAAGCAATATTTAAAGTGGTTGCACCGATGTAACTGTCCGCATTTGCCATGCTCATGTTTGTTCTTTTTTTTTTCTAAACTCTCCTTGTGGCTCATGTCGCTATAAGATGGGTTAACTTTCTGCTATAGGTCTTCGTTGTTGTACAACCGACGTAACACCAGTGGGCCCTTTAGGCTTTGTCAGAATGCACAGATATAGGAAGGGAAACAGGCTTCACAACCGAAGCTTTTGACCCTACTTCTTTGCCGTAAGACGGCGTATGAGTAGCATTAATCTAAGATTGGTAGTGCTTGTACAGCATTGATCATCAAGCTTATTTTAACCCTCAACCGGAAGAAGCAGCAGATTGTGCCTCATCATGGCTCTATCTATTTCGTTAATAAAAGCTGGTGACTGTCGGTGTGAGCATCACGCAGCGAAGTTTAGACCAGTTGGTTGTTGAACTATGTACGTTGTCATACCACTTCAAAGTTAAGTGGAATCTTGACGGCGACTTCAGAAAACCAAACCATGAACTCAGGTTCAGGCTACGTAGATTGCTTCTGGGCAGCCCAGCAGTGTGTAGCCTACATAACTCAGCGTTTCCTGTGCCAGAAAACGTATTGTGTCATGGCGAAAACGTAGTCTAAGATTCAAGCCTTATTCAAAGGTTATGGTAAATCGCAAATTCTGTTTGTCGAATTGCTATCCGGGATATCGTATGACTGACTACCGTATATTTCGCACGTGATGTGTTGATTTTGCTCGTGGAGGTTACCTACAAGTAAGTACAACTAACAGAATGTTTTGGATACCTCTTCTAGGTTTTTGTTTAATTTCAATCATGCTTCCTGATTGGCTTGTTTCATTAAATATTTTCAGTGCAGTTCCTTGAGGCAGTCACGATTTGGGTCTAATGAAAAAGTTAAAAGCTGCCAAGTTATCTCTTGTTTTTGATGAGGAAAAGCGGAAGTAAGCATTACGTTGTTTTTTGAAGTTCTCTGACATACAGGGAATACTTAACTGGATTTCGGAAACGAAAACTCGAGCGGCGAGCAAAGGCTCGCAAAGCAGCTGAAGCTCGTTTGGCTGAAGAAATTAAAGCTGTCAAAATGAAAGTAATCTGTCTTATACATTCATCTAACGTCTCCATTTTGTAGTACAGAAAGACAGCCCGTGAACGACTGGCTGGTTTGTCTTTGCCCATGTTCATCGACGGTACTCTGGATGCTGTTAAATCTAGGGAGGAACAAGTTGTTGGCGACCATTCTGTTGTCTTTGAGAAGATAGATATTTCCAACTCACATTACTTTGTTGGAGCGAATCAGGTAATCCCTTGACCCATTTCATTGTTTCTTCTGGGACCTATTTATCAGCCTGGCGAAGGTGTGATTGCAGCCGATAAGAAGCCAGCCGATTTGTAAGTCTCCCACCTGTATTGATAACTTGATTCAGGCCAAAAATGTCACTCAAAGCAGCATTAAAAATGAATCCAACCAAAAATCGCAGACGATTCACACGTAAATCAAAGCGGAAGCGTTCAAGAAAATGAGAATGAAGTGTATTTGGCTGTACGTTGTACATAATTGGCGGTGTTCGACATCGACAACACAAAATATACATACGTTATTTGTAACCATCTTTTTGTCCATTATGATACCCCGAGCGTTGTTAGTAAAACACTGTAAAGGTGTGCCGATGTTTATCATACACATGCATAAAAGTTGCAGGAATAAACAGACGATCGTCGAGTGGGATAAGAGTGATGATGGTCCATAGGTTAAACGTGTTTCATCTATGCTTTTTTTCAGTTTAATTATTTCTTTTTTAATTTTTAACCGTGCGAATTCGTTCGCTAGTTCCATCTCCTGCTAACGACCGCAGGTATCTATTTGAAATGCGGCGGTCACTTTGTGTTATCACTTGGATGGATTTCCTTGTCTTTTTCGCTTGACCAACGCTGCTCGGAAAATGTTGGTTTTGTGTACGTGTGTAATCGACCTCCATTGCTCACGCATGCACAGTCGGATCGCCCTAGTAGGTGGAGGACTAATTCGTTTGCGTCGAGAGGTGAATTTGAAAGCCAAACCTGACCACAGTCACAGGAGCATGATCATATTGTGATGACTGATTCACTTGACTGTTGGCTGTTTACTTGAAAAATACACTAAAGTTGTCAGGACATTCAGATTCCTGCTGAGATACGTACACACACTGCCTTCTTTTGGGGAAGGTAAGATGGATCCGGTATAACTGAAATCAATTACAAAGGCATCTGCAGTTAGTTACCTAACAATGTGGTAAGTTACGCAAAGAAGCAATACGATGTCCGGAGGCCGTGTATCTTGTATGAATAGCAAGTTGATCTACGTGAATGGGTCGCTGACGATTCAGTCTTAACGTTGAAGATCTCGTGACCGCAATGGGAAGTTTGCCATTCACTACTGAAAGAATATGTTTGGGTTGTCACTTGAGATACAATGAGGCATATTCATCTGCGGGCCGAAATGTTTGTCACAACGAACGAGAATGTGAGGATGTTTTGTTTTCCTACTCAGATTTCTACTGGACAACGTGTCGTTCGTTTGAGTGATGAAACAGATTTTAACTTGTTGGTTAGTAATAAGGATTTCGTTGATGCAGATCGGACGCCACACATCTGCGCACAGCTTTTGAACACAGATTACTCAACCGACCCCTTTGTAAAGGAAGCGCCATGTCCAAATTTTGACCAGGTTAGGCCTTACCAATAGTGCACGTCTGATCCATCCACCTACATTTTTCCGTTCCTCTCAGCATTCATTAGTTCTCAGCCCTTTGTTTATTGATCCACTGACTCTCACGCTTGTTGATCGACTGACAATTGGGTTGGTTGAACGTTACGTTCACGTGTTTTTGTTCTTGCGTTTGACTACGAGTCTCTGGACCATTTCCTGTACTTCGTATTCATTTTGTGACCGCCCCCTCGAGCACGCGGTGCTTCTGTTATTGTTGTGGTTATTGACACGGTCGGGATTTGGACTCAGTTTCATCACTGTTCCATTGATCCCACACCACACAATTGAGTTCTTACATTCAGCTTCGCAACCTACACTATCTTTTGAGTAGTGCTCAAATTGTCCGACTTCTTTGGAAGGGAACAATCACTTTTGTCAGTGACTGTATGCTCAGAATGTCCCATTCATATGTAATCAACTTGCTCTTGGGTGTCTATTGAAAACTTCACTTACATGTGTAACTCTCGTCAGTTATAAAGGACGCATGGTTAATTTGATTGGTGCACTGCCGGAAACTGTGATAGTGCACTACACAGAGATGAAGCTAGTGCGACTGCGGACATTACGGGCAGTGGGCGGTTGTGATGTTGAATCATCCTCATCATCATAGACAGCAATACATCAGTGACTGGCAGTGACGCCTAACTACCACACAACCACGAAGAAGAAGAAGCAAACATTGTATAGGAAGAGAATAAAAAAGGGAAAGGGGAGGGGACTTAACCACTAAAGTAGTTACGTCTATATTCAAACATACAACATCAAGGTGACTACACCTTGCAAACAAACAACTGAACTGTAAGCGAAAGTAAGGCGTTATCAATAAGACGGCTTCCTTACGGCGTTCACTGTCCCACGTCATTAAGTGCACTCACTTCACAGACAACTCGGCCAAACAACGACAACATTCACGCCACTGAGCTCGGTTAGTCGCCATTTCACCTAACATCTCAAGCCATCGACTCTGTGAGTCGCGAGGACCCTAGCCCGGATACGAACCCGATCTACTGTGACCAACCTCTTCGTGAACGTTTTCGTTTGTTTACGCCTGGTCATCGTCTGTCCACCTTGTGCCAGTCGGCCGCAGCGTCGACAAACAGTGCTCGGTGTGGCAAACGACTAGGTAGCATCCTTAGTACATGACCTAGCCACTTAAGTCTGTGTAAGTGTAAGGACTGAACAAAAGAACTCATTTGATAGTCAGTGCCAAACACCCGCTTGCTAACCTCCTCCCTCGTCAAACACCTGAAGACGGTTCACCCTGAGGGGCCATGTTTCGCTGTCGTAAAGTAATACAACCCTAACTGTAGTCTGATATACGCGATCCTTAAGCTTCAGAGAGATACCTTTCTGTCACCATAAGTGCCTCAAATTAATAAACACCGCTTTAGCCTTGAAAATACGCGCCTCTATTTTATTCCCTACGCCTCCGTCGCAGCCGCTGATGCAACTTCTCAGGTATACAAACTGGTCAACAACCTCCATGACTTCATTATGTAACATTAAATCTACGTAATCCCAGCAATCGTGCGGAAGCACTTTGCATTTTGCGGCCGCAAGGCGCATTCCGGAGTACTCAGCAGAACGCGAAATTGCGTTTAGCGTTGTTTGTGCCACCTGAAAGTTGTCAACCAGCAACACCTTGTCGTCAGCATAATCAAGATCAGTGATTCTTTCACCACGTAAGAGGTGAACGCCGGCATCTTGTGAGTGTCGCAGACAATCTTCCATTATTTCGTCTATGACGAAATTGAACAAAAATGGTGAAAGGATACAGCCTTCTCGTACGCCGTACCTGGTGCTGAAATTGCCACAGTTCGTCGTGAACCCTAACCTGAGATAAAGTATGGGAATAAAGCGCCGATAGTATATTCACATAGTTTTTCAGTACACCCCAGGCATTTAAGCTACTCTAAAAGGGTGGATCGATCCACTGAATCGAAGGCACCTTTATAGTCGAGAAATACGGCGATCGTTGGCCGACGGTACACATGACGCTGCTCAAGAATTTGACGAAGGGTAAAAATGTGATCTGTACATCCTTGCTCTAATGTTTAACTGCCGAATTCCAGTGAGTCGACGAAGTATAATGGATGCCAGGACCCTAGAAATGACTGGGGTCAAACTAATTCCCAAATGGTTTTCGCAAGAGCTACTTATACCTTTCATGAATCTAGGAACTATTATCGTGTGACCTCAGTATGGAGGAATGGTCTCCGTCATCCACACAAGTTGAAACAGCTGAGTCAAGGCCCCAACTAACACCCCTCCACCTTCTTTGAAAAGCGCCGGCACGAGATCATCTGAACCAACAAGCCTTATTACGATTGAGTGATGTTGAATGGCTAAATGCGTCTTGGAAAATGTGTGGATAGCAGCTTAACCGGATGGTAATGTGTTTGTGCGTGTGCGGTGTTAAGGTGAGACACGTGACGACGTGTTAATTCGGTTGTAGATTGAATGGAGCTCAAATGCTGTACTTATATTCGGCCAGTAGTTTTGTAGTACCTGCATAAATTTTGTTGGGGCACACAGCTGGGAGTTATACTGCCTAACAGTAGTCGCGCCTGCTGTTGATGATAGTCTCACTCTGACAAATTAGAAGCGGGAACGGGAAGACTTGTAGATAGTTTCGAAGTCTCCACCCATGGTGATTTAATGATGTGCATCGATTAAGTATCATCCAATAACATTCGAGTTGTATGTCATCACACCACTACAGAGCCATTTGGGAAGGTATTCATAGATTCGCTCTCATGACCGCCGAGTGTTTTGCCAAACGTAGCCTACTTGATAGAATCAATTGCAAATGACTAGCAAAGTTTTTACGATCTGTTTTTAAGATATGACGCTCATATCGTTCTGTCATTCGTGCGATTTAGTAGTGCCCGGTCATTGTACCTCTCAGTCTTCAGCTGATAATTTCACTGGCTGTAGTGCCAGTCCCATGAAGCCTGTTTTCCCAGAGGTTCTCTATTTTTTGGTCTACCTAAAAATCACTCTAGTTATCTATTTCGAATTAGTCTCTCTGATTTGTTGTACCTCGTGATCTCGCTGAATCCTTGGTTCAGCTTACTTGCTAATCCATTTACGGTGTCGTTATCTTTAAACAACACTTAATTAAAGACGGATTTCTTTCAGCTGCACAATATAAATTCCTCACAGTGGCGCTCAGACTCAGGTTTGTGCAGGCTGTTCTGTCGAAGTGCTTATTAACCATCCGTTTTCGACGACAGGCTTAGTCCCATAATTCACGAGGAACTGTGCCGTATGAGTGGGTGATACATATGTACGTGAGCATATCAGGAGGGGGTAAAATTACGGATAACATCACACGTGAAATGGCTCTCGCGTATAGGTCGAATGTTTCCACTGAACCTGCATTAGATGCGACACAATTGTCTGATGTACCAAGTTCCGGACACCCATTTACTTGAACAATGTCAATTACATGGTCGGAGGAGGAATTTTTGGGCGTTGCGTCACTTCATTGGTCTGATTCTTCGCGGGTTATGGATGGCAGCGTCAACAACAGGAGTTGGGTCGTCTTTCTGGTTTGAGAAAACGGTTGGTCACAAGAATATGGCGTTTTGGAACTACTGAAAGGTTTTGTTCCTCACTGTGCAAATTGTCAATGTATCCATGTTGGTGTCGTCCACATCAGGAATGAGAGGACACGTTTGGGTCATTTCACAGGGTTCCCGTGGCTTACGCGACATCCGACTTGATTCCTTGCATTGACTCCTGAGCAACGGCTTTAATTGGTGGAACATCTACTCTAAAATACTGATCTGGTGTATAAGTGGAGAAGAGTCCGCGAAGTTTCCACGGTCATTTATATTAAATGGAAACCGTTTGGGACTGTTACATAAGTTTGAACGGTGGTTCTTTGGAACCTGCCCTATCTGCGGAGTTTAGTTGGCAAACTGTCTTGGAGTTTCACTTTAATTGGTTTGTGTGTGTTTCTGCTTCAAACGGTAGAGCATATCTTGGTTCGTTTGACAACAATATCTCTGACGTTCTCCTGTCTACCCCAAAATTCAGTGGGAATAAGAAGAAGTTAGTCTAGACCAACTGGGTTGTATGAAGGCATTCTACTACCAGAGAAGTCAATGGATTGGCGTACCACTATGGCAACACAGGTTAACTTTTTGGTTGTGTGAGACAAAGACGACGGGAAATTCGAATGTTGTGTAGGCTAACTGGATACAATAAAAACTACAACGAACACAATTGCATTCATCTTCCTGATACGCAGTCCGACCTTGTATATCGTGACCTCAGCGGCAGCCACCGCAGTCATGTGACGTTTCATTGAAGAGAGGGTCGGTTAATCACGAGGTCACAGCTGACATTTTTGCAACTGCTAGAATCTTCCTCCAATATAACTTGGTGTGACTTATGCGTATATTTGATCGGAATGGTGCATTGATCGTACAAACCAGTGGGTCGTCGAGAATGTAACACTGTTCTACCAAATACATGATATATTTCTGTTCGTTGTTTCAACTGTTAAGTTTTTATGCGTTGTTCGAAGGAACAGATTTATAATGTCATCCCCAGACAAATGAGATATTAGCCGAACTAACTGGAAAGCAGTCGTAGATAGGCTGCTGATTGTAGTCCAAAAGCTTATACGTTAGATCACGGGGTTGTGGTCAGCTGTGTTGGAGGGGTGTGTGTGAATTATTTTTCTTAGCGGTCGCCTTGCTTTTTATCATCTAACACAACCTCGGAAGGAGTTGAGATAGTTTTACACAGTTGGTTCTAGTAACCATCAGCCTACTTCACTATTACCTTGTACAGGTTTTGAGAGTTATCATGTAGTTCGTCCGATGTAGCTCGTTGAACAAAACAAACCACATGATAAACGCGCTTCGTTGGGAGTCATGTAGGTATGTAGTAGAATAAACTGACGGATAAAATTCTGTACGTCGTTTGGCAGTGTGCTTAGAGTGGTTGTCAGCAAATAAATCGCTAATCTTGCGCATGCCTTCTCTCACAACGGAACGACATCGTTCACTTGCTCATATAGTTTTTACAATGGAACCCACGTATTGTCGCCTACTTGAATATCAGGGCGGTCTTAGCATGGGACAAGCTGTGAGCTAGAAAAAATGGTGTATTTTGGCCGAAATATGAAATTCCTTCTGAACGACGTAAGAACATTCCGGTTGTTCGATCTTACACTTTGAGATCAAACACGGCTTTGTCGAGTTGGGGTGGATTGCATCATTACAATTGGGTTTCATATTTACCACTTAAACTTCCTAATGCCGAAACATTGCCTTTTTATTGACTTAAGATCGAACAGTGTCTTTTTAAGATAGCCAAGAAATTCGGGTTCTTACCGTACTGTGTGACTACTTACCACAATGATATAACATTGTCAACCTAGATGAATGCACCGTTCAGCCTATAATTTGATAATCCCATCCGACTAAGCTAGCCATACAGTGCTGTTTGAAGTTTTCCCATTATAGTATTGAACAACCTTCACCGATACATTTTGAGTGGACCATTTTGACGTACAGGTCTAGAAGAAGTGAGAATTTACGCTGGTGTCCAGAAAACGTTCCTTTGCTTCGGCAATACATAACCGTGCTTGTGTGTACTGCTCAGTTAATATGTGTGGATTATGTGCAGTTGGTTAGGATTGACGACGTTCCTTGAAACACACCTGTAAGAACTCTTAGTGTCAACCAGTTGTGTTGTACACTGTCATTAATGACCTGTGTACTGACATTCGATCCACGTAATGTATCCGAGGCAACAAAGGAGAAGGAGGAGTTTGGAAACTTGACGTATCTATTATCTTTACTTGATCTGCAAACTTTCCAAACGTGTTATGTTTCACTCGTAAGTTGTGGGAGCAGCGCCGTCGCTGACAACCATATCCGCAGGCAAACATAAACTTGACGGCCACAAGCGTTGTATTTCCTCTGGGTAATGAAAAGTGAGATTCACTTTCCTGATTGACAGTATTATTGCCAATAGTGTAACCACGCACTATAAACATATTGAACAATGGAATGGCTGCGGTTGCTTGTGAACCTGTATGATTAAGTTAGTTTTATCAAATAAAGTGTTCTAGTCTGCTCTGCTGGAAGACGCTGGAGTCCAGTTGGCTAAAGACCGTGTTACATAATGCATCTTCCCAATATATTTCATCACTGACGGTTATAAAATTATGTTCTTTTGTCTAACTCCGCGTTATCTTAGGTATTTTGATGGGGACCATTACCGATCTCTTGTTTACGGGTCGTCAAAAATGATACCAAAAACAAAAGTTTTTGTTATGTGTTTAGTTCTCTTCAGCCGATTATGTGATCGTGGGTCTAGGCTATTACTTAACTGTCTAATGTCCTTAACTTGTCCGCCCGATGACTTGTGGTCGTTTGAACGAGTGTACTGAGACAATCAATTCACTGATACTCATTACCAAGGTACTTTCAGCTACTCTGTCATGCAAGGTTTCGGTCGATGAACGTGGCTTTTGCCCTCTAGCCATCATATACACAGTCTCCTAAGAAAATAGGTGGTCGCAAAATAGAATACTTGACAGTTTGTTTGAGCTAGGCCTGTAAGTAACGCTTAATTTGTTGACATACGTCACATCTCCCAAAATTGTAAAATGCCCGAATACCAAGTGTCATCAGGAGTGTCATATTCGCAGAACTGATCACTCTTCATACCCATTTTCAAGAAAACTGAAACATATAGCTGGGGATTTGTCAAAATCCATATTATTGAACAGTTTAAATGCTGTGTGTGCATCCTACATCCAAAAGTGCCGTCAAACTTTCGAACTATTCATATGCTAATGACCCACCTTTTTCATCAGTGATTGTAAAATTCCCACAATTTTTTTTGCTGTACATGCTAACTGGATTAGTTCATTCAAAGCTTTCTTTTGTTACTACGAGAAAATTACACTATATACCAGCATTTCCTTTTCTGTAACTGGTTATTCGTTACTGTAGTTTTTACAATGCGATTCACACTATTTTAGGCACCCATATATCCGACAACGGTATACAAGCAGAATAATTAATTCAAGCTTTTTACAGATGGAAAATTGCCTCTTTTTATTCCCAGATGATCTAATAGTGGCATGCGACAACCGAACTGTAGCTTAGCGGAAACGATCAGACCCAATCATCGGACAGGTTTGCACCATTGTTCTGATGGGGGTTCTGTTTGGAAGGCATGTGAATGACTGACATGAGACAAGTGTTGTCTGAGCTGTTGGGTAGTAGGAGACGGTCAACTAATTAAAAAAGAGTAGTGGTAGTGAAATTTGGCAATAAAAATACATCGAAATTAGGTTGTTGACTACAGAGTTAAGCAGAATGCATTATTGTGATCCGCCAAATACGCACGTCAGGTAAACGAATACAATCACAGAACTGGTTGTGCTTTTACAGTAAATGTTGACCACTGAACGTATACGACTTGTGCTAATACATGACATGTTTTTTATGAAAACACTGTCGAAAAAATTACGTAAATTGTTTATCACAATAAATCTGCGCAGGGTTTTAGGAGAAAATGAAGAACCTCATTTAATTTTTTCCCGTCTCTGCTAGTCTTGGAATTTGTTTTACTGGAGTGTTTACATTACGTCGACCCGTCTTCACTCCTTTTCTGTCAGAATAGCAAAAAGACCAGATTTAATAAGTAGATTTGGTGTGCGAGACAGTTGGGGACATTTTTTTTGAGAATTACCGTGTCTTTTGTACGTGAGTAACAAAAGCACCTTGCAACACGAGAGTCCAGTTTAAACGATTTTTGGGAAGGAAACAGGTATGTTATCTAGGGTTGCAAACGTTAGAAAGAATATCACATACACTAGTCCACTTGACTGGGATGTAAGAGGCAAGGGTTTGGGGAAGTGATTTACTGGAAGATTTTTATGCATGAGTTGAGCGTATACCACGGTATGAGAGCAACATAACGTGAGAAAGTAAACACATTCCAAATGATGTATTTCTTGCAGTTTGTAAACTGGACGTGAAAATAACTGAAAGAAAACAGCGAAACTTACCGGCATACAAACAAGTTGGCAGTAAATACTAAACATCATTCCGAAAAGGGTACAAATTTCGTAACTTATGAAGGTGGACTAGAATGGTGACCGGAAAACTTGTAGCACGTGCTGTTTCTCATGGATGTGTCGGTCAAATCGTTTTGGAAATTGTCATGACCGTAGTGTTGCTGCACTACGTTCCTATGTGGACAGATCTTAACTGAGAGAGAATTTTCAGTAAATAATAGGTCAGGCATATGACAATTCACTTGCTGAGATTAATCATTCCAGCATTCTCTTCGGCCTAGTAACACAGCATCTGTTAACAGATGACTAAGTGGGTGGATGATAATGTCCTTCTGGAGCAGATTGTTCAAAGAATCCTTGATATAATGAGACATCGTGATAGTACGAACCTCTTGGATTACATGTTTATCTTTGTTTTCGCGGCTGTTCGAATGCTAAGTACTGTGTTGTTTTAATGCAAGATAGACTATAAGTCAGGATATTCCTTCTCAAGTATGAGTAGGTTAATGTGTTCAGGACCGTTGAGAAGTCTTCACAGTGGAAAATTTCACATATTCTCACATGTATTGTTATCTGTTGCGTCTTTTTATTTTTGGGTGCATAGTTCGCGGACAAACTTAGATTCTGTTTAGTTAAAGTTTTTTTTTACGGAAGCACATGATTAGTCTGGTACTAATAAACGAATTATGGGTTGCGAACGTAATAGACTCTACACTTGTCGAACTCGAACAGAAAGTGGTTAGGAAAGTGTGAGATATTGTAAAGATCGGTGATGCGGTCGATACAGGCTAAACACCACTCACACTTGGTCAAAACTTTCGCACTTATATGGGTTTTGTGCTCAGATCGAACTTGTTCTTGTTCGTGTTAATGATTTTTTTTGTCGCGACCGAGAATTGAACTTTGGCGCACGTTCCCATGAAGCAGCCACGTTGACCACCCGATCGTTGAATCACATTCTATCACGCTATTTTTATCCCCTAGGTAACGTTAGGCTGGTTTTACGCTAAAATCTTCCCCGTGGGCTTCAGCGTTCGACCTCGCAAAAAAAAAAGTAAACTGACTGGCAATAGATCTAGAACAAATCCTCGTGATGGTTGACAGGGAATCAGTCAGACCTTTCTTCAGTAACCCCCATACTGAGCTAACATCAAATAAAACTGTCACCTAACTATTTACCAACCCACGGAAATCATATTTCCACTGTTTCTTAAGGCAGGCTGAAGTGATACAGTCTGGTAAAGATCTTCAAGGAACTACGACAGACTGCAACAGTGGAAAATCATTGGCCAACAACAGTGGTTGGTGAATAGCTAACACAATATCTCGTATATTGTTTCTATGTACGTTTTAATCAGCCTACTTTAATGGCACTTATTTGTTGAATTTGTACACACTGATTCACCGGGACATCCCCACATTACTTATATGAAGAGAATTTCAATGCAGCATGATGAATGAACTCTCCGTTGGAGGTATTGTTTTACAAGTGTTCAGTGTTTTCTAAAAGTAGCTGATTCAATAAAAAACTGTGAGTTTCATGAACTATACGTTGGTTGCTATTTTATCAGGTTTATCTGAACACAGTTTGTTAAGCGAAACAATCCTTGTCACAAAATGAGACGAAATCGAATTTAGACCAACTTTAGACTCTGGACGAAGTTAGATTTGAAGTATGTAGTGAGTTTGTTAAAATGAAGAGGCAGTCGTATCATAACTGCTTGTACGCATTAAAGAATTTGGGCTTTTATCAATTCAGAAATATTGATGGTTCGTTATTTTGTGTAGGACGTGTTTAGCCATTTTGTCAAGGTACCTGTCTCGTTACGTAATCATTATTCCAACTTCATCATCAGATTGCTCCGAAAAGCAATTTCAGAACCTAGAGATTTTTCTGATTTTCCTACTGAAAGCAAGAAAATGCGCTGAGTCTGAGAGGGAATCCATAAACTTAGAAGAAACTTCCGGTAACCATGTTTGTTAGTGATATTTCGCTTCTGACATAAAAGCCTTTTCAAATTACTCGAGCTAATTACAACTTTGGAAGCGCTGAGATCTATACTAGGTGGTAGAGCATAGTTGAAGTGCGAAGTAAGTAAGGCCGATTCTTCTTAAAGTTATTTTTTAATAACAAATGACGGAAAGGTTCAAGCAAGATGGAAACAGAATCGATATTGACAGTCAGACAAGATTTCCAATGAGTTGGTTGCTATTGATTGGGTTCCTCGGTTCACTGTCAAAATTTATCCACCTGGTTACCAATACGGGTGGTCTTGAAGAACCCTAGAATGAACAGCTTTATACCAGTGAGATCAGAACTACCTGTTCCGCTGACCGGGCATCAAGCCATCCCAGTTCTATTTCTTTCGGCGACGAGGTTATATGTATTTTCAAACCAACAGTTGGACACTTTTCACATCACTTGAATGAGAAATGCGATGTGCGCGTTCACCGATTACGCATTTCTCGATTAGTACTAGATAAATGCATATACCCGGTTACGATGAGATGTCTTACATAGAAAGTTTCACTGACTTTGAAGTCGATGGTGGTCATGTGATTGTTTTGATTTACAGACCAGACAACCCAGAGCTAGTAGGTGATTATTGTTTGATTCTAGTCCCGTACCCCTTTTACTTTTGAGTTCGACTCTCTCTCTCTTTATCCATCCCTCTCTCTCTATCTCTCTCTCTCTCTATATATATATACATATATATATATATATATTTATATCGACTGCTTGCATGATTGTGTTCGAGAAAGTGATTACATTTTTTACAAAACACGTCAAAAAAACAACACCCGGGTTTTCTTCTTAAATCTCCTCGAAAGCCTTAGAAAGTTTGGGCTATGAATTATAAAGGAGGCATTCTTATAAATTATTCGAAACTCTTTTATTTCATCGGACATGTTTCCTACACGGCTGAGTCACAGATAAGACTGCGGTAATATACAACTGGCGTAAGTGTTTCATACACTAACCCAGAGGGATTCAAAAAGTTGATAGTCTTGTTCTTGAGTTGGTAGGTCAAGTTAATTAAACCAGTTTGAGATGTCAGTCAAATAACTTTATCGCTTGGTTTGCTACTGTAAGTCACTTTGGGAAATAAACATTTTGTTGAATTAAATCCAGATAAGTTTAATGAATACCAACTGCAAGCTGGCTAGCTTTTAAATGGATATTTAGCTTTTTGTTGTGCCCAAAAATTCGGGAGAAGTTTTGTTCAACGCTGAATTTCAATGTAGGCATAACACTATAAGATAATTCGACATTTTGCATTTCAGTAAATCCTATTCAAACACAATTGTTTTCAATAGTAAGCTTATCGGTACTCAACTTTGTAAATAATACCAATGTAAATGTGTGATACAGCAATCGTGTGAAACAAAACGTTTACAGCTAGGAACCAGCATGTCTAATGACAGGTGTATTTGCAATCGCCCTCACTATAGAACTAAAATCGTGTGACATGTTGGAGTAAAAGTGAATGCCTTTGTATCAGATAGCCCACCGTCTGAACAAAGCGAGTGAATTGCTAATTCTCCACATCAAAATTTCATGATTTCCAATGTGCTATGTATGGGATTCATAAACCACATGGCTTTGCCGGCTGTTTTCATATAGAAATCGGTAAGCGTAGTGAAGTTACATCAATCTGTAGTTTCAACAAAATATGCAGGAGAACTGGAAGTAAACTTCTGGAGTATTTTTTAAGTTGACTGAGTTGTTGGCGTAAACAGTGACGTTGCCATTCGTCACAGGTATGTCATAAAATAGGCAAACAGAGCTTGACTATGACATTAAAAATTTCAGAAAGGCGGCACTCGTTGAATGTTGATAGTCTCACAAATTAAGACTCAGTTTAACCGGTTCTGAGTACTCCAGCTTCCTTCAGTTCCATTTTGCACTCATTCATCCACCAAACCGACCTTTTTTGCAAATCGTCGAAACCTCATTCTAACTTCTTCTTGCATCAGGCTGAAGCACATGGCAATTATGGATAGACCAAACAACAGATAGAAACAGCAGAATACGGGCTTTCTGGAATCTGCATACCATTGATCGTTTTGAATCCCTGGAACAAAGTCACCGAATCCGATTGTGGACAGAGTGATGAATATAAAGTAAGCAGATTGTAAAGTGGTCCAACCCTCCCAGTTAGCAAATATAATGGAACCGATTGTGACGTAGACAATTAGCAATAGCAAACTAAGCCAACTTGGAACGTTGATCTCACCAGGAGAACGGCGTTGATTAGCTTTTTTGGAAATTATAGACTGTGATGTGGCAATAGTATGCAAAATTTGCTGAGCGGTCATATCAAACACCAGCGAAGATCGTGAATGTCTTTGGTATCTCATGTCCAACACTCCAATAATCGAAGATTCTTCGTCTCCTTCGAGAGTATGTTGCCTAGGCATCTTTGACTCCATGCCGTCAAGTTTGGAAGATACTGGTGGCTTTGTAATATCAGCATCAGCTTCATGATTTTTCCGTTTTCCTTTTTTTGAGTTGTGCGCTTTTTTATCATTGACCTGGAAATGGTCGCATGTAATGGCCTGACCACTTGCGTTTTCAACATTTTTGTGTTGCCGTTTTCTTTGACTTAACCGCAGACATGTGTTGAAATAAAGGAATCGTACGCAACTGGCCAAGAACCCACCCATATTGGCCAGGCAGAGCAATACGAGTGGAATGCCAAATAGCGCATAGATTAACGTGACAGCTCGTCCCAAATCTGTCCTTGGAACAATATGCCCATAACCTGAAACATAAAAACTAGCACTCATGAAGTTGTACATATAAATTTGTTCACAAGAATGTACAAACTATCACGATGAACTGTCGGTGCCATTTAAATGGTTACTCACGTGGCAGTTAGACATTCTGACAAATACGAACTGCTGAGAAATGAGAAAGTTACAGTTTTACGTAATTTATCGCACCAGTACAATGCTCAATTTAGAAAGTAATGGGTTGGACTACCTAGTACAACGGCTATATTATCGAATGATGTTAAAACACACAAGTAAAGTTACGTATTTTTACTCTCCGTAGATAATTTACGACTGTTTTTGCTAGCTGTCTCTTGCAGCTATGACAAATGGACATGAAGTGATATGTAATGGTTTCTAAACTAGAATGGGTCACAAGATACGATGTTGTCATTAGAAAAAAGGACGTGATTGGGCTGGTTAACATTAGTTTAGATCGCCATGAAATGGAATATGTGGACTTTAAGGTGGAACAACAGGAAACCATCAATATAGAAATTACCTGACCATCAGCGACAGGAGCTGAACTGTATAGCTAACTTGAGATAAGTCTGTAAAACCTTTCCAAGAAAGAAGGTGGATGAAGTAAACTCGTATAAGCTAGATTATTGAGATGATAATGTTCGAGGGGGGAGTAACACAACTATAATGCCAGCGGTTCCTACACCACAAAAATACTTGATGGTTTACTTAACACTAGGCTGGTTTTAGGGGTTGTTGGTTATCATGTTATGTACGTTTTCCTTAACCCTTTATCAGGTCAGTAGAGTTACAGTGGTTACCAAGTGCGCAATCGTTAGAGACACAGTGTTCTTAGTTCAACGCACATAACATCATTAAATCTGGATCATGGACATGATGTTGCTTGTGGTAAAGACGGTCCACTCTTGGTCATGGGAGTCAGAGGTTGTTGATAACTTCCCTTTGGCAACACCGAATCAAATGGCGATTCCCTCCAACGTGGCTAATGTTCACCGTTGGGCTGGTTTTGGCCGACCGGATGAGATCGCATGAACAATGTGAAGAGCAGCCTTGGTATCGATTTTAGATATTAGAATCCAGTGAAATCACTGAATTAGCAAGTGGTTTGTAAATTGTGCCATCATGCTAACCTGAAGGACGTTATTTGGTCCGTTAAACAGCTTCTGGTATGGTTTACGCAGTTCGCTGTACGACAGAGGGGAAGTGAGTTCACCAGCGTGGATTACTCTTGGTTATATATTCATCTTTTAGATTCAAGCTGAAAGTTATCTTGGCAGCCAACCATCTTCGTAAAGTGGTTGTCAGAACCATTTTCCTGATCGAATGATAAACGATATCGTTGACTGATTCGGTCGTTAAGTGACCTCGGACTGGAAACTGCCTTGGTCAGGTCACCACTGTTGTCTACAAGGTCACGTCCTTCAGCAAATTTCGATAGCCCAGTCTGCGGAACTCAGATCAATGGGCAGTGGCTCAGTTCCGAGTGACCCTTTTAATTTCATTTACCTTTTCTTATAAATGTGTATATGTTGACCTACGTAAGTTTTTCATGTTTCTCTCAAGCCTTAACAGTTTACGCACTGTATGGATAACGTTTCCTAGGCTACTTATCATCTTCCAGCTAACGCGGCTTATGCTGGTGTCACGTCGACATTCTCTAGGTAGATTTAAACGTTAAGAAATCAGGATGAATGTAGACAAGTGAGACCGTGGTGACCAGAAGTTGCGAACGAAGGTAGAAACGGATACGGCCAACCGTGTAAGCATGACTGTAAGTAAGCATGACTGAGTTGTACATATTGATTGGTCTTTTACAAAAGAGCCGCCCATAAATCTCGACCTTAGTTAACGGACTATGTAAGATTATATTAGGCTGGGAAACCGACAAACCAGACATTTAGATGCTGTCACTTTTTATTTCCAACTAACTAAGAGGATTGTATCTTAATTTTTGGAAATAACAGTTTTGTTAAAATTAAGTTTCTGACAGTCGTCTACTCTGTGAAATTTGTTCTGCTCATTCGTTTCACCCTCTTCCTACGATCTTCTTTCCTCTACGATAAGCTTAATTCATCCAACAAAAGTTGAGTGAAAAACGATGCAGTTCATCAGATTAACCAAGCAGTTGATATCCTTAACCTAATCAAGCCAGCCAACTCTTCGTCCGTAATTTCGCCGGAGATCACTTGCATTACTCTGATCACTGTTCCACACTCACGCGTTTCACTTAACTACAAACTGCAAATTGCTCAGGTTTAATTACTGAGTTCTCATGCAGTGAACTGTACCGTTAGCAGACACGAGTTTCCTTGTTAGAGCTCATCAGTAATGCATATCCATATCAAAACTGGAATGTGATATGCAGCTCACACTCTACTGGGGCGGTCATTTTGACACTAAAGCCACTACATTCAGCATGACCGTTTCAGTATACGCAAACTCTTAGCCACAGTCGTATGTGAGTACTGTCCAGGAGTGGAAAAAATAGGACAATAACTGCCTAGGTAACTTCCATCCATAATCACATAGTCAAAATTCTCAGTCACCCTTTATCATATTATTCGTTTATGATTGTCTGGGTTTGTTATTGATTAGAGATGAGTAAAACAGGAGTTTTTTATCACGAAATGTATAAGACTCATACTTCCCCGCAGGTTTCAAATTCAAATAACGTTTAATGGTTTCTCTGCGAAAAAAAGTTTCAGCATATAACTCACAGAATAACGATTCGGACTACTAACAATATGTCACTTATTGTACCTAATTTTGTAAACATTCAACACCACCTAGCAGTTTTATGTATAAAGCGTCTTCGTTTGTACTACGCAGGTACCCTTGACACTTGCGCTTATCTTCGGATTGCGCTTAGTCTGAGATGCAAAATGAATTTCACAGCAGGAATGAAGGACGAGCTTTAGAGACCAGCGGAGAAAAAAACCTCTGATCCATCAATTACTCGATTCGACATGAAATCAACCAACAAGCCAATTAACTATTAATATATTTTAGTGATCATTAAACTTCAAACATACTCTTAAATGCTCATGTACACAACTACGGTTGCACATATGTACAACGGTGACTATTTATCCACTTCTTTTTGGTAAACTAATAAACGACATTACCGGAGAGACCAAAATTATATGTAGTTAACAGGATTGGAACATCATAGATTAACACTGCGATCACATTTATCTATAGTTGAAAATAACAATGATTTTGATTCTGGTCTGCTTTCAACACAGTTATCTTCAAGATGGATCATTCATGCACTTATCAACCGTCATCACAATAATTATTTGTTTGTTTCAAGTTGAACATCACCCACAATTGGTCGCAGCTGTTACACTTCCATAGATGTTCCACTAGGCCTCTTTCGAGAAGAAGCACAAGACTCGAGTTTCGCCCTCATTAGAGCTCGTCAGTAGTGCATATCCTCGCCACTGCCGAGGCTGGAACCACGGCCACGCTGTTCATGAGCAGGCAACCGTGTTTACCACTGCGCCATTGACCTCACATTGAGCACGACCGAATTATCATATGTGAACACTCAAACACTTTCGCTTGTGAGTAATGATCAAGTTAGCCGATCGTCTCGATAGCAGACAGTTACTGTCTGTTAACTCCAATCGATGACCCCGCGACTGTTTGCTGTTTCCTTCCCTCAGAACATAAGAATTAAACTTCATACAGCTTGTCTTTTATTTGGGAAAACAAAGCTTTCTTCTGAATTGGCTAACCTTAATAATCAAATTCGCTTAAGGTATTTACTTTTTTGTTTCGAGACTCGCGCTCACATAAAATTCTCAGTTTTAATCAGGATGTATGTGGATGTAAAGTGTTGGAAGCAGGAGACAAGTTTCATGGATAGTGCTGTTTATTTGGTTTGAAGGCCTGTTGAGTCAGGCAAGCCAATCATGTATGAACGATAGAAGCTTACGTCGTAGAAGACAGTCACAGGTTAGTCATTTATATTGACTACTCAAGATCATGAGGTACACGGAATTTCCGCATGTTTTCTGAAGGTGTTGCCGGAATCTGATTTGCTCTACAGACTCTGTTGCGTACAAAGTAAACGGCGATAACTGCTCGTGAATCTTTCATTATTTTCCAAACTGTGCCGTTCATATGGTGAGATAGGCGGTTGGGTTCATTGTATATACGTTTCTGTCGAGTAACAGCAGCCGTAAACCGGTTGCGTGATTCTGGTGAATGTGGACTGTTAAACGCCACTTGTACTGTCACATCTTTAAGTAATGAAAACAGACAGTTTTTGTGTAGTATCTATAACTATTCATTCATGATCTGCCTTCATCTGCAAACCCCCACGATATCCAATGCGCACGACTTACACAAATCTACTGATAATTACCAAGTTTTCGCATTTGACTATGGTTGCATAACATACGTATATGTTGATTTTGTAGTAACCATTCCTCGATAGAAATCTGAACAGGGAAGGCAGAATACTGGCATTTCACACATCACTTTTTATACAGGTACTTTGGATAGCTGAAGCAATTTTAAATTGTGATTGGACCAGATAATACGAACAAAACTGAAACCTGTTCCCCATCCCTAAAGGTGACGACAAATTACCAAGCAGACATTTGTTCCCTCAAGCCGAGTTGTGTGATGGCAGTGATTTCTGCCTATGATAATGTCCTTCAAATGTTTTGCGAGCAAAATATGTTGGGTCTTTGCTAAGTCGGTCCTCTAGTTCCGACGCAGATGGAAGTCTGTCCCAATCATTTTTACGCAGTCCTCGTATACTTCAACAAGGAACAACATCAAGCGATTAAATGTATCGCTACTGATTACTGTTATCCGAGGATACAATAGGTACAACCTAAAAAACGTTCCATATTCTGTTTGTGTATAACATAAGGCGTTTGTCCCAACATATCTAGGTTGTCGCCAACAGATATCTTCATTGCATCCTCTGTACATCAATGGAAGTGCTGGTGGCTATGTAACCGTACTGATAACATGCAATCCATGCTTCCATTCTGGACTTTATACTCTATGTCGACGACGTGAAATATATTTGTAGTACCAGTGAAACCGTGTTTCATTGTTTGATTATTTGCTTCGTTTGAACTGTGCGAGCAGGTATGTTTAGATTAACCGGTGTACCGACAAAAGTTTCAAAATTGGTTATCGTTGTAGAAAATTTATGTTGTTTGCAGTAGTTTCCACTGAATTTGCTTCCTAATTAGCAACGTTGAGAATTCCTTGAATGTTATCATTTATGAAAGTTACTGGTGTATAGTCGGGGACTTGGCAAATTTTAAGTTGACCATTACTCACAGTTGATCGCGGCCTTTTCACTTACACTTTTCAGCCAGCTTATTTCCAACAAAACACTAGATTTGAGTTTCGCCCTCATTAGAGTTCGTCAGTAGTGCATATCCTTGCAACGGCTTGTGTTAGAACTCCGGCCACGCTTTAATGAGGCAACCGTGTTTACCACTGACCTCACGATGAGCACGACTGAATTATCAAATACGAACGTTCAACCACTTTCGTTTGTGACCAATGATCGGATATAATTCCGTCATGCCTAATATGAGGTCAGTGGTGCAGTAGTCAAGACGTTTGCCCCATAACAGCGTGGCCAAAGTCCTAGTCGCAGTGGTTGCAAGGGTATGCACTACTGACGAGCTCTAATTAGGGCGGAACTGGAATCTTGTGTTTTTTTTTCAAAAAAAACCTGACTGAGAAGTCTTTCTAAGTGCAAAGGCCGCGATCAACTGTGAGTGATGCTCCACTTGAGCTTATAAAAATAACCAACAATTGATGGATGAAACAGAATGTGTTTTCATTCGAGTCTTAAAATGGATTAAAAACAATGTTTCTCACCATACAGGGCAAAGTTCCATAGAAGCCTGGAGTTCATCTGGAATTCCTAGGCTGAATGGGTGTGGCACCCTCCAACAGAGGTATATGTACGAATAGTGAAAGAACAGAGCTGTATTTCCTCCAGAACTGTTACTTTTTCTATATACTATCTTCAAGAACTAATCAATTATTCCACAGTTAAATTTGTTTAAGGGAACGTGGTGAAAGAATTCGTTTCAGAGCAGTTCAAGTTGTTAATATGCCTGATGCATTTCGAAATAAGAATTTTTAGCTTTCTGATTACTCAAAACGCTAACCTACTTAAAAACCAAAGAACAACTGACTCATTGATTATCAACTAAAAAATAAAAATATAAAAAAAATTCTGAAAAAATTTACGGGTAAGTTAATGAGTGGACATAACCATTATTAACTGAACAGATCCGTTAATTCATTTTCGTAATGGCTTCATAATTGAAAAAGACATTCGTTTTGAAGTTGAGTTAAATTACTATCAGCAGAAGAGACATAACATTGGTTTTGCGTAAATATTGCTTACACTTGGATCTGGTTGAAAACGTGTAAGTATAATTAGAAAGATCCGATTTATGAAACTGAGTTGTGACATGGAATCTTAGGAACAAAATATATTGGGGTTCCAAAGAGATGGAAGGTTCACGAGTCAACCATATATTTATGGAATAATTTACGAGAATGCAATAACTACTCTAAAGTTCCAAGGGTACATGAAGTCCTTCAGAAACAAACCCACGAATATGCCGAGTAAACGGTGCCATCATTGGGAGATGAATATGTTGTAATAATTAAGCCGTTTATGCGATATGAGAAGAAGAAAGAATCCAAGAACGTAAATAGATATAGCCATGACAATTGTGAAACCATCGTCACCATGAAGTCATCATATCATGTTGTCCCACGACTCAGTTGGAGCTATGTAAATTTAAACGGTCGCCATTCAAATGAAAGAATGGTCAATTGTTAGAACTTCCGTTGTGTTAACCGTATTTGTTGACAAAAGTTTGAAAAATAGTTGAGATTTTAGGAGTTGGATTGTTTCTAGCTGAACATCATCAAAACTGGATCAAGGTCTCCACACTTCGAATAAGTCTTTCGATTGTTGCACTTCATGAGGAAGCACTTGACTGGAGCTTCGCCCTTAGTGGCACTCATCAATATTGCTTATTCCCGTACATGTCACGCTCGGTTGGTTCCCTTAAGACAGTACCGTCAACCTAACTCAGCAGTTCAGATCACGGGGTTGTAAACTGGATTAAATTAAACGATTCTTTTTATTCTTCATTCCAAAACGATTTGGCAATGTGAACGCTATTCACAAAATGTTGTTTGGGCATGGATATTCAGTCACCAATACCGATGTTTTTAACATGTTAGTCTCTCAAATACAGAAGTTGAACTGCAAATTCAGGTCTAGACGAGGGTAGGCACTATTAATCAGCTATGGTGAGAACGAATCTAGAGCTTGATGTTCTGTTTTGAGGTCAGCTAACACAAAAGTTTATCTAAATGTGACGACTGTGATCAAACGTGGATGTTGTTCAACTTGAAACAAGTTCATACGGTACAACATTTCTTTTTTATAGAATCACCCAATCACAACTGGCTGAAAATCCTTACATAGTGCGCATGATAGATGTTATGATTTGTCTTGTACCCTTGTTTCGTGGGTCTTTAATCCAGTAAATACTTTACAATCTGCTGAAAACTACGCACAGCAAATCGGCAGATAGACAGCAATGTGTGGGAACCAAAAAATGATCATTAGATGTAAACTTGTCATTACGTTGCAACACTCCGGCATCAATGTCTGGCTTCCTGACTGAGGAATTTTATCTATTCATTCCACTTGTGTTTGTTATATCTTTTTGTAGTTAGCTAAGCAGTGTTTAGATGTGTAACAAGTTTGAACTGTGCAACTCATAGCTGACAGATTTTACACATATTTCCGTACCGAATAACTTTTCGTTCTGTAGGTTTTTATTTATTAACTTTAAATCTTTAAAGCATGAAAATGAAAATCCACGTATAATGAGCACATTTTAAGGATAGTAAATATCGAAGCAGGTATTGAGATGGTTGAGCAGCTGACTATAATAGATGGAAAGAGCAAGTGAGAAATTAAGACCGTATCGGCTGAAAATAACGGAATGTTGTTACTCACGTCTGGTTAATATGGCGCGTTTTTTTCTAAACGGTCAAAATGCGCTTCACAACCGTCTAGAAGGAGCTCGTAGACGGGTAAGCAATCATATCTTGTTTCAAAAGGCCAAATCGAGCCCGGCGCTTAAACGTACAAGAACCATAGAACTTTCGTGTATGCTCAGGTTGCGTGGAAAAGTGGCAATAACTTATTCAAAACTGTCACAAACGATAAGTACTGATGTGTCAAGAAGTTAAATTTAAGGGGTTGAAAACCGGTCGTGATCATCATTTTTACTGACAGAAAAATCCAGAGATACATGTCGAGACTGGGCAAAAGCTACTTAGATGTTTAAACCTTCATTTAATGAGAAACTTTCAATGATAATCCTTTAAGAGAACAGCACCTACAGTGATATGTGACATAAATCGTCGATGTAACAACACCAGCACAAAGCTTTTGATGACAGACAGCATGATTAAGAGAAACCTCCAATTTGGCAAAATCAGTAGTCTATGTTGCCAACTTACGAAGTCATTTTCAACAGGATAACACCCAACTTAACAGACTCAGGAGGGTGATAGTAGTTTCAAGCCTATTTCGTTACTGTGTAAGGAAGGAACATCTTTGTAGTTGAACATAAATAATTATACTTTCAGAAGTATTTGCGTACTGGAGAGAAACTTTCAACTACTATGATATTTTCTGATAGATTCCTTCAATTTTTGATAGATTCAGTCATTAACATTCTGATGAACTGAATGTCAGTGGTTCAAGTCCCGGCAGTGGCGATGATATGCACTACTGACGAGCTCTAATGAGAGCGAAACTCGAGTCTAGTGCTTCTTTTCGAAATGGGCCGACTGGAAAGTCTATGGGAATGCGACAGCTGCGATCAATTGTGGGTGATGTTCAATCTATATGAAAATCCAAATCCCCTACTACTCATCATTAATCAAATACCGCTCAACAAGTCAATGATTTCCGTGATTTCAACGTGGGGAGAAGTCCTAGTCGAGGGGTCATCGATTGGAGTTAACAGACAGTAACTGTGTCTCCTCTCGAGGCGATCGGGCAACCTGATCATTATTCACAAGCGAAAGTGGTTGAGTGTTCACATATGATAATTCGGTCGTGCCTAACGTGAGGTCAATGGCGCAGTGGTAAACACGGTTGCCTCATGAACTGAATGTCCGTGGTTCAAGTCCCGGCGGCAGTGGCGATGATATGCACTACTGACGAGCTCTAATGAGAGCGGAACTCGAGTCTAGTGCTTTTTTCGAAATGAGCCGACTGGAAAGTCTATGGGAATGCGACAGCTGCGATCAATTTTGGGTGATGTTCAATCTATATTCTTATTTTAGTTGATCACAGGTATGCACAACAAATCCCAAAGTAACCTAAAATAATTAAGGCTACATACTAACATTATGTTACTAGTGGAATGAGACTGACAGAAACGAATACAACAGTTAAAGTGCTAAGTTCTATTCTTAAGGGTGAGTAGGCAAACCTTGATGTTTCCACAACTTTTCACAATACAAAATCTTGCTTCTGGAAGGAGTCAATTTGTTTCAGTTCGGTCATTATGAATGTCAGATAAATTGTCCTATAAAGATATCAAAATGGATGCACATCTCTCACATATCTCACATATCTCTCACAGTAGTAAAAAATTTCACGATGTAATCAGAAAATGGAATAAACTGTTAACATCATCTTTGTCCCTGAGCGAAATCAGTCGGAATCGAGCACGACTGAACTTATTGGATGAATGTACAGTTACATATATATCCATCAGGTGGAATGCAACACAACGCGTTTGTGCAGATATAAGTAGGGCAAGGACAACTTGCGAACAGAATGGTGAAGAAATCAATTACACAAATGAAAGACTCTTGGATTCTTCAGAGACGGACATTTTTATCACAGAGCCAGCGGAACAGATGACCGACGGTTCATTCTTTATAGACAAATGTCCATGCAGGCAATAGTTTGAAAATCTGTCACGCTTGTGAAAAAGAAACACGTTTACCACGTATGGTACGTAATAATTAAAACTGAATAATGGAAAAGTCGTCATAGGTTGTTCTAGAGGGTTCTGACTGGGCTGGGTTAGAAGACAAACACTTATGGAGTTAACTATTGTGACGGTAATTCTTTGGACTTGAATTTATCCTTTGGTCTGTTGGGTATGTTTACTGAATCCAAATAAACACAATGGATTCAGTCTCATCTGCTAGCAAGTCTTACTCAATATGCAAGATACAGTCGTTACATCGAAAAGTGAGTGGTGAATAGACTAGATATGACAGGCAAATAGACCTAGACGGGATGTGAAAATCCATGCAGTTACACCGTGTATTGCGTCATCACTACCACGGCAACTCTGCGGGCTACTTCAACCACTTTTGTGCAAATAGCGCTGGATTGTGAGATCCAATCAACATGGCTTCACTAAAGGCTAGAAGCCTCGGGTTCTGATGACGTTACAATATTTTGAATGATTTAAATGGGTCAACCTGGCGATCTGTCATCATCAAGTGTCTGACAGTCGAGGATGTAAAGCTTCAAGTATTGGGATTCATCGGTATGAGATTGTCGTGTTATCAGTTGTTTCAACCAAACATACCTGGATATAACAGTACATAAATGGAGTGGATCGATCATGCCATCGCCGATCGAATGACCACTCACTTAGACTTGTAGTTCGTTGTGACCGTGAGGGAGTAATGGTCCCATTTATGTGTTTATCCGTTAATGCTATCACTAATTTCTATTATCCAAACTGTCTCTTTCTTAGGGTGATTGTTCTATTCGCTTGTTGTCTCCTAAAGATGTCAAAAATACAGTTGTTAATTCTTCCGACAAATAATTCATTAGGGTTAACAGGCAGTATCTGTGCTTCCTGATCACTCTGCACGCACGTGGTTTAGCTTTTAAGTATCGTTATTTACTCACGTCTAATTTGAAGCCTGTGCACAAAGTTCAGCACGGTTTCCTCATGAAAGTACAGCCGGAATTCCACTCCCACTTACAACAAATGTAAGCAGTACGTAATCCAACGCAATCTAACAAGAGTATAATGTTTCTTTTTGGAAGGCTTTGATCATGTGTATGAAGTTTAACGTGAAGTCGATCAAGTCTTGGACTACTCATCAGTGAAATGAAATAACTTTGAGGATAACAAGAAGTGGATAGTTCATCGCGATATAATCGAACGTAATTCTGGCTCACCTGGATGACTCAGTGATCAGTCAAAAACAGTCTGTTCGTCATACCAACTTTTACTTTTGACACATTTCTGTCGTGAACAACGGACAGTCAAATCGTGTACGACTTACCAGTGATCATTTGACTCGAAATGTTGTCAGAATGACTGTTTGTCCCCTCTGAATAAACATTTTCTAGCTGTTCTAGTACCAGAAGCAGTTTGTCACACAGGGTTGGTCAATTCTTCAGAAAACTTCTCCACGTTTCTACTACTTAGTAAATCTTCTCGAAGCTTTGTCTTTCATTTAGTTTCACGTGTATCACATGCACAATTTTGTTGCCGGTGATCTGCTTCCTATGTTTGTTGATTCATTAATTGTGAAAAGGAAGCAAGCTATCTAGCATTTAGAAGAATAGTATTAACCAATCATTTGAAGACAGAACGAAGTGACATAGACTGATACACGCTCGCAAAATATGCTGTTTAAAAAGACTGAACCTCTCACCAATAAACTCATTTAAAAATGAAGATTCTTTTTTGAATGTAACAAAACATTTTTGACCAACTTACAATTACACTTCGATCATCTTGAGGTATAATTCTAAATGGGGATCAATAGGTTTAAGTATAAATCACGTGGTCCTTAATAAAATCTACTAGGTTTCCAAAGCGCTTACGCAGAGAAAATGTGTGTTACTCAGAACTGTTCAATAGGAATTACTAATTTGCATATTACTCACTTTGCATTAAAATGTACAATACTTATTAATAACACGAATATCGAGCACACTTCTTAGGAAAGTTTTGTGCCGTCTACGTGAAATATGCAAGTGTGATTATGACAACAGAGCTAATCTGTCGCTGATTGCAAATGAATAAAAAACCATGTCTAATTGTTATAAATGACTTATTAAATTGTTGTAGTCTTACACTTATTTTGGGTCTGTAGACTTACAAGTAACCTCACGCAATCCACGCAGTTAACTATACATACCGACTATGGTCATGTAAATATGGCTCATGTCTAGGTAACGTAGTAGTTGAGCCGTATTCACATTTGGTAGCAGCTTATTATTGAAGTCTCAGCCAGTCCATTTCGGAAGTTGTCATTACTGTCTTGTGTGAACGTAAACTAAAGTGTAAATTTTGGTCCTGAACAGAAAATGCACATTCGGCGAGCAATAGACAAAGCAGAACTCATGTTCAGTGTTTCTGTGAGTGGGAATTTTATTAAGCCTGTATGAACTTGAAACCATGGTTCACATTGCAATGCTGTTCAGTTTTTACATGACTTGTTTTACGCAGTTGAGAGCGACGCACTCCTATTTCTAGTTGAACATCACCCACAATTGATCGCAGTTGTCGGATTCCCATAGGCTTTAAAATCGGCACCTTTTGTTCGTGAATGGACGAGCCGGTATGGTCACTGTTTGTCGAAACTCATGAAAATGGGTGGTTTAGTCGCTGCTATGATTCTTTTGTGATCAGTACGAGAAGTAATTTTAGGCTCCTAGACCAACACGGTCATGAAAAGCCCAAACGAGTATCATTTCAACCCCGATAACAACCTACGATCAGATAACCATATGCCACTCAACGGAAAACAGATATTTTTCAATAAGTGTCTGTAAATTATTCCTAACAAAGTTCCCTAAAAGTGCATAGTTCAACTCAGGTTTCATACCTGTATATAAGGATTCATTCAGTTCTGGGTTGAAGTATATCACAAACTAGGATTCGAAACCTTTTACTCAACAAAGTAACTTCACTTATATCAGCAGTGATTTATTATTTATCGCTCTCTATGTACTAGATTTCATTATCAACTAAACATCGCTGGGTTAATTAGGCAATCTTCCGTCCATAATTTGTTAGTGCTCCCTAAAACATTCATATCGATGCTGCTCACTGTTTCTATGAAATATTAACTCTATCAATTTTCTCCCATCTATTTATTTTAACTTTGACAAGGAAAATAAACCCGTGATTTAGAAAAGAAGGGGTAAAACTAAATTTCCGTTAACAATGTTCCCACTACACAGCTTACTTTGTGGTTAAACATTGTTTTCTTTGGTCAAAGTATTCCATCCACCATCGCACAACTGACATATTGTGTCCAGACTGATGGACACTATGGATGTGACAATTCGAGTGGTGACATTAACATCAATGTTATTTGTTATGAAGCCGTTACTAGGTTTAAGGGAGTTCGTTTCCTTGTATTTCGAAGATGACCATATTTTTTGTTTTACATCCGATGTTCAGGGGCAAAATTGGAGTCTGGTTTCCTGAATCTTCTGCAGGTCCCTGCATAAAAAATCCTATTTTTTCAAATGTGCTACCACAAAGTTTCTTCCGAGGATTCCGAAATGGTTTGCTCTGGGTCACTTTTAAACAGCAATTTACATCAGACTGTGGAAATCAATAATGTTAGTTGAAATTAAGTTAATGTCCCTTAACAGCTTATTTTTAAACAATATCACTGTGGAAACACTGAAACGGAACATTGGAATAAGTCGTGTTTCCGTGGGCAACATTTCGGAAAATGGATGCAAATGCCTACTTACATTTAAGTTTTTAGTTTAACATCAAAGTAAGCAGTGGTGACAGCAACGACCACAAAAACCTGTTGTATTATGAAAAAAATGACAGAATTATATCAACCTAGCCTTCCAACACGAACACATCACAAGTGGTTTATGATTAATTACGAACTTCAGATATGACTAGTCACATTTCATTCAATCGTCGCAGGTAGGCGTGTGGCTTTTGATTGCATGAAGTTTGTCAACAAACTTTAAACTTTTGTAAGCGAACACCTTATACAAACGGTTAATCGCAGTGAATGAAATGCTGACTTGTCGTAGTGTATGTCTTTCTGCCTCCTCAAATACTGGGAGAAGAAAGACATTGTTTTAAGTGCTTAATAAGCGGTTAAACTCAGGTTGTGCAGTTTGCCTACAAGTTCCTTATTTTCGGATCTGGTGAAAGCAACCTATATCATATTAGTCTGTTTTAATTTGCAGATATATTGAAAAAGCCCATGTCCAAAATATGGTCGTGAGACAACATCAATCTTTTTATATGTTTTGGTCCAGATCCTAATGTAATTATAGGTTCAATTACGCTGTCTGTCTACACTCAAGTTATTCAGATGAATGTAGTCAACCGCAAGTTTTGATTGTACTGATCACAATCTCATGGGTGTCAAAACTACAAACAGGTAATATTTCTTGGTACCTGATGTGAACGTCAACACTGCACAATCAGCCAGACTGAAGTAATGTAAACATGACAAAAACAATCAATTTTCTTGCAACAGTGGGAGATTTTGATAGCATATGACAGTTATTTAAGCATCGAGTGTAATAGAAAAGTAAAATAATTAACCTGTGCAACTTTATGTACACAAGCAATTATTACATAACCGTTTGTTTGGTGTAATGATCTCTGACTTTCGGCCCATCCATTTCGTGATTTTATCCGGCCCGTCGCAACAATAAATATCCGACTAACCAAATCAAACCAGAATTGGCTGCCGTGATATATCAACAAAAAGTGGATGATAGATTTGGAAATTTGCAATACTCAGAATTAGAGACCTCAAATAGACTGTAGAATCTGTCAGGATTCACGACTATATGTAGTCTATCGGGGCGGTTGTGAACCTCTTGATTCAGGGCAGAACAAGACGGAATGTTGAACGTTTACTCAGATAAACCTTCAATATTCCGTCTTGTTCTGCCCTGAATCAAGAGGTTTACAATCGCCTCGATAGACTGCGTATAGCCGTGAGTCCTGACAGATTCTACAGTTAACCAAGTGAACTCTGTGAACGGAATTTAACTGTCAGCAAATATCACCCAATAACACGGTAGCGTAAACAGTTCAATGCGGTGGTACAAAACAAGCAAACAGAGTTCAAGAGGAAGTTCGTAGTGTCGGTGCAGAGTTGGTTACGTGTAATAATGTAAGAAACGTTCGGCCAGTAATTAATGCAATCATTACAGAGGTATATATGAGTAGCACCTACAATACGATAGTTTGGTCAATGGGGTATAGGTATAGAGATCAGTTAGGATTGGCATTGCGCTCACAACCGGTCGTAGACATGTAGGCGGGTGGTTGCGTCACTGTGCTGGGTGTGGCGGTTCCGTGGTTCGATCCCCCAGCTGCCGTCCTGCCGTCCAACTACCAGTTTCAGTTGGAGTGATCCGAACACAACTTCCATTGATTCTGGCCAGAATCAACACTCCCCGGGTCCACCCAACGGAAAATAACAAAAGAAACAGAATGTAGAATTTATATGTCAATGCTCCAGTCTGGAAGTTAGTTTGCACTCGTATCTTCTAGAAAATATGGTTGTCGAACATCTCGTCTCTGACTGCCGTTTCTTTGTTCTGACTAAGACTCCTCTCACCGCTCCATCTTTGTCAACAATCGACTGATCCATTATCCCCATATTCCACTGTCCTCTTTACATTGACTCGTCGGTCACCACCACCAGGACTCCAGCAGCAAGATCTAGAATTTGCGTTGTCCACTTCTGCTGTTTCTGTAAATCAGGAATGTAGTCCTTGATCCATCGCGACCAGACAACGTCAGCTAGATGTTGTGTTTGTCTCCATCTTCCTGTCAACTTTGAGCCGGCCGTGGTGGGTACACTGCCTGATGGAATAGGCCTCAGCATCAGTAGATAGTGATGGCGCCTGAGTTAGGAAGAAGTTACATAACCGCAAATTCGGTGTAACCGTGCAATTTTCTGTAGCAACGTACTACACGAACAGGGCAATGGAAAGCAGTGGAACCAAGTGACACTCCCTAGGGTGGTGAACACTTGTATCTGTTCCTTCGGTCTTAGATCTGTTAGCCCATCAGAGAAGCCTTTAGGTTGCGCAGACCATGCAACTTGAATTTTCCACGGGAATTCCGGGCAGTTGAACCATTCTGTTGTTCTTTGATCTTTCTGGTGCATACCTCGGGATGCTAAGTCCGCAGGATTACGTTTGGTGTCCACATACCGCCAGTCATTCGGGCCAGACAGGTCGTGTATAGATGACAATCGATTGGCGACAAATGTTTCAAACCGGCTGCAAGTATTGCGAATAAGCTGAAAAACAATCATTGAGTCCGTCCATAAAGTCACTGAGGTGACTTTCTTCAGTAGCTCATCTGTGACATAGTTGGTTAGCATGGGAACAAGGACAGCCGCTGTCAGCTCCATCCGAGGTATATTCAAAGCACGCATGATAGCTACTCTAGACCTTCCAAGCACCAGGGGGCAGTAGACAGATCCGCCCTTATCCACTAGTCTAACGTACATAGCGGCTCTCCGTAGCATCTTGTCACGTATAAGACGGGTTTTCGAGCTGTTCAGCAAGTGACAAGCTAGTTCTCTGTTGTCTGACGAACTTATCTGGCTTGTCCCCAATGGTAAAGCTGTTTGGTTGTGACTGTCAGCGAAAGTCAAGGACCCTCTCCTATACTCAAGGGCAGTGCGATCTTCAACAAACGCAACAAGCTGAATACACTGGGTTTCACTGAATTCAGAGTTTAATATCTTGTCTAGTTGAGGTGACCCTGATGCAACACTAGACAAGTGGTATACTGAGGTTTCTACCGTGCCTGTATGACATTCCGTCCGTGTTGGCCCTAACAGCATCCAGCCCAGAGGTCCACATACAGCTTACGGATTTTTATCTTGGCCGAACCTCTTCTCCAGGACCCGGTGAGCCATCAGCACATCACATCGAATCAGCATGGAGACCGTGGCTCCTGGAATCACAGGTAACGACACATCATTTAATTGGACCAGGTTTGCAATTGTTCGCTCGTGGGTATAAAACGGGGCAACTTAGGTAGAGATTGCACAGACCAGGCTGGATTAACCGTAAAGCGTTCATTTGCATCCAAGCTTTCCATAACAATAGATAAAATACTGACCTGGACTTTAGTCTCATCGGTTAGTGTCTTCAAGGTAATCTCGCTGGGCTGACCTTTGATACCTACTCTTTCAAGTAAGGTACCCCGACCAAGATGGCATCCGATCCATTGTCCAGGAAGGCATATTTTGTTACCGTACATAAAGGCCATTTGATACTGACACGCTACCTTGATTTTATCGGAGGAAGCTGTTGCATGGTGCACCTTACTCTCAGTTTTTCGTTGGCGTTGAATTTCTGTTTCACGTTTCATTTTCTCGATGTAGTAAAGGATGATGCCGTTGAGACCATCGATTTACACCACAAACGTGCCTTATCCTACATTCTTTTGAGCGGTGGTTCGGCCTTAGACAGAGGAAACACAATTTTAGTTCTTTCACAGCTTCGTAACGACCGTCAACAGTTAGTGAACCGAATTCGAGGTATTGGTCAGTATGGTGTGCTGTTTCACACTTGGCTTACTGCAGTTTGAGAACATTCCTGTGAACCCTAGGGATACGGTCCGGTATGTAGGCGTTTACGGTGTATATCCTGTGTTTACCAGGTTCGGGTTGAGTCGTTGTAGTACGGATGCTTGGCTGAGAATAGCTGTTCGAGAAACCAGGGATCACATAGTGAAGCCTCGTGTTATCAGCGTTCGCCTTCTCATCTACGAACCTTGTCAAGTCAGTAAATGATGGTTCCCGACCATGGCGAAAAATGGTAGTTGCTACCTCAAACCACTTAGACTGCATCGGCGTAGGCAATCGCCGCACAATATCCCCTAACGTGCGACACGAATTCACGTCAGATTCACAATGCAATTGTCGCAGAATGGTGGCGCACATTTTCTTTTTCTCAGCCACAGCCGTTAGGCCCTTTGCATCGTCTTGCTTCAGATTACCACCTTCAGTCAGTGATCTTATGTAACAACGGGCAATAACGTATGGTTGTCTGAAGCGGCGCTGAAGGATGCTAATGGTCCCGTTGTACCCCGACTCTGGTTTTAGTACTGTACATCCCTTTATCACGTCCAGTGCCTCCTCATCACAGTGCTGGATGAGATACGAGAGTCTCTTGGCAGTGTCATCCATATAGCGATCAACGCTCGACATGAAGCTTCGGATAAATCCCCAGTAGTCCATGGGGTTACTACTGAACTTCTTTAACTCCTTCTTGGGAAGCCCCATACAAATACTGAGGAGGTTACCGAGCTCACTTATTGATCCCGATTCTCTGTGATGTTCAGAGCGTATCCTTAGGACTGGATCTGTCGGTTAAGTGCTGAGGTTTCGATCTGGCAGGGAATCCACATACAACTGTACATGTAGTCACTTGTTACAACCTTGCTCCATAGCACGGTAGTGGGACTTAACGGGACTAGTTGAAGACTGAGGTAGTATGCTCAGGAGTGGTTTCCCTGCCGGATGGTCTGATATTACACTGACCGCCTGTTCGTTCAACCTTTTTACGTCTTCCTCGTATTCAATTCGGCATTGTTCCATCTTATCCTTCAAGGCCAGTTGCAGTTCTAGCTGCTGAATACGAATTCCGGCTAATTTCAGTTCGCATCCATCGGCAGATGTGCTCACTGAACCGCAGTTGCTCCAAACTTCATCCTGCAATTCATTTACAGACATATTCCGTTCAGATATTGGTTAGTTAAATGTCCGAGTAACCAGATTAAACCAGAATCGGCAACCGTGATATATCAACAAAATAATGGGTGGTAGATTTGGAAATTTGCAATACTCTGAATTAGAGACTTCAAATAGACCATTAAAGTGGTACTCGAATTGAAACCTCCCGTGCAATTAATATTGACAAAACCTCAAACTGTATGTCATAAGCAGTTGTTGTTTCATGAGACAAGAACCCGCATCTGTAAATGTATATCCGTATTGAAGAACTCAGAGTTTCTCGGTGTCTGATCTCAGTTTCATATGCGAAGTCACAAACTGTAAGCTTAGTAGTGTAATACGGAACAAAGAACTTGACAAATACCAAAAGATGTAACACTGAAGCTGTCCATCTAGTGTAGTGTCCACAAATCACAGTTATATTTCATAATTCGTGCTTGTGCATTTTGTATACATCGTTTTGTTATCTTCAGTTGTACGCTTGTCTGAAACTATCAGAAATCAATTTTTGAATTGAATCATTAACACAAATAAACGGTGGGTACCGCGCGACATCTCTGTCTTCTTCATTCATGTGAATTTTGGACCGGTAAAGTGGTTAAACGGTGAGATATTTCAGCACCGCCTAGTAGCTGATCTATCGACGCTCAAATTTTATCATATCAAGTCGTTTGTGGAATTATCTATCGATCGTCCAACAGATCTCATCTCTGGCGCTGTTTTTTCTTTCTTGTGGTGTTCTATTCAATCTAACGGAACTTGACATATCAGTGAGTCGTTCCTGTTTTTTACCGATACATTTTCCGTTTAATTTGTACGTCTGCCTTTGATCCTATTCGTTGCCGTTACAACTTTTCCGTGATACTGCCATATTTTTGGTCATTTTTATCAGTTGACTGATTAGTCCACTACACTAGTCTTCATGTGGTAGTATGATGCGACGTTCGGAATGGTCCCTTGTTATGTCTTCTTTTGTGTGGGGGTTTCGATAAACAATAAACTGAGTAGATTTTAATCACAAAACCACATTTTCGAATGTTGGACTATTACTAACATCATTTAATTAAGGCGAAATCAAGACTTCATTAATCCGCATTTACTTCTTAAGCTTGGTTCATTCTTGTTTGCTTTGACTTGTCCCTACTTTATCAACCTATATGCCCCCCAAGTTTCTGAAGAACGAACTAGTATTTATTCCCTAGCAAATTAAGTAACCAAACGACCATTCACATTTTGGCCAGTCTCTATCTGTTCGGTCACTTTTGTTACTTAGATCTTTGCGTGCATGACATGCGGAATGTTCTTCCATTTGCTTGATATCTCATGGCTTACAATTCGTTTTTCATGAACTTGTATACGACGAAGTTTTTGTTTTGTCGCATACATCAGCCGCACCGCCACTCACGTTTCAACTAGACTAACCTCTTTTTTACTCAGGAAATTGACAGGGGATAGAGCAACGGACAATAGGTCCCGCTTGTATAATACAAGACGGAACATATAGTGAGCTGCTTGGTAAAAAATAAAATAGTATGTTTTTCTAGTTATATCGTGGTATTGTTATGGTTTCAAATGAGTACATCTTACCATCACTATCATATTGGACAATAACTAACTCCCCCCCCAGTTAACGTTGTCCTGGAACATTTGTATCAATGCAATCTAGATTGTTGCATGCAATGTTTTTCTGCTCATTTAAAGCAATGCTATTCTTTCATAAAGTTTACTTGTGGTCATCTTTTTGTTGCTTGAAAGCAGAGGTTAATTCACTTGCAGAGAATCTATTGAATAGTATATTTTAATAGCAACGATAGCCTTACTTAAGTTAGAAAAATGACAATGTGAGCAAATGATACTTTATTTTGACGTAAACCTTTGAATACACTTAACATAATTGCTTTGAAAAACAATACTCACTTTAAAAATATGGGAAAGTAGCATCTGTGTAGTGGATACACGTTTGAAGATAGATATTCTGCCATTTTATATTACGACACGTTTAGTCAAGTCGGGAAATAAATCCTCACTTATTTTACCATGTTCCATAACTGCTGAACAAATATTTAAATAAGACTAGCACCGACAATACCAGAAATAATTCCTGGTCTGACAGACACCCAAAACTGATACCAGTCAGACTAAAACCTATGATTTTAGTTATTTGGTTAGTTACATGATTTTAATTACTTAAATATTATACAGACTGGTGTTATAGACCTAGAGTTAGGTGAAGATTGACAGAGAACGAGTAAGAAAGAATGCTTTCAGCGAATTATTTTCTCCTCGTGTCAATTAATGGGGTTCAACTAGGTTTATAGAGAGCTAAATTGAGAAGTTATGCACGTCAGATTTACTTCACTATTCACAATAAAAAGAGATGGATAACAGGGAAATCTCTCAGAACATCCCGGTATTATGAGACTCTGGAAAAGTAAAGATTCAATCGACAACAAGGCTGGGAAAGCTGCAGGTAAATAACATATTCAACGAGAGTACACGCACCTATTGACGGAACAAACGGATAAGTGATGAGTAGATATAGACTTAGAGAACATGACTTAAAGTGGGCACTTTGTTAACTTTGGCACGAACTTTTTCAGCCTGCATTATTCGACTGAAGCTGTTGCTTTCTTTGCTTGTCTATGGTTTTAGTTTGCCTATAAGTCACTCAGTAATCTGACTTACCGTAAGATTCAGGATTGAAATTTATGTTAACAATTCTATGCATCTTTCCATTACTGTCTACAAGAGTGTTAGAATATGTCATAAAATCATTCTAAATGCTATTGTGAAGCTATTGTGAAATCAGCTTACAGTACTCTGAGGACAGTGAAAAAGAATCTATTGACCAATTTACTGAAGCTTGAAACTTCAGTGTAAAATTCTGCCGTTTCGAAAGTTACGCATTGTTGTAACCACCAACACTTTTTCTGAACAAAGTAATTATTTTCAGGATACAACCAAATGGCGTAACATTACGATTAGTCAAGTCGTTCACTGATTGGGAATGCATTTTGACCATAAAGAGCAATTCATATTTAGCTTCAGCAAAATGTAGGAATCGACTGCATAATTATTCGGTTAACACAAGTGTTCGACCGCTGCACCAGTTTGGTGCTTTTATTGCAAACGTTTTATCACTAGAAGATGTGATTTGTTTAGTGCGTTAACACTAGAAGATTCTTCGATTTTATTTTGTTTTATTACAGTACATATGTCTCGTTTTGTTTGTGATAAAAACAAAAATGCCAGACAGATTTTATTGTCTTCCTCAGGGTGAAGACATGAGAACCAAGGCTAGTATCCTTCCGTTCCGATAAGCGGGATGCTTAGCTTAATTTGGTCCCTATCGTGTTGCATTGCTTGGAAACTCTCAAAGAACCAAATGTGATGGCTCACCACACTCCCCTTGGTCAAATGACTGTATTCTGATGATCTTTCGAAGGTAAGCCTAAAGACTTCAACCTTGCGGTCGCCACAGTACCGCTACTGGAGGCCAAAAGATGCTTGTTGTCGAAGATATAGTTGTGCATGACCAAGCAATGAAGTAACATTAGTTAGAGGAGCCATTGGAGTTGAACTAATTTATCAAATTTTATACAGTCAAGTCATTTGGGTTACACAAATTCAGTTACTTGGCTGGTCTTAATGAGCTCCGTACGTGAGAGTGGAAATTCGAGAAGAAGTTTTTATCTTGAATCGCTTTTTTCTAACAGGTTTAAAGTTTTCTTGATTTGGCGCGCTGTGATTTTCATTTATTGTTAAGAGTAAAATTAATTTGAGCCCAGAAGATCAGGGACAACAGAATTCGTCTTGCAAAATGTCTAAAGTTGAATGTGTTACGGTGCCAGAAGGCGATCCAGATAAACGTTTTCATAAGTTAGCCGAAGAATTTCTGAAAAGCTCATACAGATCTTTATTTGACGGCGGTAAAGAACTTCTTTTATTAGTCGAACTGCGAGCTATTTTTTGAGTTTCCACACATTGAACCACAAGTTTTTCGACGTACTGATAGAAAGACATTATCTTTATAATGATAACTCCTTCCAAATGAGGTTTAAGTTGTTCTCTAATCTCTTCTGATGTACGGGGTTTGTCAAAGTCAGTAGTGAATTTGAGTAGCACAAGCCAACACTCAAGATCACTTTACTAGTGTAACTAGTTTACTCCAATAATCTTATTACATTATCTACCTTGTTATACGTCACCGTAATTTGAATATGCAAGTAATTTTGAGATGGCTATATACAATTAAACATAGCAAAAGAGAGAGAATTTCCAGTGAACTGTGTTTTCAACTGTTGTGAACACTTGCTAAAGGAATGTCTTATGTGATAGACTTTGAGCAAGCTGAGTACTTTCAGACATTAAAAAGTTGTTTTAAGCATTTGATTAATACCATTTTTGTGTGAGAATACCAACTCATAAATCTATGTAAACAAACTCTAGTTTGTTTTTGAAAATATTCATTAAACAAAAGCAGTCAACTGTTAACTGAAGAAGTACTGTAAGTTAACCAACATACCTGTTTCAACAATGTTATCAGTGATATGCGATAGTCGAAGTGGACTAAATAAATCTTATTAGGAAACAACCTACAATATACACATCTAAGCACACTAAACAACACTTTAAGTCAAGTAAAGTCTTTCATTGTATTGTGGTCACATCATTACCATACATTTACTTTTGTTTCAAAACTTCCCTCATCAAATTTAACAACTACTGGTCACAGAAACTGCACAAAACCAACGGTGAGTTGTTCAGATGATATATCGTTTGTCAGTTTATGCGTTTTAGGCAGTGGATCAGTGTATAGGTAAATGTCTAAACAGGTTAGACAGACTTTGAGAATGTAACCGGACGGATTACCAAAACATGTGACTTTCGTAAGCTCAACCTTAATAAAGTAGTCTCATAAACTGAATTAACGATGTCTGAGATTTGGTAAATATGGACGCCCTTCGGAAAGACTCCTCTCTGGGAAAAAATAGAACAAACCTGTATTCGACCACAAAGGTAAAGGCTACCTCTCTCATATGTAGGTGTAGCCTGCGCAATTTGTGCCAGTCTTCAACTTCTAAACCTCTGTGAGATCGGTCATGTCAATGACCTGAGATCCAGGTTACAATATTGTCCTAAATGGAGCAAAACTAGCTGGTGAAGCCGAAAGCAGAGTTTCTTTACACATGTCTTCTTAGGTCAACAAATAAACTGTGTATCAACACAGTTGTGCACTTTTGTAATAACCAGAAGTATTAATTAACCAAACTGCAATAGTATAGACAACGCAGGGTATCACAGGAAAGGCATTGTTGACCTTGACCATATAACACTCCTGAAAGCTTAGTCGGCCTCAGGTTGCTGTCAGATGCCAGATTTCATAAGCAATTTTTAGTACAAGTTTTTCGGCATTAGACCCTTTAGTTTTCTGATCGTGTGGATGCTACTTTTAGTCTATGCCAGGTCAAACAAAAATATGAGCTGTGGTAACCGAAGACATAATCAAACTATCCGAAACATAAGTTGATTGGATAAGTTTTTAATCAAAAAAATTGATGTACTGTTTGCGAGCGCATGAAAACCATTTGTTCAGTAACTCAAATGGTGATTCCGTAGCAAGCGTGAGGTGAAAAAACGACACCGACGAGCGATGATATTCCATTTTGCTAAAGCGTTTAACGATATAAATTAAGTAAAACGTGTTTTTGAATGCATTAATAGCTAGAAATTTAATTAGATTCACTAAATATTTGTCCAAGTTAAAGTAAGCTTATTGTGGGTATCAAAACTTTGGATCTACCGGTGATGGTAGTGTAAGTTTCTCAAACAATACAATGAACCTTTTTGGGCGGTTGAGTCCATTTTGAAGACAATGGTATTTTCCAAGACGAATTAAGACCAGAATTATTTTCACTTTCAAAACAGTCCTATTTGTCCATGTGACAAATACGCTTTTTTGAATATCAGATAAACATAACTCAGAAGAAGGCCTCGAGGTATTGAAATTTGATCAAAACTGAACCGCTTGGAAGTTAACGCCATAAGTCTTGTGAAACAACCTATCCTAAAGACTAGAAGTCCTCCCTTCGGAACAACACTGACCTACTTATCAACACTGAAAGGACCAATAACTATTATTCAGTTGGCGTCCGACTGGTTACGTGATATAGATTTTTCCTATCTCATCTAGCCTTCACTATTACATCGATAACTTTTATGAAAATGCTTCATATAAATAAGATGCTATTAGCCAGCAGTGAAGTACTGAAACCAAGCATGTTCACCACGTCAGGTCCTTCCTCACCCACTTGTCACGTGCTGTACGAGATATATGTGTTTAAATTTTATACACATTTTGATCTTACTTACCGATCGTCGTGATAACAGTTAGGGCGTACAGTAAAGATCCTGTGAGAGTCCACATATCATCCTCGCCATATATGCCGATAGCTTGGTCGGATGGGTTTGTTTGAAAATTCTCATTGTAGCAATCTAGGGGACAATTTGTTTTTTCTGGACAATTGCAGCGGTCGAATTTGTCTAAAGAACTTGTAGATGTTATAAGTGAACAATTCGTGCACAAACTTGGTAAAAAGCCATGAACAACTCCAGGTTTCCAACCTGCACCGTATGCCCGAAATGCACTGTGAATAAGGTCCTCAGTGTGAATGACAAGTTGGGCTATATACTCACTAATTACTTCATCTAACCTTTCATGTAGTCGATTGGTGATATTTTCCGATTCCAAAGATGTTGAAATATTTAGCCCAGGTTCTACTGCGGGTCTAGTTTCGTTTTCCAGTGATTCCATTGGAACAGTTGTGATAAGTTCATAAGAGTTCATTCTGTTATTCAGTTGCACCTGTAGCCATTCGTAAGCAAATGACGAAAAGTTAGCAATAAGAGTTTTCTGAAAACTAAAAAGCACATTTTGCATGAGTCTATGATTTACAAGTAATTCCTTGATATGTTTTTCAACCATTTGCCTCTGATGGTCTCTCTCAATGCCCCGGAACAAGAATGCCCCTCCAGCGCAGTATCCAGCAACAAGTAGGCAAAGTCCGATATGTGAGAATAAGAAAGATATAAATCTTTTGAAATAGCCTAACAGTTTATGACATTTGGTTTGGTTTTTTCTGTTGGTCATCCCAAGTGCGATATTTCTGTATTCAGTTGCCTGTTCGTTCCCGTTATTTAATGAAGTTGACAGGTTCTGTGGAGTATATTCAGTCGGGTTTGAACTTTTGCAGTTTGTACAACAACCACACGTGGAGTAGGCGGATTTTTTTGAGATCAAATGCAGATTTGGATTCACCTCTTTAGGTTGAACGGTCAACTTCTTTGAAATTACGATTCTGATTTCCTCATTGTTTTCAGTCTGCTCAACTTTGGAAGATAGATAGCAATCCTTGGGACCTTCACCGCTATTCTGTTGTGACTGGTCACTGCGTTCAGTAACGCTTCCAGAAGCTGAAGGTGAGAAGCTGGATTTTGTACGTTGGAACCGGGGTAAGCTAGAATTGGGAGGTCTGTTAACCACAAATTTTTTCGCACAATTCTCTTCTTTCATCCTGTCTGGTGTCGTTGCGGTCTTTGTTATACCTTACCGCCTACAGTGTAAAATGTTTGTTTTTCGAATTCCATCAGGATTACACGTTCTAACAGATATATTTGTATTTATAACCTAGTAATAAAGTTTCTACGAGTGTGATTGGCTACATGGATATCACGCATAAACCAATCATGTTTACACCAACCAAGCGTTTACTGATTTTTGCAGTTCGTATAGGTTCACAGCTACCTGACTTGCTCCGGCTACACTACTCGTAACAGCACTAAATCGCAGGATAAAATATTTCTTAGTTCACTTATAATCTCTGGTCTCACTCAACCTGATATTGGTGTTGTGCCGTCCATCGCAATTTGTCCAAATGAATTGTCAGATATTAATTTGCCATGTTGCAGGTGGCTACCGTTAGCCTGGAACACTCTTGATATTAAGTCCACCGTTTGCACTTTCGGCCTTGTCCAGTACGGTAGAACTATTGATGAGTGATGATGGGTGGACATCGTGAAACATTATAAACATTGTTTCGAGCCGAAGCTAGTGTGAACTGGGTGTCAGAGGTTAACTTTGTCCGTCCACACTAACGGGGTACAAACAAACTGTAGCACGGGTATGTACAAATTCCTGCGTCATAAGCGATGCGTACAAAACTGGTGACCGAGCGGATAGGAGATTTGACTTGTCCGGCGAATGGTGGCCAGCTGGACATTTCATTCAGTCTGTCTCTACTTGCTGAGTTCAAACCAGGACGAAACAGGTCGTAGAGTGTCGACTGAGAGTGAACGTCAAGAAGTCTTCGTCTCTTTTTCATTTCGGGAATCGGCTTTAACCACAGCAGTCTCAACAATCGGACGTCGATCATAACGTGGATGACATTTTGTTGAATACCGTTAGTGTGTTTTATTAGTGTGTATCATAATTCGCATTAGGTACTATTTAATCACATGTGGACATATCTGTGTGCTTTGTTTTCACGATCAGGAAGTTTAATGAACTTGTGTCTCTTGGTAACTGGTAGACTGCTAATTCATTTGTACATTCAATCACTCCGATTACACCGAATAATCACTTGAAAGACATAAATCACCAAAACAACATTGCTTCTTTAATGTCGAGCGAACTGAAACGATCCTGCAAGGCAGTCAGTGAGAACGCGTGCGAGCAGAAAGAAATTTCTCGGTGAAAACACCTAAATTAATATTCCAGCCCGTGGAAGTTGAGCAGCTGGAAATTCGTTTGATATTGACTAACATTCGTTCATTTTGCTCTTGGCAGTTCTGTCACTTATTTCTTGATCGCCTGTTTATTCCGGTGGTTACTTTTCCAGTGGCTTTCCCAGCTGCTCAACTTGATTTTCCGAGTGAGTTTCTTATCCACTTTCTCCGCTGTTTATTTTAATTTATTTCTTCGCTTAAAAAAAATGGACCAGGGAGGGTAAAACTGTTCAGATTACAATGATGGGAGATAAAACACTTGATTTTCAATGTGGCCCCGTTGGGCTTTTTATACGGGTACTTGTTTCTCAGCATTCGAGGTTAAATTTGTGGTTTGCATCGGTAGCTCTGCACATTACGATGTAATTATGTGGAGTCAAATGAACTAAAGCTGATTTCATTTACTGTTGGGCGATAAATAATGACTGGAGGAAAGACCTATGCTCATCAGCTGGTACCTAACCAATGAGCATCAAAAGCACGGTGATCACAACAAGTTGCGTAATACACGTCAGGTTGTCGCAAATGTTATTTAAGGAACTGCACCCGCTTGCAGTATGAGCCTATGATACGTGAAGGTGTTCTCAGTGAGTTTCCGAGTGGCGGTTGCTGAAAGCCCAGAGGTTGCTTATTAACTGAGCATCCTGTCAACTCATCAATTGTTATTTTTTAAGGAAATCGATGCAACACTCAAGTTTCAGAAATATTTATGGTAACACACCAGTACTAGATTTCCAAAGTGATGTCTGAGACTGTCAGCAAATCGGTTGTGATCAAGGTCGGTCCAATAATTAACACACTCAGGTAAACTGGACCCACATTTATAGGAAGTTGGCTGACTAACAGTTCACACGGTAATACCACAAGCCACTGTGTTCTACTAACTGGTATGAAGCTGAATGACAGCCAGTTCTGTTGGAGGCCACACTGAAGTCAATCATTTTAAAAACACATCTGATCCACTTTGGGAAGCGGTGGTTGCTTAATGTTCTGCAAATCAACGTTAAGTTAATGGTAGACTAAGAGCTACGAGGACAGACCTGACAACTTTTGAAGATGATTTACACAACTTATTACATCCTCCTGAGTGAATTTCAACACTGCCGTTGTAACGATCGCTCAACGATGGACAGTTAAATTCGTCGCTGTGCTTTATTGTGATAAGACCCTATTGCATGGGAACAGCTGTTCACCGCATCGTTGGGGACCACTGGGACAAACCGGGCTACAAGTAGGCTTTCATAACGCCTAATAGTTTATAAACTTACCACAGGTAACACACCACTTTCGGTTTGTGAGGAAAGAGAAGATGAAAGTATCTGATGCACCAAACCGCTCTGAGAACCAATCCAGCCGGTTCTGTCACAAAGTTTCAGGTTTTCTGAATAAGCGTTCAGAACTGAAGTGATCTGGAATATTTATGACAAATGTTATACAGACTACAATTTAATGCATTCCATATTGGAAAAGATTTAACCGTCAAGTCTAAATGCTTAAAGTTATAAATATTTCATTAATTAGACTAAAAACGTACTTATCGGGAACATCCATTCACACACGGTATACCGCTAGATTCGATGATTGTCTAACAGACCACTTTGTGTTATCACAGCATAAAACGGTCTGGTCTCCTATCTCTTATGAACTAAACTACTAAACATTACCGTCTCAGCTGCACCACTTGGGACTTTTAAAATAGTGAACGATTATTACATAGGTAAAAATGACCGGGACTAACAGATTTTCATCCACCCTACAGTACTATTCCCAAAGAGTAGCAAATTCGCGCATATTTTGGACTATTACATCATTGAGCACCACTGAAAAATAGTTGTGCCTACATCCCCGTTCAATGGGCAGTGTTTGACCCTTTCTTTATAACGCCAACTGTCCGACACAACTGTTTCTCTTTCCAATATAGCAATAAGATAGCAATGTTACTTCTCCTATCTGCCTAAACTTATGAACCCACGGTTCCCTCTGTGTATCACGCTTTTTATACAGTTTCTTAACAACATGAAGAAAAAGTCGGTTCTCAGCTACTCTGTGTGACTGCTTAAGTAGATACCAGGGTCATTATTTGTTGCACAAATGGAAGCGATACTGAGCCACTTATGTTACAAACTGAGTAAACTGTATAAATTTGAGTTTGGATCATATTCTAAGTTGGATCATTCGTAGTTCAGCACTGGACTTATAAGCAGTAAACATACAAAGGGAATGTTCGTACGTATTGTTCGAAAGAAAGGTTCGAATGTCAGCTTTATGCTTAGACGAGTACTAATTGAGAAGTTTTGAGTTGTTATGAAATATCTGTTCGATGCCAGTGAGTAAATTCTTAGCAACGTTTAAAGAATAAAATTGTCATAGATCAATATTAAATTTACAACAGTTTACTTAAAACGTGAAAGTGTTCAAACCAGTGGTTCCGAATAGCTATGATTTCAGTGAAAATACCTGAAAATATTTAGAAGAGACTCACTTTCGAAAGGTCTCAACTTTGGTTGGACTCGAACTAACAACAGAGACAACATGACGAGACGTGGTAAATGTTCTACCAGCTGAGCCAAAAGGCCATACAAGAAGCTTAGAAGTATCATATTTCGACCCAGTTACCAACCCAATCTACCGTGTCATATAATATCCAAAGAAACGATGCAGAAAACTGACTATCGAAACAGGATTTATTGATTGGTTCACGTTACAATCTACAAACGTCACCGATAAGCAGTGAAATTATACTATTATAAGTAGTTTCTACGGGCAGTAACGAATTCAGTACAGCCAACGAAGGTTAGTATAATGCAGAAAATGTCCGGTCTTGAAAGTTCACTTGGGTAAACTGTAGGCCTTTCATTAATTATGGGTTGCTACAAAGTGACGGCAGGAAGAGATTCTCATTTTCACGCATACTGTTTGATATAGCTCCAGTTTAACCCACAGGTGTATATACGGGTCCTCTTAGTGTTCACATATATGTGTCCCGGGAAGCACATCGGTAAAGTTTTTCAAACTAGACATGTATTTCTTGTTAGTAATTACAAACGGGTCAAGAAAAATTGAGCAATTTTGTAGCATTTAAATTACGCCTCAAATTTTGTCTAATTTCTGTGGAACTTTCCTACTAAACTGTGAATCGTTAATTTTAATAGACTTTCGTGCGTTCTCACAACTCAGACGACCGAATTCGAGATGATAATCTTTTCCTCAGTTTACTCAATTGTGCATGTTATTTTTCAATCCCGAGGTGAGCTTCAAAAACTTGAAATTCAATTTACCTGAGCATACTGATTCGTATGTTGTGTACGGGTTCATGTGCAGTTGTAGTGCTGTTTCGAACTCCAAGACTGGTCAGTGTTTGCCTTTTTAGACAGTTAGACACTAACCATAATGTTTGATTTAATCGATGAATGGATCAAGCAACCAAACTGCTAGTAAGCCTGAGAATGCTGGGTTATGAATCGCGAAATACACCATGGGCACGGGCCACTTCATCGACAAGGTGAGATCAACTTTAAATAAGTTGAGCATCACTCACAATCACTCTCAACTGATGCATTTTCATGGACCTTCCAGCCAAACCCCTTCGAAAGAAAGCACCAGATTCGAGTTTCACATTTCCATATAGCAACCGTGTTGTCTCGGCCGTGGGGAGCCCACTCATTACTGAAGAGCTTTAACACGAGGGAAACTTGGGTCTAGTGCTATTTTCGAAAGCGGTTAATTAGAAAGTGTATGGGGATGCATCTGCTGCGGTTAGTCGTGAGAAATGCTCAATTGACATGAAAAAAAATCTCTTGCTAACCGCCAGTGACGTCAACTTCACCGACTTGGTAACCAATATAGCCACATGGCTCAGACACCGACGATAGGCAGTAAATCATGTTCCCAGCTTAATCTTCTCACGACCTTTTGACCTCACGTCTTCATTTGTTGCGCACGGTTCTTGTTGTCACGTGTTTCACATGTGTAATCAATCTATTGTTTCACTAAGCGCACGGTGAGACAAAACCTTAATGTTAACATTGTCAACATTAGTGTCTTGTATATCTTTCGTCTTACTGTACAATATAAGTCAAATTTAGTGCGACAAATATAAAGTACCACATGTTTTTGCATTCCTCACTGGGAAGTAGCAAGAAACGGAAGGTCAAGGTAATTTTTTGTGATTCACCGAATTAATGCTTCTTTTGAGAGTCTGATAAAAATTAACTTAAACCCCTTCTAAAATGTTAGAAATATCTGTAACCAAATCTGTTGATGATAGACAGCCAATATCATGATGAACGAATGAAGTTTTCGGTGGATTTGTACCTGCATTATGAAGGCGCCTCAACCTAACGCTGTTCCTTTTTCTAACCGTGGTTACCGCATGATCACATTTGCACGGAGGTTTGAATTAGACTGCTTTTCTAAGCAATACCTAAAGTATGAGAAAGCAAACAGGATATCAGAGAAAGTCAGTCGTCACAGTGCACGATCACTGTCATTACCATGAATGCAACAACCATACATACAATTGTTTCTGAACACAACGCGGGTTTGAACTTTCGGATTGCAACTGCTTCAGTAGAGCGCAGTGTTCGTGTGTGTGACGTTAAGTAGATGTGACGTTGTGGGATCACAGTGGTGTTCGTCATTAAAATATGACACGCAATGGTTGATGCAGGCTCCCAGTTTCTATGCTCAGCTGTGACGTCATGGGTTTGCCTGACCTGTTTCTTGACCCACTTCGGGATGTGCTCCATGACCCTGTTTTGCAACTGGCGCTCAATCCTGCCTATGCGAGATGCTACGCATCTACATCCATATTCATAAGTAAGGAGCACTAGATTCGGGTTTCGCTCCCATCACAGCTCGTCAGTAGTGTACATCCTCGCCACCACCGAGACTAGAACTCCGGCCGCGCTGTTCATGAGGCAACCGTGTTTACCACTGCGCCATTAACCTCAAATTGGGTATGGTCAAGTTATCAGATGTGAACACTCGATCACTTTCGCTTATAAGTCATAATCAAGTTGGCCGATCGTCTCGAAATGAAACGCAGTTACTGTCTGTTAACTCCAATCGATGACCGCTCGACTGGGACTTCTCTCCGAGTTAAAATAACAGAAATCATTGGTTTGTTCAGAGGTATTTGATTACTGATGTGTAGTATGGGATTTCAATTTTCATATAGATTGAACACAACCCAAAATTGATCCATTGTGGGTGCTTGTTTTACCTGTGACCTATCTTCGGGACATACTCTTGAAACTCAGTAGAACATTGTATAAACTGGTAAGGTTTTTAGCTTCACGGGAAGAAACGGTTTAAAACCTATAATGGGAACGTAGTTGTCCGCAGCATTTCGTCACTCTAAATTTGACGGCCAAAATGTCGCGTGAGCTAACGCCCGCTTTTGAAAAGCATGTAATGTTCATTAAAATCCTCTGGTAGATCAGCTTAGATATTACACCTAACAGTCAGTGGATATTACCTTTCTGTATCAAATGTAGGAAGGGGTTCACTGGAATGTCAGCGTCAAGAATAAGCCTGAAGCACAATCTATCAGTCTACGGGTAAGAAACGCTCGTTTATTCGTTCACATGAGGCTACTGTACTTCACATTATGTTGGTCACACGATAAGGCACTTGTCAAGAGAAATCAAGAGCACCATCTAGTTTAAATCGAGAAAGGCTAACATGAATCATTTGTGATGCCTTTGTCATACACCTCGTGGGCAACAACCATCGCATAGACGTCATCACAGGATTCCAGATTGTTTGCAAAAGTGCCACCACTTCACCTGAGACAGTCCGTCAGCAAATTTTGGTTGCCGCCGAAAGATCAAATCTATTTGGTTGATTCGTTCACTTGTTGGTGCTTCGCGAAGGTTGTGTAAAACTTGCCGGTTTCACTTTGGGGATTGATGAGAGTAAGTCGAAACTTACACATCTCCCAACACATATCTACCCTCTGTGTTGACCAGTTATGTAGGAACTAACTGCGGCTTTTAACGCCACCAGGTGTGAAACAGTTTGTGCGATGTTGTGGTTTATTTTTTAACATACTGTAGTAGAAGCTTTGTAACTGTTCTTGTGTGAGAAAAAATAGAACCAGTTTTTCGTGGATGTTCTGCTTCTGTTTTGATCGGAATTTACGAAAAGATAATTGTTAGTAGATTAGGTTTTATGCCTGCCTCATTCAGACTAATAAATGACTATGTTCAGAGCGTTTTTTGATGCATGAGCAACCAGCTTCTTGCCACCAGTGGTCCCTGTTAAATAGAACCATCTATTGTTGAAACTGCGAACATGAGGCTACCTCTTTTTTTGGGTATCGATAAACCGTAAAACTTTAGCTTTTCTCTACACATATTTCAAACATCACTAACTTTTTCCGTCTTCGTTACCTGCGCAACGACAACGCTGAAGTTGGCGCATTATTTGAATAATTCTGCGAGGCTTTTATTCTGTCGTCACGTGTTTACTCAAAATTATATAGTTAACTTTCACTTTAAATGAAATTTCCTGAAGTGTACATGAAATTGAGGAGTGCTGTTTGTAACAAACAGCATAATACTACAGGTCTAATTCGTATAAATTATATAACTCCGAACGCATTATCTGGGACGTCCAGTATTGTTAATTGTTTCTATTCATCTACTTTGATTTACTTGTTTACATACTGTATACATTAGTAATTTTTCGTAGTGAAAACGGAAGGATAATTCTTTCATTCGCAGCGCTTGAATGTGTGGACTTTTGTCAGAAACGCGAATTGGAAAATTATACAAAGGTGTAATAAAACAACCTTTATTATTTTTGCTGGCGATCATTCTTCTTCTTCTTTAGCTGCCTTGGCCAATTATGTTTACTGCACAGGAAACGGAGAGAAATGAAGGTAAGTATAATTTAGATTGTTATTTTGACCTAAATAAGACGATCAGTTGTCTTCAGGTATTTACGATAACTGGAAAAAACTTCTGTATGAGGTGACTATTGGACTTCACACAACCTTTGGTAAATAGCTCCTAGACTACTTTCAAAAACAACTTTCAAGCCCATTGTACAGCATCTCTGTACTTAGACCATTAGTAAATTTCCAACTCATAAAACAGCTTAACCCAAGCAAAACAATTATTTGCCCAGAGGAACAACATGTCTGTTGTGTGGGTAGACACCATGTAGAAAACGTTTGCTGGTGTACACATTATGTTATCACCATGACTACCGATTGAAGATCCGTTAAAACATAGTGAAAAGCAAAAGCTGGTTGTGTTATTAGTTTCACATTACTTAATACTGCCAAATTTGCAAGTTCCCACTGTTTAGAATTCTATTTCATTTTTCTTCTGTATTTCTGGTGTTTTCTTCGGGTAGTGGGTTTTGGTATTTTTCAGTTTAAATTGATAACCTAAAGAGCTCAGAATGAAAGCTATTATTCTTGTTGTAGGTTGCGTTTATCTACCACGGCATCGTTGAACACTAAGTCTACCTACCCGGAGTATATATGGCGGACTCTTATGTAACTATGTAGACCTAACTGGTTAACAGCAGATACTAGTTGCTTCTGGCGAACCTTCTACCATTACCAACGACTTCACTTTTGTAAGAGTACAACTGTCAGACGTTTTAATGTCTGCCACTTTCTCGTCCATAAATTTTATTGTTTCACTTACGCGTTCAAAATATCCCTGACTGTTCGCAGCTGCCTCGATTTCATAGACTTTTCACCAAACTACATTCAAAAAATACCACGTATTCGAGTTTCATGCTCACTAGAGCGTGTCAGTAGTGCCATCCTTACTACAGGTGAGATTAAAGCTCTAGACGTTTCCTCACGTTCACTGCGCCACTGGGCTCACGTTAGGTACAAAGGACTTATCCTTAGCACACACTGAACGACGTTTAAGTCTAAAAGTATTACGCTGAATAAATGTGAAACTAATCCATTTGCCAGTTGTCAAGGTTGAATTACGTAAGCTTGGAGTGTATTGTTATTACGTGGTAGCGTTCGGGAAATACTTCATTAATACTTAAATTTACTTTTTAGTTTAAAGTATTGCTTGAAGGAATGGTTGCTTGCGACGAACAATGGCGGTATCTAGCGAATCGTGCCATTTGGAGATCTGAGGATGTTCTAATATCCGAACCTTCAGAATGGGATGCAAGTATAATGTAAAATGTTCTCTCAATTCCCGCAGCGTCCAAACGATTGGTCGATAAGACGGTTCTACGTTAAAACTTTTACTTTCAAGGATGAAGTTAAAATAATGAATATTGGTCAATAATACCACTCAATAATATCCATCACTTCTTTAACAGCAATGTGTCTCGACCGACCAGTTTGTTATTCAGAAAACTTACTAGGTCAGACGTATGTAATAATAACAGTTAGGCAAATATGGCACTTCTATATCATAAACGTCAGTAAAACCTAAAAGAACGACATACCCCCTTTTGTTACTGTACAGTTAATTTTAGTAAACATAACTATATTTCGCACCAAGTGAACTACAGCAGCAGACCGCCAATAAGCATGTTAGTGTTCCTTGTGTAGCTTGAGTAAGTCTTTCGGATGACTGCAAACGTAGCACCAGTTGGCATACACCGGGCTGTGAAGCCATGAGTGAACTGAATAAGTGATGATCACCAAAAGCTGACTTTATACACAAGTGAGACATCAGACAAGGAATTATCACTGCATTCACAGGGATAGAACGCTAGGAGGTATTCATATGTACGCATATATTAATGGTCAGGAACACCTCGACCGGAGATGTAATAACCAGAAAAAGAGTCCTAGAAGTATGCCACTGTTAAAAGAGGTTATGAGTGCACTCAAAAATTTCACATTACTTAAAAGCTTTTGAGTGTGTACTTCTCATTTTTTTAACTTAAGAACGTAGATAAAATGGCCGTGAAAATGACTAACCTAATTAGAATTCGACATTTCCAATCAGACTAAATGAGAACGTCGGAGGATTATGCGAGCATGTGTGCTGACCCATTTGGCAGTCGATAGCAACCAGGAGGTGACCATTAGCGAACTGACCAATTCTGTCAGTACATAAAGTGGATAAACAGCAGAGTGGAAGGAGTTGTTGCTTTCCACCAAACCAACAATGAAACTTACTTGAACAGCTTCCACGCGCACCTTTTTAAATGTGATGTTTTAGATACAGTCTCACAAGAAAAGTCGGACGGGTTCAAACTTAGACTGAAAGCCAAATGGCGATTGACACCGTACGTCAACAAACAACGTTTTGCTTAATCCTTGTTAGATGCACTATTACTACACTATATGGTATACGTTTAAAAAATATGAATACCATTTTCAACAGAGTTTATTTTACGCAAGGTTGATAAATTTTTCATGGTAAGTGAACATCTGCTGCCGAAGTGTCCCAACTAATTAAAAAGATATGCACAAAATTCCAACAGCTCCAACAGTGCGAACCCTAATTGTGTGAATCTCAAGGACCTAAGTCAGCTGTTACCTGAAACAATGGTTAGACTGGTTTCTATGAAAATTCAATTTCCAGCAGATTCCAGATTGACAAGTATGACGACTTTCATGGGATTTTGCATCATTTCCGAACAGATGAGTGTTACGTTATTTTAGTTCTCGCTACTTTCTTTGTTCTTCCTAATCTCTGACCGCGAATTTTTATACTTCACAACTTTCACGGAAGAAAGTCCGCTGCAAAAGTATTCAAACATTTATTCAGCCGAATTGAAATCAAACACAAACTACTTCTATTGACTCCCATTTTCCATGCAAAAAATGTGTCTGTCCAGCTTAATCTTGTGGCAACTCATAGAATCTTCTTTGTTCGAACTAATATCAGCCGATGAAGCTGGAAAAACCGGAGCTAATTTCGCATTGGCCTCTTTCACTTTTGTCCACTAATTTTATTGTCAACGAAGTGAGTTCTTTCTTCACTTATCGCTCGTCTCCTTCTTCCTTCACGTTCATTTATAAAATATGGAGTTATAGTTGACTTTGTTTAGGCTATCACTTTTCACAGTTGGTCGATTATTTTAGGCGGATAACTTGTTTTATAACCAGTTACTATTTTTAAAGACATTGTTATGAACACTACTCACTTCATTCTTATATCCTGGAACTTCTTCACTATTCTTACAGATACTCGATATAAGCTTCAGTGCTTCTGTTAGTACAGTGATGCCCACCTCACTCAGAAGAACGCAGGAGAATTGAAAAACAAATATTCTATGAAGAACGTTAAGAAAACGTGAATCATGCGATATTCGCCGAGATAACTGATTACACATTATGGTTACATATAAACATGCAACAGTAGGTTATCCACAATGGATACCGCGGACCAACTCACCGGTGATTTTGTGTTTGACAAGGTAGCCAACATGAGAATCCATAACCACATAACAGTACTTCCGTATATGTATGTATACACGTACATTGTTATCGTCAAACAGACACGGCGAGAGTTTTCCGCATCGTCTACCGGGTCCCTCACAAATAGACCGACGGGTCGGGTATCGCATCTTGTCAATAAATGAGGCGATCGCCACGTGGTTGCATCACTCGGACATATGTTCAAATATATTTCTTTCAAAAATTAGAGCTCCCTTTGTCAAACGCTGCTTCCTAACCTGTGAAACAACTCCCTATCCTACTAATCCACCTCGATCAGCGCTGACTATTAAGCGCTTACTTAGCTTGTGTTCCTGACCGCAGCGAACTGGCGTTAATCAAACAAGAAATAAATGATGATTATGGATATTTTATACCGGTAACGCCTTTGTAATTAATCACTAATGTGTGTTACAGAAAAAGAACGATGTTGTTGAAAAAACAGTACGTTTGCTGCAACTTTGTTTCCATTATTTCTATGGGGAACTTCGTGGAAAAATCTTTTGACACAAATGCAAAGTGCGTTTCTAATGGAGAAAGAACTGGCATTGAAGGGGAAGCCTCGAAATGGCTGAAAGCAAAACAAGGTGAACGGAACGGATGTTCACTGAGTGAGAGATAAAACAGTTAACAAAATTGGCAGACAAGTCTTTCAGTCGACCCACTTCCTGAAGAAACATTAGACTCGAATTTCGCTGTTATTAGAGCTTATCAGTAGTGCATACCCTTGTCCAAGTCGAAATTTGTATTCCGCACCTTGTGTTCATGATAGTAGCGTGTTAACCTCAACTCTAATGAACTTCACACTATGCTTGACCGATCAATTATACTTAAACACAACCATAACCTTGTCTGAAATGGGCCAACCGAAAGGCTTATCTGAATTCAAGGACTGTAATAGAATGTGGATTGTGTTCAGTCCGAAATAATTTAAATACCTGAAATTCGATCTAAATTATTGGCAGAGTTCACTGTTCAAACTTAATTAAGATGTTGAAGCTATTGCACGTTCTGTGCCACCTTCCGAAGTAATCGAAATTGCATCTGATACTTTATTGAGAAGTTGGTCGTTAAATTTCAGATTGCCTCCAGTAATTTCCAAAAGGTCTGATGATGTGGATCTCATAGTAACCTTCACTTTCAAGTTATAACTTTAATTATTCAAACTGTTTTTTTCTTGTTTTTATGTCTGATTTAGTTATTCCTAGTAAGTTTAGCTGGTTATCTAAATTTTCCGAATGGCTTTTATTCGGCGAACCCATGCGCTTTCATGTTGGGTGAAAATGATAAAAACAATGAAACATGGAATCAACCAGTTCAAAATATAAATGGACTTGTAATGTATGTAAATGATAAATGGATGTAAATTACAAATGCTCGTAGCAAACCGACATTAACGAAGCTTTTTCTCAAAAGTACACATAGTTGTATAAATGCTTATTTCATGCATACAAGCACCTTACCCCCGCATTTTTTGGAAGTTAGGCTTTTGAAAATAATCATTGAAATCGCGGCCAAATGTTAATGACTCACAACAAGCCAAAGTTTGGGTTTACGTCTTAGATCCGTTTATTCGCCATGAGACCAAAAATACTCTAACTATTAAAGATAAGCTTGGAAAAAATGTAAAGGAACGTGTTGAAGCTTTTTCACAAAAACTGGTTTGTTTTGTAGCATATTTCAAAAACAAGAACACGGAAATGGACTCTGTAGTGATGTTTGAACATGACATTTTCTTGGTTCAACTGCTTTGTGAACTTCCATAACTTCGTCTCCACAAAGTGAAAAATTTGCATCAAACTTGGTCGACTCAGTTTCCACTATGGAAGGTGTCATCTTCAGTTGTGAGCTGTCTGCACCAAATTCAGTAAGAATAAAGTCAAACAGTCTGGGCGTCGTGTTTAAGATCTTATTGGTGAATGTATTGAGAATAAGACAACTTTATGAGGAAGTTATACTACCCTACGTTTCAGCCACTCCTGAAGAAGGCCACCCGAGGTGATTGAAACGTAGGGTATCACAACTTGCTTATAACGTCGTCTTATTCTCAATCCATTTATCAGTGTCATTTCCAGCTTATATGGATTCGACTAAGACTAAAGATTAAATTTCCTCACGGGAAGAATTCCGATTATGCCGATGATATCTTAGAACTGTTTTCCAGCAGTATATTCAGTATAGGAAAGTTGACACATTTGCTTCTGATATCTCGCTAGGCAGAAAAGAACAAAGTGGATTGGGTTATGTACACCCATACTGGCAATACAAGGGCGGTAGCAGAATGAATTAATGTAGTACACATGGACATCTTTCATCGTCACTTCATAGTTTTAAAGACTGGCGAAACAAATAAACAACAATGTTTCTAACCTTTTGCAACAATTCATCCAGAAGAAGGGTAAATAAAGTCTAGTTTAGATCCACGGGCCCAACAATTATAAATCACCCTATCCATAAGAAACCATCTTGACAGAATGCTTGCTCACTATCCCGAAATGAGTTACCACCAGTTTATTCTAGTAATCCGGTATATTTGTTACTTCTTGTTATTTTATGTAAACCAAACAAATCCGTGAGTCATAAGAATGGACAAAAGAAATAACCTCCCAAATCACCACATGATTTGATTGTCTTCAATACTTGTATTCAAACTAATTAATCTAATCCGGTAGCCTTGACGGAAGTTCAATCGCCAAATTGTGGTGCCACTGAATGTGACATTAATGTGGCAAGCACGGACACAAGTAGCATTCCCTAACTTGTGATGACGACAACTACAGAGATATATGAGCATACTAAGCTTATGAAATAGTGGAATTAGTCAAAGTAGTTTTGGTCTGGTAGCCGAATTCATTTGTTTATTTTAATGCAGAAATTTGATGAGTTGCAGTCTACAGTTTTGTCACAGAAACGAATATGTGAACCTCACTCACTTGCAAAGTATACACTTGCGTCTCATCTACGTAACTATCATTCTGATTCCGTGAAATAAGCTAATCTACACGTTTGACGTACGCAGTCTAACAAGATAAGCTTCCAAGGTAGAAAAGATATATTCATGCAGTGTTCGGTTTTCTCCTTTTACTGGTTCCTCAGTCTCGTGGGTAACAGTAGATGTCAGTGCGGTGCAATTTGATCAGCATCAAAATAGAAATGAACTCCAGAATAATAGTGACCAAGATTGTTCTTGCTGCCTTAAGCTAGCAAAGATTCTCGTACAAGATGCATATAACTTGATGAGTTTTAGTTAAAGCTTATTGTGACGATTACGTTATCAACATATGCTTAGTGGTCACGCGTCCAGAAAAACACATATAACCTATATGAACAGTTTTACTGAAGGATTTGAAACCAAATTACAAAACAGCCAGCGCGAAGTCATCTGCTATTTGTTGGTGTGCGATACGATGTTTCAATTCAGCCGTTACTACTGACGGACTGTCCAAGGATGAACAGAGGTTATCTGATGAGCATTCGGCTCTAGACAGTATGAAGTAGCAGAACGTCCAGATCAACACTATTTTGCATCGGCTCAAAACTAGCCTAAGAAGGGATACATCGAAATTTTTAATACCAGAACTGCCGTTCACTTAGTTCTATGTTTCATGAACCTACAAAAATAATTCAAGCATGGTATGCTTCTTCCCATTTTTGAGCAGAGGATCCTGTGATTTACACCAAGAGTGTATCACCTTTATCAATTACCCTAAGCTCCAGGTTATTGCAGGCAAACTTCCGAGAGTTTAACCTTAGTTTAGCGTCCTTCTCACAATGGTTTTATTTCGAATCTTGTGATAATCAGTTATCCTTTTCCTTTTGATCGGTAAAACTGCTTCTAAATAGGGGAACCTCAACAACCACCAGAAACAAGTCATTGGTTTTTGATTGATTAACATGACAACTTCTGCATAACTTGGTATAAAACATTAAATCAACAAAAAGTCATCTTTCGTTTTTGTTCACACTGCATATTCTGAGTGATTGAATTAAATGTATGTCTCAAGTCCATATGCGAAGTATCAAGAGTTAACGGTAGTTCATATGTGTACGAAGTTATCATTTAAAATTACCAGGTAAGTATTTTAGTACACATTTGATGAATTGTGATATGGTGTTTACTTTACCAATTCATGAATGCAAATGAACATACGTACATAAGCTCACCCCACTCTAACATATATCGAGGATCTGTTGGTTTGGTTCATGAAAAAGACTGCTGTGACATGTTCCTTTCTCAAATCGATTAAACAGATCTTGAGCTAACTCTCTAAATGTATCAGATTTTGCCTATCATAAGTGTGAGTACAAATGAGAACATTTTTTGTGGATATTGCCAAACAACTCTGTAATGCACGTATACACGGAAAGCCTCTGATCCCAGATTATTACCACAGTGTTCCTTTTTATGTTGATTTACAGTCTGCATCAACCCACCAAAACGAATTGATTTATGGTTCTAATGGATTTCTTTATCTAAAAATGGCATGCGATAAAGAACATGTTCATATCTTGTTATTGAGTTTCTTGAGAACAAAGATTTTTCTTGAGGAGAGCCAGATGTACGCCGGAGCATTCGAAATATTCAAACCAAAGTAAATATCTATGAAAAAATTTTGAATTTCACAATATAAGGTAAATAGTTCCCCGGATTATAACTTATTTGTTATTGCTTCTAGCAGTAGGACAAACCAAACCAACCAACCTTAGCTCGATTTCGGTTGATCGTTGGGATAGTGGCAATAAACATTTATTTTTGCCTACAGCTTGTTAGAACACAATGGGATAAATCTCCGGTAGTTGCCTGTAATTACAAAAAACAAACCCATTTCCCGTGCGGATAAATAAAAAAGATGGACGGCCTTAGTTCGATGAACTCAATTTTACTGACGACTTAAGCTGATCAGATAAACAATAAAATGATTGTAGGCTCAGCCTAGTTAAGTCTTAGCCGGTTTGGACCATGCTTATCAATGATTTTCCAACAAATGGCTTACTGCAACCCCCGTGCACTTTACTATAAAGTGCTAGGTAACCCTGAATACTGGCCTGCTTTCGTTCCTAACAGGGAATTTCACTGTCCCGTTTTCGTTTGTCTGAATCAGCTATGTACGAAAAACCATTACAACTATGCTTGTCAACAAACCTTACCGTTTACTCCAAACAGGTTGACCGGATATCCGAAGACACTATCAGAAGTTAGTGTTAGTAGACTTTTCACCGAGGTTCCTGTTCTGGAAAAGATATTACACCTTGTCGGTTGCTAGTTTCGTGTAAAGGTTACGCTCTTTTTATCTTCTGTGCAAATTGGACTACTCACCCTTGAACGCACCACGAACTTCGTATATCTGGCGCATTCGTCGTTCTGTTTGGTAAAATGTAGAACGTTGGTATCATTGAATCATGTATCGTTTGTTTGTAGAAATTTCACCCTAAATTCGACCTTGTTTTTGTTTCATGCATTTAACAGTCAATAAATTTCGTTCTATGGTTGCACGTATAAGTTACCTGAGTTCTTTTTTTATAACTATCGTTGCTTACCTAGTGTGACTGTCTTGTGTGATATTGTCTGAAACATTCTCACCTTCATCTACAACCGATTGTCATAATGAGCTCACTTCACATTGACTAGATGCCACCTGCTAGCTGATTTTCAACTGTTCCATTGCGAATATATTTTTTCTACTGGGCAATTTTAGTATCCGGTTAATTCGCATTCATGTTAACAGAGCACTTTCATTGTAATTGTGTCAAACAATACCGTATAGATTCTACTCACTTTGATTGTATTGTCTGATGCTTTTTGGACTTAGAAGATTGTCCCATTAAATTTACCGTTGAATTAGCGTTATTGGCGTTGTCGACTGCAGTTTACTGACTAGATTATTCTAACTCGTCAGGGTTGAGTTATCACGTGCCATGTGTTTTCAACGACGGTGGTTCGTTGAAAATACAGCACTGTTTTCAATTATGCTTAATACATTGATTGGATCTATGAATATTTCAGTTTTCTTACGGAATTGTATTGATGAGTGACTTTATTGTGAAGTTCATACATTGAAATGTAGTTAATTATGATAGCATTTAATGAAACGTACGCTGGACGTACGGTTTGTGAATAGATCCCTGAAATTGTATTATCGGTAGTTTTACATTGTGGTAAGACACAGTGCTTAAAAATTTACCGTGCGCGAAATATTATCTTTCAGAACTTAAACTATTTGCTATATCAGTTAATGGCATCACATAATTCGCGCAAACCTCTCGTATAATATAGTGCAAAACCGTTAGTATGAAATGTTTCTGATAACTTCACCAACGAATCAACACTATTCTGGTAATTACGAAGCTCGAATAGGAAAAAATGAAACGAATCGGTTAATAAAAGAGAAGTCCGTTTGAGCATGGAATCTAACAGACTGTTGTTGTTTATATTGGGTTTTTATCCAAGCTGGAAGATTAGTTTGCAAATATTTTGTCAATAAGATTAAAAAAAATAACCTCAGTATAGCTTCAGGTGACACTAGTTTTCTAAGGTAAATGACGATCACACATCCGACGAATCATCATTCACAGTTCAAATATTCTATACTTTGAAATGAAGGGCATTATTTAAACCAGCTAAACACAAATTTGTTTGATGGTATGTTACCAATTCCAGTTGATTATTTAGTGCATCATTCTGGTTTCTGTCCTGTTCCTAGTTTTGTTTCAAGCCCACAAGTTAGTAGGATGCATTTTGCCTTGAGTGGTGAGTCTGGGGGAATTCGCGTGTTTACAGGTTTGTGCTCTTCTGAATGCTGTCCTGTTTATCACGCAGATTCTTTCTTGCGTATTCGAGATATGTCTACATATGTGTCTGTTTGTCGTGATTGTTTACTATCAAGTTGTGTTCGTTGTTCTTTCTGTTTAACCAACTCACTATCAGTTTGCATTGACTGCAAGAGACAAAGTGGACTAAGTCTGGTGTCAAGTCGGGTGCTTGTTGACTCTCAAAGGTACACTTGAAGTCATTTTTGTTGGTTGGTCTGTCAACGTAATTCCCACTGAGAATAAATGTCTCGTTTCCATATATGATGCATCCTTCTGGTTGAAGGAATGGGTTTCCGTTGTTTGTATTGTATTAGAAAACAACATACCATAGAATGGTGTTTTCTAGTCATCAACTGCGTTCAAACAGATGTTGTCCGACTTTTCTCGCTTCCGGAAAACTGAAGCGTTTGTCTATCTTTCAATAGAATGTAGACGCAAATTTATCCTTGTGGTATGGCCTAAATGTCAAAATATTTAAGAATTTCACTGGTCTCGGACGGCACAGGGCATTATATCGATAAAATGGAGTGTTTTGGCTTAGACATCAAAAAATTGTGGACAATAACGTTCTCTTTTTTGTTTACTTACTTTTCGGTGAAGATACTGTTAAGGATCCCCTGAGGTTCCTCTAGTATGATGGGTTTCAGAATTGCACAGATATCACCAGGTTACCGTACCCAAACCTTTGGCTCGGTTTTTAACTGTACGCCTTGATTAGGCCGTTGCTTAACAGCTTCGGCTGTCAACCCTGAGAGTATTGCTCACGCTGTTTTGTCTGTGAATATTTTTATGGTTCTCTGTCAGTCGTACTATGTCAGAATAGTGTCCACTAGTTGAAGCGCATTTGTTCAATCAATACTGTTTCCAGTTTCATTGTTTCAGCAGTCCGTCATTAGTGGTGCTTTTCTAGCCAGTGTGTTGTGTGTTGATGCATAGAACGTGGTGACAACAATAAGGAATGTTATCTTTTCATTAGTGAATTAATGGACAGTTTTGGAAGATATTGCTCGGAAAACTGTCTAAATAATTTGGTACTGAGGTAAAGTCCTTTTCTTTTTGGTGGATTACATTTACTAACTTGTACTGCACTGATCCGGATTATGTTATTTCCGTTTTGTAAAGTTCTGGTAGTTCCAAGCTTCGTGGTTGTCTAAAACGTTTATGTGTAATTCTGTTGCAATCGTCATTGGTGACTCTGTTCACTACTTTCCAAATTGTTATTTAGATAACTATATAATTCTTTTTAATGTATATGCGTGTTCTGTGATAGTTTTTTTCGTTTTCGTTTCATTGCCCACCATGTTCGAGATAGAAATTAATCGTAGTTTCTAAGTAGGTCAACATACAATATTTTTGTCCTGTGTTGATATATGGGTCGTATGTATAAAAACGGCCTCTAAAATGGCAATATGCGTACGATGCTGCATAAATTATATTACTTTGCTTATTGGTGAAACACCACAAAGCTTGCCGACCAGCCTAAGGAACATTCTTCAATCAACAAAGTCTTGAGCAACAAATATTTTTATACCTTGCCAACCAAGAGATTGGATTGCTTTGGCTAGAGATGGCGGTTAAAATGATTTGCTCTTACTGCGACCGATTTTTGACGATCACCTTTACGTACACAGACGTAATGGCGCATGCTATTTCGTGACTGAGAATATTTCACTTTACACCGTAAGTGTTCCAATTAATTGGCGAATGTCGCAATATATTAAAAACTTTCCGCAAGTAGTCTTGTTATCACATCGGTTTTGTCTCGATGCAAGAGCTGAGACACCTCTGCCGTAACCTAGAAGCAGCTCCGCAAAAATTATGTTATCTAGACGTTCGCAACTGACGGCATTATGGTTGTCAGCCAGTAAATACACTTCATGAACATGAGCTATTGAATATCGTACTCTTTTAATGCCAGCAAAATTTTGTGCCGAAGTGTCGTTTTTTACTAATGCCAATAGCCTGGTGGTTTATTTCTTCGTAGCTGCTAAACATAAGAAAATATTGTACTTGCCCCCCAACCTGTCAGCATTTATTGAGCTTGACACATAAACGGAAGTTTCTGGCCAACTTTTTTTGGAGTGACTGATTCCACAGTAATGAGAAAGCTGAAATATTTCCTGGTTGTTGTCAGTATACGACACGACGATGGAATACACACCATCTTTCTTCATCGAAAGTCATAAAAAATTCAAGTGCTTTGTGAATACTGTTCTTCCTTTGCCTATTACAGTTGTTGAGCTATTGAATTGGCAACCATTAAAAAGTTCACATATAGTTCTGAAGTCACCTCAACGTTCGACAATCTCAAATCTACAAATATTATTGGTGTGTTACCAAGTGTCAGTCTTGCGCAGGTAGGACTGAACTCAATTCGACAAATTAGGGGATCGAACGCACCAGGTTCCAGACTAAACATTCATCAACTGTCAACTTCATTGAGATGCCGAATAATTCGCCCCTCACTTTACTGTAGTGAGAACCTTGAGAAAGTTGATGACTATACCAACCAAGCGGCACTAACCTTCGGAGAAAAAATCAGATGTACTATTTTCTTGACTAACAGTCAACAAAACTACAATTACTGGACCACTGTGCGCGTTCAGCCTCCACAGAGCACGAAAACCTTAGTCCATAAATGTTCTGGATGCAGCAAAATGCGTACCAATCAAATATACGTGTCCCGGTTAAGTGGACGAAGAAAAAGGCTGGGATTGGCACCAGAATAAAAATGGTGGTCCAAATTTCGTTTTGACATCCCTTTAGTAACTTCGGCAACCAAAGGATAAGCCACTAATTCAGTTTGTTCTACTTTTACGCAAGTTAAAGCAGTTCAAGCTAGTAGCATGCTTTGTACATTCCGAGAGATAAAATTTAGGTTTAAAATATCTCCACATTTTCAGCAAATCGAACATACGCCTTGAAATGAGTAGTAATACAAAGTTCACTAAACGTCAGCGACGGTTTGTAAAACTTCTGCAACTTGTTTTGAGATATCCTCATCAAATTTAGTGAGAATGAGGTTAAACAGTTTGGACATCGTGTTTAACACGGTACTCGTGAATTGGGTGAGAATAATGCAAAGTTAAGAGCAAGTTGAAATATTCTACGTTTCAACCACTTTGGGTGGCCTTTATCAGGAATGATATAATCAAAGTCACATTAACATTCCCAATCGAGTCCGCAATTTGTGTTGTTTGGAAAGAAATTTCAATTGTTTTTTTCCCGTTGGTTCAAAATGTCTTTGTGTAGGAGATGAGTTGAGTGAAGGCAAAACCGGTTGTGAGCACATAACTGCATGTGCCATGGTTTATTTGCAGATATAAGAGTGCATTTTGGAAGAACAGGATTGAAAAGATTAGTTGGGTCGATTGAGTTTCTGGCTGCAGAATATTTTCACGTCTTAACTTAATGATAACCAATGAAAACAACATATTTTTCTTTTGCGATATGATGGCCAATTCAAAAATCGGAAAAACATTTTGAAATTCTTCTAAAATGTGACAGGAAATATAAAGAAAAAATACTCAATGCGTTTTTAGGGGCACAAACAACTATAATTTTACTCATGATGTCATGTAGCACGAAGGTAGGCTTCAGATGCCAGTTACAAAGAGGAAACTCTCTGACTTTGATAACAATATCAGTAACGAGGCGCAAAAGTAATATTGTTAGTCAACGTAGATCCTAACTACCAGGAAAAAGAATAAGATGACACGTTTTTGTTTCAAATGAACGGAAAGAAAGTCATTAGACAGTTTTTTATTCATAAATAATAAAAGTGTGACAATATACTTCTAAGAGGATCTACCGTGAATTATGCGCACATGCAGTGTTGAATAAGCTAAGATTGGACAATTAGCCGGCGTCCTGGTATCAAGTAGTCTGCCATGTGTAGCCCATATTTCATACATGTCACATGGTCGATAATATGTTTGGAAACATGCAAAATCGACGGTGAACAGCCCCTGCACCATTGATTGTATGTCATTTGGTTGTGGCTGAAAAAGTTTGGGCAAGAAAGATGCTTTCGTGCATCATTCTTCTAACTTGATACAGGAAACATCTTGGGCGAAGACACTGCACTTATGTACCCTCAACAATAGTATGAACCTTCTAAAAAACTGCATGAAGTACACTATAGACGCAACGTTGTTCAATGAGACAGATGTGCCACACATATATTCATAAATATTTTCGTTTCAATTCAGTGCACCATTCTCACAGTTACTGTTCTTTGGATCATCATAGCATGAGCTAATTTATCTCTGTCCAAGAAGGCCCGGCCCTCAGAATAGACCACGGTCTGTTAATTAATCTGTGGGAAAATTAAGTAGATTACAATGTATAAAATTAAGTAAGCATTCAATGATCTCCTATTAAGGCTTATCAACTGAGTTACATTTGAAGCAATTAAGCCTAAGGTATCTTACCTCTGCAACATATTGCCCTGACATTTTTGATCCTTCGAAAGCCAGGCGTAGTTACGCATTTGAAAATCTACAGACAGAAAAGGAGATTACAAAGTAAAACACCACCAGTAATTAATCATTTTGGGAACACCACGAAAACTAAAAGTGAGATGAATCAGAATACGTAACCAATTCAAACAGCTGAACTGGAAGGTATATTTTAAATTTTGCTATTCAGAGTGAACATTTTGTGAATAATATCAGACAAAAGTTGAAATATTTTGTAGAGTTTACGAATGCTGCTTAACAGCTATGGTTGGTCCAACCTACCAACAAACAGTACACTTGTTTATTTTGCCAATACATTTTTTCTTATACCACTGTAATTTCTGACATAGAAACAGAGTTCCACAAACTTTTCCAGATTAAAAATATCGGAAACCTTCCAGTGAATTCCATGAAGTGAATCTGTCGAATTTATTCACGGATGGAACACGATGTGACATAGTAAGTTGACAACTGGTCTCATGAAACGTTACATCAGTGCATGAGAGTCTTTTCACGTTCCAACATGGGGACTCGTTCATGTGTAGATTGTACGGCTAAAGACATTTATAATGAAGTAAAACACCTTAGTAATTTAACATCTATTCACAAATGTCACAATTTGCTTGCTGGTAATGGTCATGGGCCAAGACAGGCCTCCTGACCGGGCTATTTTCGAAGAAAGTAGAATATATTGAGGAAACACCTCCGTTAAAATCTGTTGCCATGTTGACCCCTCAAATAGGTCATTCATTCGAGTCCACAAAAGCAGTTTCAAGTCACAAAGTCTAGCAAATGAAAAACTGCTCTTTCCAATCTGCTCACAGCAAGAAAAGTCAGAGTACTTGGCTGCAACTGTTAGGACTGCACCGTTTGAGGAATCACTATGAGGTAAATTCATCGCGCGTTTTTTAATCCAAAGTTCCAAAACATAAAAAGGACACACTTTTGTTAGTAAGGAGAACTCGCTGTTAATTTTAGCTCCCCCATGCACAGTCAACCATCCCTGGCTGATTGGAATCGATTCAATTCTTTAAAACTCTAGGTTAACGTAGGCATATGTGACTGACATTCATTGGTCGACCCGGTTGTAACCTGAAAGATTACTGTTCTCACAACATACTCGCTCCATGTTTAGTTGTATGCATTCATTTTGTGGCATCTTCCACTGTGTCACCTTTTTCTTATTACCCATTATTCTTCTAATTAAGGCTTTTTATTAGACCTTCAACAACCGTCACAGCCCTCATAGCTGAGTCTCCATAACTGGTAAAGGCCATCCCAATTTGTGAATAAATCTTACGCATTCAGTATCAATCTACTCTTGAAAACTCAGTGCTTTTCTTCTCTTACGCACGTGTGCCCAGTTGGTCCATGTCTACTTAAGGCTGTCACCCAAAACGTCTTTAGTCTGCTGTTGACAAGCTCAACTATTGTTTCACTTTCACGAAAGTGCTCTTTAACACATATCTCAACCACTTAATCAGATGTAGTTTCATAGTTTCATGGGACTCACATTATAAGGTTAATCTGGAAGGTCTCCGAAACTAGGGTCATCCGATTGTGCTGTGTAAAATTAAACCTCAGTACGTAGAAGCATCAACGCTCCCGAAAGTTACAACATAAAAATTTTCGGTCGCTGTGACAGAATGGTATTAAGCTTAAACAGATTTGTACCCAGCTGTCTAGCACTAAGTACGTGAACAAAAGATACCAAATCATTATTTCCTATTGACAGGCTAGCAGTCGATTCATAGTTGGAGTTGTCATCTCTTTATGTTTCGCAAGTATGGGGTATATAATATGGTTTGTAATGGACTTCATTTTGACAGTCAACTTACCATTCCCGTAGTTGAGTACTGTTTTTGACGTCCTATTAAGGCTGTTTCGGTTGCATTCTATGATTCATCTAAGCAAACTACAGATCTGCCTATCTTCCAAATTCCAATGCGGCACCCAACTCTCAGACATTTTTGAGATCCTCTTATTGAACCATATAAAACCCTGTTTCAATAGTTTGAATCGGTGACCAGATCGGCGAGAAGAATCCAGAAGACATTGAACCAAGAGGGTATTGTCGCTGACAACAACGGTATGAAAAAGGAAATAATTTTAGCATGGATTAATGAATATTTTGCTTTCGTTTTAAGGAAGTTAACTTCAAATGTCTATTCCTAAATGCCGCTTGTTCGCAACTTCATGGGGTTTTCATGGTATTCTCACTGTTGTGTTGTCCCGGGCAGCGATGTGTTTATGTTTTTATTTCTGTTTCGGCTAGCCAGCTTTTATACTTTTCAAACCTTTCTATTCATAGTATAAATCACACAAACGTCCAACACTGAATATGGTGAAGATGTCCAATTTGTAGTTAAGTAAACTCATGCTAGTAAGTCATTTCTTGCCCTGTCAAACTATTTTTCTCGTGAAATGGACATGGTGCAAACCACAACTTTGATAACCAAAGCAGAGTACAAATTGGTTTCATCTAATTTACTGATTGTGTTAGTGAACAGCTGGGCCAAGTTTTGTAGCACTAAGCCCATGCGCCGATTGATCCCAACCAGTGATTTGCCTTCTTTACAAAAAAATGGGGAGTGTATGTTGAGCAAGATCTGTAGAAAACAAAAAGTTCTAAAAACTTTCCACATAAAAGGAGTTTTCAACTCAAAAATAATTGAAACTTGAGTATACAGTGTGTGCGTTTTGAAAATGTAGGTCGCTTCATTCAAGCACAATTTACCATGGCTAATATCAGTAGCTGTTGACTTTGACGAACAACCACTGACAATGTGCATGCATGAAGGTGCGACCAAACCTTCAGATGTTCACCATATGTCAGTAGTTTTCATAGTACCACTCTCAAATCGTATACGTTTCTGATAAAGCAGTGAGGTTAATATCTGGCATGTAAATAGAGAAATTCAGTAGTTTGTCAACTGTGTAACTTTCGCTGATATTTCCTGTTATTCCCAAGCATCCATCATTGTTAAGTAAGCACTTTTTCACAGACCAGGAAATGATTACTTGCGAGAATTTTAAGTACCGTCAGGTTGCATATTCTAGTGAACATCAGCTCACAAGTTCAGTAGAATAACTGCCTCATGAGTACCGTTTGGTATGGTGCGACTAATATAAATGTTTTGGCCTGATCTTACTCAAGTCGGTTATGATCAGGGCAAATGAGCAAATTTGTTTAAATAATTCAAAGATTTACGAACGTTCTTTTCAAGCGATTTTACGCAGAACTGTTCCCCATTATCACAGCTAATGCAAGGTTCACCTGCTTTGACACTCTCATCTTACACCAGCACTGTGCACGACGGGGAACATAAACCGCAATCAATAAATAACTGTCAGGTTTTAAGAAGTTATCAATCGTTAATCAGTACATAGTCATTAGACCATAAGGTCACGAATAATGCGAATGCAGTAAAGTGTATGTTATATTTCCCAGCTGTTGCGCTTGTTTTTTTACAATCGAGGGAAAATGTACAACAGTCAGCGAAAGCCGACAGTTAGATAACAGCCGTTTTTTATAATATACACTAGTTAGTTGGTGTGTTAAATGGCATATGAAATGTTGCAACGTATGACTGCGGTAGCATTGGTCATGTCTGGCTTCATCGTCACGTGTTTTTTCTATTAACGTTCAACAGCAACCATGATGTTTAAATAAGTTTATAACCTTTCCATCATAGAACTTTTGTATTTCTACCATGTTGTTCCATTACGCAACGCGCATATTTAACAAAATTCCTATTAGTTGCACTGTGCTTGTGAATAGTCTCAACAGATTTCTGCTGCAGCAAGCTTTTTAACATACTGAAGAGTTTTAGATTAGACGTCGAAAGTAAGCGGATAGACTCGGCAGTCAGAAGTCGGGTGCGCACATCAATCACCGTATAAACAAGTTTAAGGCAATTAATTCTCCTAGTTGTTCGTTTATGTTATCGTCAACTGTGAGAGGAACACCACCGGAGAAGTTGTTCAAATGACAGGCAGCTTATCGCAACGATTCGCAATGCCACTAATGGGGCCAAACACGAGTTGACGGTGGCTAAGCAACATGTTTAATGATAAAGGACACTTTAAATTTCACACAACACTTTGGTTTACTGTGAACTTATAAACGAGTTTTACACTTCAGATAACAGAAATAATCATTCTACATCAACGGTCCAGCCGTTGCCACTTGGAGTTAAAAAGTACCTGGAAGGTCACACAAGAGTATTCCAAACTCTTTTTCCCAGACTTTCCTAGTTTCAGTTGAGTCTGCATGTTCGTGTAATTTTCGAGAACAATTGCAACATTCGTACAGAAATTGGGTATTTTTGAGACTGTCAAGGAATTTTTGATTTTTCTTAGGGAGGTAGCATAGGTAACAGTTACGCGCAAAAGATAAGCAACAAAGAATGTATCAATCTTACTAATGTAAACAGAAAGGGAATCAGTGATGTGCGGAATCAGATATTTTGTTTACACATTTATAAACAGTGATCGTATGTGTAGAATCACATGCTTCTTTGTGTTGCATGGAGAATTTAGTTCACGTAAACACAATGCATGCAGAACAAGAAAAAACCTATAAGAGAAAATGAGTATGTATACACAAGTTCGCAATTCTTCTAAATTTATCAACCAGTACTTTTTGAGATAAAATGGTATTTTTGGAACTTTTGCAGGAAAGTGAGTGAGTCAAACGAAATTTCACCTGCGAATGTATTACAAAATCATGTAACTTTGCTTAAAATTGGAAAAATCGTCTACTTTGTTTGTGGTGCATGGTTTACTTCGAGAATTAGTCGGTATATTCAGACTGACTTTTACCATTTGTGACCCATAGGACCGAAATGATTTTTATCGACTCTGTCGACAATGGCTTTAAACGATTTGTAAGAAATCCGGGTCATTCTATGTTGTAATATGCAGTGAGTCGACGCCAAACATTAAGAGTTTATCAGGGGCCATGTTTAGAGACATTGCGTATATTGGTATGTTTGTTCGAACATTTTCCGAGAACTGTTATAAAAAAAAAATACCAAAAACAGAAGGGAAAAATTTGCTGTATATACTACTGCAATTTTCAAAATTTTGGAGACATTTTGCTTTCTTGGCTGAAAATTGCCTGTCTATCGCAAGATTTTCTCAGCGGATTCGTCGAAATCTTCTGCAGAAAAACTAAAAATTATTGCAACTGCCGTCTAGCATAATAATTCCGAGAGGTATTGAGAATTTCTGATTTCTCGTAAAACACCATGTATTTTGGCTTCATTACTCACGCTCAATGGACAGTATAATTATCTGTTGAGTTATACTCTTGGGTTAGCCCACAGTGATCATGTAACGGTTATATACCACCAAGTTTGCCAAGTTCTAAAAGAGAAGGAAAATGTACAGAAATGAAAACAAGATATATCGGACCACTCCATATATTACAAGCTATTTTATGGTTATTTCAACCTGCCAACGCTACAAAGAAGTGACCATTATCCGGCTTTATGTTACTCGATTTTATAAATGGTACGTTCAAAATCTATTTGTAAAATATCCGGGTTTTTCAGCATTATGGGTAACTTTAGTTGGATCATGGAATGCAAAATTACACTGACAGTTGGCTCTACAAAACGTCTGAAAACGATTAAAACTTTCCTCTTACGTCAAATAGTTTTATAGACTTCATGTGAACACGACTTTGAGCATGTTCGTGCATCAGATATGAAGTTTCATTTTCTCCTCTTGGGAAGGTGGGTTAGAGTTTCATTTTTGGGTTGTCTGTGCAATTTTCATCTGTTTACTAAAATCTGTCTGCGTTTTTGTTTTCTGAGGTTCGTCATGTAGAACTTGTCAACATACTATACAGTAAGTAAAGCCTGGAGCAAAGAATCACATTTCAACTACTTATCGCATGAGATGTTAATCGCAAATTTCAACGTCTACCTTTCAGTGCGTATGGTGTGTGATCGGATTTCCTTGGGTACATACATCCGATTAGTGGCAAAAATCAAAAAGCCACCAGCAGCTTTTAAATGAACTTTGATCATTAAACACGTTACTCACTCCAATTTATACTGTAAAATTATGGTGCCATCTAGAATTATTAAGCAGATAGATTTCCAACACAATTCTACAAAGTGTTTCACCATCCGTACTCGTCTGTGAACTCCAATAAGTCTGAGATAAACGACACAGCTGCTTTGAAAAGGGGCTACCATCTGCAGACAATTCATGCATACAGTGCATTTTGCTAAAGATAGCATCGATCCGTTTTCAATTTGCGGTGAAATTTAATGATTTGTGGAGAGTTGTTGGTATATAAAATTATGTAATCGCTGAATCTTTGCAAACAAACATCTGCTTCTCGTCATTAAACGTTCAAGAGAACCTTTTTAATTAAAAAAGGTCTTCCGATTCCTCGATTTTTACGCTGGCGTACATGTTTCTCATAACCACATTTGATTGGGCAAATTGTCTCCAGCACCGTATACAATTAAACAAAAAATGGCGATCGATGTGACTAGTCTAAAGAAAGGGCATTGCTAGGTTCATATGTGATGGCTAGTACGTTTATATTTCCAGTTACTGTTACTAACCTTAGCGAAGGTTTTTTATTCCGTCTGTCATTTTGAAATTTCGTATTTGTTTCATGTGGATTGACAAGGGCATACCAGCGTTGTGTACTCAGTCAAAGGAAGCAAGAGGTGAGTGATCACCTGATGCGGAAGGTTCGTCGTGAATTTTCATGGTCACTACTTCTCTTCAAAAGTGCAAAGTACATCTAAATTTGACGTCAATTCCGACATTCACACTGAACGTAATTTAATAGTAACGATAATAGAGGTGGGAAAGTATAAGAGGGAGTTAGTCACTTCAAGTGTGTTTGCATGATGTTTGCTAAGGCGAGGCTTCAGGTATGAGTGTAGTCTCCATGACAACCGGCACTACCACCGAGTGTTACTCAGAGTGAAGCCTAAACTTTTGTCATATATACTAACTTCAGACTTAGTTGCCTAAGGATTTCTGCAGGCAATATGAAGAGGTCCGAAAGCCGCCTCGTCGGCCTACGAAACACAAAGCCCAAACAGAAAGGATCACACCTCGCACAGTTTCCTGTGTTTTGGTGATTAGGTATTCGAGTTACTCGATGCAGTCTAATGATCGAAAATAGCGGCGGTCGATGGATACAAATTTCGCTTAATCTTCAATGCGAACAAACTGAAATTTTATGTTGGGTGGTAAAACCTGTAATCCAGTCTAATGTTAAACCTTACACTTGGTGAACAACAGGATTTGTTCTCAACGTCACAGCTGCCACAAGTTATCGATTACAGCTTGCTTGCAGACAACTTGTGTGTAATGTTACAAGTTAAATAAGTGAGATTACATTAGTTGGTGAAGTGTTCAATTACCTTACGTTGCCTGACCTGGCATCTACAGTGGTATTATAGCTAACTGAAAGTTGTGTCATTATATATTTTTAATTCGCTTTCATATCAAACACACAGAGATCCCACCAAACGGACAGCTGTGTCGTGAAGCAAAATGGCTCCAAGAATAATCATTAGGTTGCATGGTATGAAAATCTGAACTCCTCAAATACTGTCATTATCGGCTGATGGCTTGAAGGTCGATACATCAGTTCTTTGAAGAGAAGAAAATTCAGTCCGAACGGGAAATCCGCTTATTTCCTCTGCATTTGATTTTCCCATGTTCGAAAGTGGACACATCGTGAAGTCTTATGCATAACAGAAGTGGCTTGGACCAAGGCACCATTTCGGCAGTGTGCCCTGATCACATTTATGGATTCGGTAAAGACACAGTTTAATGAGTACCTCAACATTTTTCCATGAAACTCAATTTGGGTTATGGTGGGTAAACGTAACCCGAAACTTTATGTCAATAATTTATACACAAACCCACATACGGACACAAATAGTTAAGGAACACAAAGGCAATATATTACATTCAGTTAATTTAAGACTACAAAAAAACGGAATGTCTAAATTCTCTAATTACCAACCAACTTGCATTATTAATGCACATGCATTATGACAGCTTGTAAACCTTATTTATGGCTGTGGGTTTGAGCAACCCATATTTATTAGGTGAATACCAAATTTTACAGACTAAAGTATAGTTGAGTTCTAAAATACACTTTAATTTCTGAAATTTTATTAGACTCCTATGCATATATGTCCGACTACACAACGACATAAACATTTAGACCCTGACAGCACAGTTTGCCGCCAAAGTGCAACTTGCACAGATAATGTATCTGTCTAATGATGTCTCAGATGAAGTTCGATTGCAGTAACGCGTGCGTAGGCAGATGCGTGCGCTCAGATGCGTGAGCCAACATATACTTTAGTAGACGTCTAGATCGGTAGTGTAACAAATGCGCTATTGACTGAAACACCTGGGAATGTCGAAAACAAGAGTGTGTTTCTCAACCGAAAAGGATAAACCTTTCAAGTTATAAACAAGCTACCGGAAGTCACGCGTGATATTTAGTGGACATACAAGGTTAATTAGGAAGCCTTAGGCAGTTGGTTGTGTTCTGAGAAATTGACACAAAAGATCTTCTTGCGATTGTATTGAATACCTTACTTAATGTGCTCACAAAATTTATCTGCCGTAGTTGGTTATATATGTGGCTGTATTTCGGCCCGGTGGATGTTCATGGCGGGTTCTCGCAATATTAAACATTTCATTAGTATCAATCTATTAGATTTGAACTGCGAACAGATAATTAACGCACAGTCAAAAGTACTTGGATCGACACGCACATCCTCGCGTCTTTTGATTCCAACCCCTTATGTAGACTAATTCGTAACCGAAGAAAACCAAATTAGTGTTACTTTTACGTTGACAGCTTCTGGGAGAGAAAGTAAAACTCCAGCTTCTTGCAAGCCATAACGCATTTGTTGTCGGAATGAATAAACAATTTTGAGTACACTTGAGGTTACATCTGTTCCACCTTCTTTTTGCTTTTTTTTCTTCGTGGGCTGAAATCTGTCAGTAAACAGGGATCAGTAGTCACTTACGGTGACTTTCTTTCCATACAACCCTGGACGACCTTAGCAACTCAAAAAATGGAGAGTACATGCTCATAAAAATAGCACGAAGACTTTTATGAGACACAAATAAGCATGACTCTTCTATACTAGTAAATGGAGGTTTAAGTAACATTCTGACATTTAACTGTCAGTCGTGGGTTTCAGTTCGCGGTCAGGGCGATAATGGTAAGTCCCAAAGAGGTAGAAGCGGTTTTAATCCAGTTCACCTATGGAAACTGGGATCAACCGCTTGTGACGGTGCTATACCTTTTCTTTTCCTAGCGTTTCTTGTGAATTCTGCGTCGGGGACACATGGAAGTAGATGCAGTTTAATGACCTCTTTACAATCGATACTTCGGTGTCATATATCTGACGGTTTTAACACACTACTCCTGAGCACTTACTGCATTCTTTAAGTTTCCAACGTCGACGAACAGCGAGGCTTTGTCATTAAATTTTATATAACTGGTTTCGTTTAAGTAACCTGGAAATATGTGACCTCCAGTGTTGAGTGCTAAGGTTTCACTCCGCAAAAATCGTTGTGCGTTACACGGTAACATGCAATCAGGCCGTTTCGACCCAGATTGTTAGTCGCATTTGCGAACCAACTTTAGGGCAACGTGGAAACACCGGGGGACAGCGGTCTTCCGAAGTAGGGGTTCCACCAGCAATCCTGCGAAAGAAAGCAATACAAACAAGCATGAGCCAAGGGCCCAGTAAGTCATGCACGCGACCTACATAAACGAAAGCTAAAACGGCGTCCACAACATAGCAGCACGCCCTATTATGCAACTCAAATTCAACCCGTGCGCGTTTGCCTTTTCTCGACCGTACGTTACAGTCCCATCTGAATGGATCAGCCAAGCCTAAGGAGAAAAACGCGATCTTGCAACACAGCTTGAACGGGTCGAATAGAAATTTCTTAAGATCCTAAGAGGTGTTGGTACCTAAACAGTCCGAAAGAAAGCAGAGGACTTCGGGAAGGAGAGGTTAACTATATGTTTGATGGTTTTAACATAGAACCATAATGCTAAATAAATTGTGTTTTATCTCTCTGTTTATCCTCGTTAGAGATGTTAGACAGTCGGGTGACCAAGGTCTTATGTTCATTTGCTCCAACTACCGCACCGTTCTTATCTACGTTAGCACGGATTCAGGACAGTAAAAAACCTGTTTGAGGCGCAGAAAAAGGTAAAAGTTTCTTTCCGACCGCTACCTCTCATGGTTAGTCTTGCTTCTTTCATTTGGTTCGAGTTGAGGGACTAGGCATCCCTCACTGGCATCCCTTTCCTTAAGGTATCATAATCGAAAGTATTTTAGTGGATTTATTACATAGTTTGTCTCTAAGGATAATCACAGAAGGTTATTCTTATCAAGCTGAGCAAGGTAGATTCAATGCAATTTATTTGTTCTGTGGACATTATCATTAGAAAAGACGTTTAAGAACACCTGGCCGTGTCACATGAAGACTTCGTTCTAAACAACTTACACTTCGAAAGAAACCCATTTGCGAAAAATCTGGACTTCGGCTGGTTCAAATCTAGCCGAAGTCCAGATTTTTC
>LUCH01000355.1:103683-175925 GCA_013368495.1 Paragonimus heterotremus
TCCGCTGTAATTGTCTGTCAAACATTTGAAAAATCATCAGTTCTCCTCAGGGAAACCAATAATTTCTCAGAGTTAACCTGTGAAAACTTTGACCAATGGGCCTATAAACCAGATGCATCTGAAGTTATCTTGCAGTAGGAGTTTTGATATTTACCACATTTTCAAAATATGGGAAGAATAAATCTAATTAAACTTATCAAATGAAATAAATAAAATCTGCGAACCTACGGTAGTCATTGTGTACGCATGTGGAACAGAGGAAGCGTGATCTTAACAGGTTCCGGCATCTGCATTTGGTAAGCGCTAAATACCAAGACACAGATCAACAGATAACTGCAAACTTATCTCTTTCAAGCGCAAAACCATGACATTCGTTTTTGAAGTGGTTTAAAGCATAAGCATAGCACGCCATTCAACAAATATCCATAATTGTTTTTGTCATAGGCGTAACATACCCAGGAAAATCTGTTGGTATGCTGTATTATACCGACTTCCACTAGGGTTAACTTAACCGTTGTGTCCAGACGTGACATGTTCTTGTTATGTGGGTACCGACTTGTATGAAAGCCTTTGGTTTTGGGGCAGTCAATTATTTTAGACTACACCAAATTGACAGGCTAAAAGGTAAATCAGATCAGCAGAATACTGTTGGCGTTAAGAAGCAAAATGAATTTTATAGGATACTCTCAAAAACTAGCTTTACAATTAATATAGAAAATAAATTGATGCATTTTCACTTCCCAACTCCGGTTTTTAAACGCACATCTTGATTATAATAAAAAGAACTTTTCGTCGCAATGTATGATCCTAAATGATCATATTTCGGGATGAAATTCTTTTGGCAGATGTTCATATAGTCTTTCCTATTGGATTTATAACGTTTTCTGATGCAGGGACTTTATTGGTTACATCTAAAATCTTTCGAAAAAAATGAACCGATAGCGAAAATAATTCTAAATCCGGCAAACGGTGAACCGTGTAGAATTAACTCGGTTTACCTTAGGTGATCTGAGCAGTGCACACTTGAAGGCTCATTACATGAAAACCTTCTGTCAAAACCTGTCACCTTACAGCGAAAAAGTAAAGCGATGTTTATTCAAGAACCTTCTGGCATGCTGGTAGTATACTGCTGCAGCAGATTTACGAAGCATAGTTGCATATACCAACAACAGTGGGATCGAGTTTTTTCCGCTGCGGATGGACTCAAAACAACCTATTCTGCTGTGGTCTGTGCACGCCCTATCATTATCGAAATTCATCGCTACAAAAAATAGGAACGGCTTACTGAAGAATGTGTAAATTTAAAACCCGAATCTTATCATTGATTTGTGAAACAAAACCCGCCTCCGTGAAAAAACACTGAATTTGAAAACAGTCATAAATACAGAGAGTAAATTTCCATCGACACACGTTTCACAGCTGGCAACTTTTCAACTTCTAAAGTATATTGTGCGAACTTTGCTTTACAGTATTTGTTTCTAGATATCGGTATAGAGATGATTTACAGTTGCACGGATATACGATCCCCGAAAACAAACGTTTCTGCCGATTTACAGTGTATTACCAAGCTAGTGTTAAGTCCACTGCCATCAATTGTTGGACACGTGAAAAAATTTTCTTAATGTGTGAAGCTAGTGCCTCGAAAAATGTTAAGGCGCGTTTGTCTATATTCCAACAAACAACAGTCGTGTTATTACACATTTAGCCGTCTCAGTTTCAGTATTCAGAGTTACTTCAAGATGTCTTTCTATATTAGAGTGTATGACGCCTTCCATGCATAACATAAGTATTGAGATCCGTATGTATTGGTTAGTTCATAAAGTTTGGTTTAAAACACTAAGTTCTCTTGATCCAACTCACCAGTAACAATAGAAGAAATATGTTGCGAGATGTTAACATTCCGTTCACTCTCTTCAGTCACGAACGTAAAACATTAGAATATATAGGACATGTGGATAGCAACAACAATAGAAACAATCAACGATTGGGTTTACACAATACTGGAACTGTTATCATTTCCAGAGTAGAAAAACTGCGTGAGTTAACGGTTTATGCACACACAGGACCTGAAGGCGAGTATTGATTAACATTACCTCAGAGAAGGCAAGTCACTTCTGGTTCCGCTTACGCAACAACACCTGGAACGAGTTGTCGGGGTCGACAACATGACCTGTGTTCCATGTTGTGTTTTGCAGCGGGTGAAGTCGAATTTCATCTCACCCGCTGTGTTGCCATTACCTGTTGCGTCATGGCGTAAACCAACCATCTAGACATATGTTCAGCCATTTTTTGTCGTAGGCACCGATCTATTCTTCATGTAAACCCAATAGTTGGTTGTTTCTATTGTTCTTGCTGTCCATATGTCCTATATATTCTAATGTTTTACGTTCGTGACTGAAGAGAGTAAAGTTTGATTTGGCAAGTGGTGTTACTGGATCTTTTCTTGGAGTTAAAGGCACGCGCGTTGTTGAATGCATTACAGTTACCTTGGCTGATTTCATTCGTCGTCCTATCAAGAGTACCGAAACGTCACAGTTGAAGGGTAACGATATGTATACCGGATTGCAAGGTAATAATGTGATGGCTGGTCAGTCGTCGATTTGTTTTTAAGGCTTTTCGACAGAACGTATGGAGTAAACATTTTCAATGAAAATCTGCGTGATGATATTGAGCTCTTCGGGTGTAAATTCATGCGACCAGATCTTGCAAACTCTGATGCACAATGTTTGCAGGAACCCACATTTGTACTTAGCTAATGAAGTGGGGTAGGTTACCAGTTTACATCTTTTATTCGTTTGATATTTGTATGAAAACAGCGGTCATTACGTGGGTTAGACAAAATGCCGATGAATGGCAACTAATTGTTCTCCTCTATTTCAGTAGTGAACTTAACACAGTTGAAAACTGTTGAGGTACGTATATATATAGATTAATTACGACTGTGATTTTCAAATTATATATATATATCGTCCATGTATTATTTGGACAAATGGCGCAGTCTAACGTCATTTTACTTTTTCTTTATGTGAGAAAACATTTGATCACCAAACAAAAGAACTTTAACTGAAAAGCTTCGCATTCCAAACATCAAACATTTTGTTTGATGTTAACAGGAGTACCGCTCGAAAGCGAACGCATGAATATTTAAAAGAAATACTACAGTTAACCAGTATACAGCAATTAACTTGTAAATTTCATTCAGTCGTTAGTCAGAAAGTACTGGTTGCGTCCAAACTATTGATCGGAGTCGACCAATGACTCCGCAAATAGAAAAACTGCCCGTACATATGACGTATGTAAAGTGGTGTTCTCAAGAACAAATCTACATTACTTCATAACTTATAGCATAAAGTGTATAAAAAACATGTCCTCGCTTTTCCCTTTGACTCGGTGACGTTTCAGACATCATCCACAAACATACAACAGATGGGTACCATCAATGATGACTAACCATACAAACAAAAGAAAATAACCAAGTGTTACTTCACAAATAGAATCGATGCAAGGATTAGGACCTAAAGTTTTGTCTTAGCTCCAGTGTACATTGTAAAGAGACAATCACACTCGGATAAAAGTATGGGAATATGTTGTAACATTCGTCTTTCTGTTTCATCAGGTATACTCAACTTTCCCGATGACTGGGTCAAACAGTGGCTAAAACTTATTTCACTGATTAGAATTGGCTACAATCTTTAGTTAAATCTCTGATTACAGAGCTTTTGAGCACGGGGACCCAATTCCGAAAATGACATGAAACGTGATATGGATAGCACACTGGTGAGTATTTTTTGTGTCTCTGAAGTAAGACGACATATATTACTCATTAACCTTAGACCAGTTGACTAGGAATATACAAAGGGCTTTTTTTGTCCACTAAATGGACCAGGATCCCTGGGCCATGAACACAGATTAATTGAGTATGCCGTAAATGAACTTTGAGATCCCGTCAGTTACACGACACGGTTTAGTTAAGCTGAGCGACTTTTCAAAATAATTATATCATCTGTCATTTCGATCTGAGTGGATCGTGTTGATAAGACACTTTTCACAACTTCAACGCAATTACATCCGAATAATCAGTGGACTAACAACCTTTTTCCTCTTTCCACTTTCCTTCTATCATTCAGCTGAATGATACTCATTATCTGTGCACAAGTTTGTAGTTTACTCTCCAGTGCTTTCCGCTGTTTGCCCAATTTACTTTTAACAAGAAATGGGTGACTCTTTTTGACAAAACTAATTGGCGTAACAAAACTTCCTTACTAATGACTATCTGTTTAATTCTTTTCCAACATACTTTCTAAAAAAGACGCAGCCGCTGAGGCATCTTCTCGCCAGTTACTAATTTTAACTATGCAAAGGAATTGGTGTAGACCTTACTGACGATCACAATGCAGCTTGACCGAAATAATCGGGTACAACCTTCCTTATGATGCAGCTAAATTGTCTTGGGGTAAGCAGTTATCTAGAGACCAGCCTAAACCAGCACACTCCAGGCAAAAGACTTGAGAGAGTACACTTCAAGGCCACCCAATACCCTAATGGTTGATGACTGCTAACAAATAACTGTTTGCCACCTATTTTGACCCCCATGAGCAGTCGTTGTCTAAGACTGCACAGGAAGCAGAAGTATTAGGTTTTAAAGTTAACCAAGGAATCAGTAAAAATTTCCCATCGTTTCTTTTGGAAGAACGCCTTTTTTCTGGTCTATCCAGAATGCTTAGATCAGGGGATGAGGTTAACTATTAATCATTCACTCGAAATCTCTCACTCAAAAACCTATCTCATAAGATATACGGTCAGAAATTGTTCTTAGTTGTTTACCCGATGAAACAACTTCTGTTTTGTAAGCTAGTGAAAGATCTGTTCTAATCTTAGTTCCCAATCAGCAAGACAATAATACACGAGACTTATTACCACTAAAATACCTGCACATAACGCCGCACTAATGTTTTCAATTATGCTAAAAAATTTACAGCCGTGTAGATTGAAGCCTTTGTGTTCAGGATCAGCATTTAGGTAATCAGAAAGTTCTTTATTCAATACAACATTCTAATGTCAACAGTGCTTTGACGATGATAACTAAGCTTCTGTGTGCTCACAGGACCATGCACCACTAGGTAAGCAATCCTACACAGCTGATAGTACAACGTACAGTCTTACACGTGTAGTCGTATTTCGTCGAACTGCACCCATTTTAGGATTGTCCAATCTGGGTGAATCTATCAGGTTAAAGTTTATTCAGATCGATACAGTGTTTGGGCCAAACCGCTACTTCAGACTTGCAGATAAAAACGGAATTGTTTGCTTTTAAGGTCAAATGTGCTGAATGTATGTTATCAAACTGTGTGGAAATTTTAAGTAGTATGGATCAGTTGACACGAGTCTCTACGTTTGGATTATTGTACTCTCCACCAAGCATATGATTTGCTCAAAGTCTCCTCAGACATTGTAAACTGTTCAGCGGTTACCCTTACTTCTATTCTTCTTCCTATAAAGTACGACATACAGATTGTTCGCCGAATTACAAACAAAATATTCACAGTACAATTAGGAAAATACTTTGCTATGTTTTGGACTGTTCTATGGAAAGATTAAAAATAACACAACGCCGAATTATTCGACTCTGTATTTAACAGTTTGGACAAACTGCAGAAAGAAGAGTAAAATAGGATTATTAAAATAGATCGTATAGGTCAGTAGCGGCAGTGCACAAACGACGAAAAATCCGGGACGCGTATAAAACGATGATTGGGTACCAGAAAGAGCCAAATCAATGGATATCATACACAGAAGGCACAGTACAAAATGCGGCCTGTAACAGCTGGCTCGCTGTATGTGCGCAAACTCGAACGTTGCTTCACTCCACCAGAAATTAACCAATTATGTGTGTGATATTAGAATAAGGCTATACTCACAAATTTCTGTTGTTTACTTACCAACACTTATGGATCAGTAGTACAATCGATCTTGCTGTAAACCTAGACATGTTGAAATATACTCAATTTATTTCGAAACGATTTGTGATGAACAACATCGTTTTATACGATTTGCTGGGGCACATCAGTTTCAAAATGTTGTAAATCACTACATCTGTTTTACGTAAATCTGTCAATCGTAACTGTGTCTGTCTAAAAAGTCGAAATGTTAAGGAAAACGGGACAATATCTTTTAAGGTAACCGTGCAACTATATTAAGAAGGGAATGTATACCATATAATTTAGGACTGCCATTAATGAGTGACTGGTGTTATTGTTCATTTCAATAGTGGTGTGAAGACAGTTCCATAGTGCCAGTCCTGATTTTCTATATTCGGTTGTGTAAGTAATAATAATAAGCAATGATAGTTTTTAATTATGAGGTATATTTTTCCGAAAACTGTTACGCTGTGTTTGTCCCTTTTAATCTTTATAATATCCAACCAGCGGCTGGTGAATTTTGGATAGTTTGACTTCAGAAGTGAACTGTCACTTCCGCCCCACATATTCAACTCTTTCTGCTTACTGCAGATGTATCTTATTAAAGGTTTCTTTATATTTCAGAACATTTTGAGTTATGTTGGTGTTTGACGAGAAACTTCTAACATAGAACCATAGCCAGATTAGAGTAAACTCCAATGGCTGTGTAAGTTGAATAATTGTTCAACTCGATACGAGTAGAATGACCAGTGGACAAAACAGACCATGTGCTATTGATGAATGAGCAAGTCGTAATACGTTACGTTCCTGATTTCCTGACAGGTTATAATTGCATTCATTGGTCATTCACTAATAATCAATCTACCGGAAAATAGTTAAGCAAGCAACGTTTAAACCAACAGGTTTTCAGCAGTAGCCCATAAAGAATAAAGAACCCTCCAATTTTCCCAACCGGTTTAGGTGCACGAGGTCGAACCTCAGTTTCACCGGCTGATGACAATGACTAACACGTTTGAAATGTTTTATCCGATTGCTTACAAACGGGGGCAGGGTTCAAATCTTATCGTTTGTTCACGTTTAAGATTACACTATATAGTGTTGAATAACATCCATATGCGTGCGTTCAAGGAATTTATTTGTTCTATGCACGTAGAGATGCAATGTCACAAAGTTGTGTTACTTTTGGAACAGTTCAGTCATAATGCTGAAGCGGACCTCAGCCTAGGAGTGAACATGACAGAATAAGCTGATTTTGTGGCAGCAAAACGTTGTTAGTTGCAAACTTATCTTAAATGATTTTGCCCGACACGTTTGGGCGTGCAAAAATTCTCTCCACGCTAAACATTTTTTCCCTTTCATTAACAAATCACGAATATTTCAAATAAGCACCCAACCGTTGTCTTGTTTTAATAATTAAACTAACCCTTGTTTTGAACGGTGGTTGTTTACAAACTTTCAACAAGTGTTTGTACGTTTCCTTTTCGTATACAGAACACTCCTTGTAAATCGTCATATTGTATCTTGCATCCTTTCCTGCAGTCATCTGACTTGTCCGTAGTTCACTCGTGTACCTAACTATCCAGTGAATTGTGTTATCTTTACTGGACCATATGAACATCACGGTGGGGACTTTATCGGCCATCATACTTTAAACAGATTATATACACACTCACAAGTGAACTACGGTATCACTACTTAAGTTCAAATGTAGTCTGGTTTGTGAGTGAAAGTTTAGAAAGCATCTATACTTAAAGGGTTAAGATGCTACTTGTCAGGTACTAGATATCACCGACACAGTGAAATGATTCATATCGTCTTCGCCAGAGCCTCTATAGCATGCTGAACAAAACTATCCCTTGTCAGGATTCTGAGTGAAAAGTAATGTCTTTTAACAGCTTATTTATCAACCATAAGATTAAGCTTGTACATCTCAAGCTGTTCTTATACAAACCAGAACCTCGGGGTTCAAATGCGCTCATACTATGTACGATTTAGTGAGATGACGAAACTGCTTTTTTTATTTTCCAATGCAACTATGTAAGTGTCATGCAGACTAAGCACAAGAATTTCAGGGCACGGAGGGAGTTAGGACATGAAGCTGTTTTGTGTCCCGTTTCATGGTTTTTTAAATTACCGTTCAGCAATAGTTTATCAGCTGAGTTGTTGATCGGCCAAAATGTCGTGTCTGATTGCTCTGCTGTGTTTGAACACAGCAAAGCAACCAGATACTGTGTGTACGTACTAAGCCTAGGAAAGATACATTAAAAGACAACTGATCTCTTGAGTTTCATTCCTCATTTCTGCTTCACCGTTTTCATTCAACACAACTCTATTTAGTTAGTTCCAGATCCGCTTCTTAAGTCGTCACTTAAACATCTGCTGTTTTTGTTGCCAACTGAACGGGTCTGGACAAAATCCCAGTTTTTAACTCCGTCCCCACCGGAATCAAACATGTAGTCTGCATGACTGGTAATACACGGTTCACTGGTGAAGTGCGTATTACTACCACTTAGACCAGCCATGAATTCGATCACGTTCTCACAACGAATACAGCAATTAATCTTACCATAGGCAGTTTTTTTTTAAAATATAGCTTCAGATGAATACCGGTCGTTAGTCTAGCCACCATCTCTCATTTGACAATGCATATAACTTCCACTACATTAACATCGCGCCTCTATTGGTATACGTTACGCGCCAACTAGTGTCCTCTGGTTACGAAGCATCACGTGTGCGTCTGTTAACGTGTAGATACTCGAGATCAAAAGATGTGCAATTCTAACAGATGAATAATGTTATCTCCCCCCGATCACATTTGTGTTTGAGAATTTGCGTCAACCTGTCTATCATTTACTAAAGCATTTTTATGAAATATTAAAAGTGGTGAGGAGAAATCCGAGGGGCCAAATTGTTAACCAGATTACAAGTGAAATGGAGAGGCAAATATAGACTGAAAGAGCAAACAACACAATCACCATATCTTTGAGACCGCTTTCATGCGTATATTTGGGTTTGTCTAATGGGCTTTCGTCCGTACCCCTCAATTTAACATGAGAGAATAAGGAAGCTCCGTGATTCCTACAATTAAGTATTCCGTGCACAAATAGTTCCCATATTTTCCTCGTTGAGAACAATTTTGGTTTCAGGGAACAGAACTATTTTCGATAAATTCTCATCTTAGGCTGGTACAATTATATATCAAATCAAGAAACTGTAAGGAAAATTATTGATCAAAAACAGTGCGAGGGTAAAGCGATTGCGTAAAACACAACCATGACTTTGTTGTGGTTATGATCACAAGGACGGTAGGTTTTTGGAAGTCTGTTAATTGAGGTGAGTTGGGAGGGGGCGGGATCAAAATTTCACATGGGTCGACTGCAAGCGTTTGGCCACGGTAATCCCAGGGTGTGAACGAACTGTTTTTCAACACACAAATCCGGCTGACGTAATCGGATTGCGACCGTCTCGGCTATAGACAGGATACGCCACTTGACATTTCGTGACGCGGCGGCCGGGGCACGGTAGGCGATGCAAAGCGCCTTGTCTGTGTCTGTGTGTCGGTCTCAATCGACTAGTTGGGCCAGAATGGATGAGTTAATGTTCTTTGTTGTTCCGGACCGAAGCCACGCCTGGCGGCGTTCACGAATTCTTTCTGATAAGCGCCTAGTGGTGCGACCAATATATGCTGAACCACGGAAACAGACAAATGAATAGATCAAAAATGAAGCAGCATTGTTAGGCATATTATGTTTCAGATTAAGTGGCACCGTCCGTTTTGAGAAGAACTCTACGATAGGACTTGCATCATAATAGGTACTACCGATCGCGCCATTTAGTTGGCGCGTTATCAACTCGGCTGCCGCGTCTCCTTTGAACGGCAAACTAACATAGATCTTTTTCTTATTAGCTGTGTCCACTGGGGCTTGCATAGGTCTCTCTTACATCTTTCTGATAATACATTTCTCAGGATAGGCGTTATCAGAAAGGATATCCTGTAGCATGTTTAACTCCAATTCTATTGTATCTTCCATACAGATTCTTTTTACTCTATTTGTCAATCAACGTACAAGACCCCGTTTCAGACCAATCGATAGGTAGCAGTGGAAGTGTAGATATTGTCCACTTCAGGTATTCCTTCTATATACACTTATCTGCGTATTAGTGCTGTGTCTAAAAATGGCATGTGGTCATTAATTTCTTGTTCCAACGTGAAAACAATGTTCTTATGCGCCTTGTTAAAAACGGTCAACAACTTCTGTAAATCTTCCATCTTGTCCACTACGCAAAAACATCATCTACATATCGTCGATAGTAACTGGTTGTTCTAATCATTTCGTCCAACTCGTTGCTCTCGAGTATGCTCATGAAAATATCCACCAGCACCGGGCCTAACGGTGAACCCATAGCTACGCCATCAATCTGGCGATAAAGCTCACCATTGAATTGGAACTGAATGTTACTAGTACATAACATTAATAACTCCTTCAGCTCAGAAACAGGTAGGCCGACGTCAGTCCGGCGACTTTCGATATAAGCACACAAAAATTGTATTGTTTCGACCAGGGGTCGCCGAGGCAGTCGCAGTCCGATTACGTCAGCCGGATTTGTGTGTTGAAAAACAGTTCGTTCACACCCTGGGATTACCGTGGCCAAACGCTTGCAGTCGACCCATGTGAAATTTTGATCCCGCCCCCTCCCAACTCACCTCAATTAACAGACTTCCAAAAACCTACCGTCCTTGTGATCATAACCACAACAAAGTCATGGTTGTGTTTTACGCAATCGCTTTACCCTCGCACTGTTTTTGATCAATAATTTTCCTTACAGTTTCTTGATTTGATATATAATTGTACCAGCCTAAGATGAGAATTTATCGAAAATAGTTCTGTTCCCTGAAACCAAAATTGTTCTCAATGATTTCCACCGAGATTTTCACTTATTTCCCTCATCATCAGTTTATTCAAGTATCACAAATGAATCTGCTGGAACCTGCTAAAAAGTACCGTCAATTTATTTATTCCAGCTGTGAAACTATTCGTTTTAGTGCTGTACTGATTTTGCCATATACGGTGTTTCACTAATTACACACTGCGCAAACATTTTTAGTATAAAGTACGTTTATGCAGTGACACAGCTAGATCTAGAGAAAATGGCTTTACGACAAACTTAAAAGGGAGGCAAGCAGGAAGGCTTGAACTAATCATTCTGGGTATCATGGCCATAAGTTACAAAACAACACTTTCTAATGGTAAAATCTCAATACTATTCAATGGTGTGTTTGAATAGCTAACTGAGTAAATTGATCAACAGATATGATATAACGTCTATATACATCGGGTATTGTGTTAAACATAATGTTTACCATCAAAATAATCAGCTGGTACAGTATCGGTTGGCAACGTGCCTCTTCACCGTTGTCGAATCACAAGTTGTTCTTGGTTTAGACGAAATGGCTGTCAAGCTGATACTTTAAAAAATCAGTAATGAACGATCAATTAACATTAATTAACGAGGACTTATCTGCAGTTCACCCTACGTTAATCTTTACACCTAAGTTAGGCTTTTCAGATAGGTCACGTGATGTAAACTGATCATCATACACAAATGATTACAGCTGACGCATTCTCGCAGACTTTTAATCAGTCCACTTCAAAACGAAGTACGCTATTCGAACGTCGCTTGGTTAAATCTTGTCGGTAGTGCATATCTTTGCCACGCTTTCATGGGGCAACCGTGTGGACGACTGCGCCCTTGACTCCAGATTAGGCGGGAAAGAAATACCATACGTAGATGCTCAGTCACATTCACTTATGTGTAACACTCAAATTGTCAAATCACCTGGAAGTGTTTAAAATGGACCGACCAAAGAGTCTAGAATAATGCGACGGCTGTGAGCACTTTTGAGGAATATTCAATTTCTATAAACCAAAATCTCCTACAGCTTACTAGTTCATGTATTTTTCAATAAAACGTTCATATTTGTGGGACGTCCGAGACATTTGGAATTGAAAAGTGCCCAGCACGACACCAAATTTTGACTTGCTCGGACAGCTGGCATAGTTGCCACAAGATCTATTATCAGCAACAGATGAACGACAAATGAATACGTGCATGATTTTAACAACAATGAGGCATAGGCTGAAATTCCCCTAGTTTTGGTTTTTTGACAGGGTTTGATCACATCTATCCTAGAGATACTGATCTTCTTTCGTATTAACTTCATCTTTCACCTCAAACTTAAAGTATATGTTCATCGTTGACTCGGCAATCATTTACGTTGACGCATTTACATTGGTTCACGTACCAGTGCTGTGACCGTAAAAGACATTTAGACCGGGGGGTTGGTTATCGTTTGGAATCCATCACAAGGTAAGTAAAAAGAAAACAACGAACGCAGATATTATTCTGTGTGACTGAAGTGTATCCACATCCCTTGGGTAGCATTGGATCGTCAGTCACTCTGGTACCATAGGGCATATACACGTTTCCAATAGTTGATTCTGGTCCTTCGTCTTCCTGGCGTTGAGACCTGCCGCTTGATTCTTGCTCGTATGAGTCACGTCGCACAACTTACAGAAAAAGGTCCATGCTATACAACACCAGCTTCCTCACCAGGTTTTTTTGGTTGACACATTTAATCGGAGAAGGCTTGTTTGAATTCAGAATTTGTCTTCAGACTGAAAACTCATAATATTTACTGTTCCGTATTTAGATACCGCCCTGCTGGCATTGTTGACATTCTTTATTTCTCTTTTTACACTATGCCGATATTCTGGACTTCACGAAAAAGTGGGACAACACAAGTTTGCTCACTTTGTCCCCTAACATTTCGATGTATCTTACAAACTTGGATTGTTATCTCACGTTCTGATTGTAAGTATAAGACTGTTTTCCCATGCGCTGTGTTGAGCAGACGTATGCATTTAGGATAAAGACTTAATCTTGTTTTTTAGTAAAAGAAGTTGTTGAACATAGTGGTTAGGGAAAAGTTAGAATCTGGTTTCAAAGTCTACAATTCTTTTGCTTCCCAAATAAAGTATGGCACTACGCTGTCTCCTTACAGGATCTCATCGTCGGAGTTACTGACTGTTTGAAACAGACAAATTTGTGAGGCTTTTCACGAATCGTATTACTCTTTACTTTTATGAGGAATAAAAATGTTATTTTCATGCTCACACAAATGGCACGCCATGCACATAGATCAACCGTCGTCTCGAACATTGGGTGAGGGGAAATTTGATCAAGAATAATTATCTTTTATTGGGTAAACTCGGATACCACAAACTTGCATACGAATTCAAGACCGGTGAGATCACTCTGAACCACTGCTACCATATAATCCACGCTCGGCCTTGCACACTGCTGTCTACGGTTTCTTATCAACAAGGAAGCACAAACTGTGCGTCTGCAATATTTTTCCCATTAAGGACTTCTCTAGTTCGCTGGTCGAATAGACTTTGGGAAAGCAATAAGTTTTGACAACGCATTAGAATTTTGCAAAACCGGTACGAACTTAGTATAAACAGTGATTTTTAAATGTTTGTTTCTGTTCTGTTATTTCCTCTATCCAGTCTCTTACATACTTGGCTGGGTCCTGTGCACGAAATTAAAATTGCAAAGCGGTAGCAATCGTTATATCAACATCCCTTGGGCACGGAATCAATCAGTGTTTTGATGAAAATGCTTAGTAAGCTCGTTTGTCAGATCTATAACAAACAGGTAGAACGAATAATTCAAGTCAACTGAATGTTTTAACTCTAGAATGTATTCAGTGTTCATAGACACTGATACCGTTAGGATGCTGAGTTGCTGACTGCTACAGTTAGAGGGATGTTTATCTATCAGTTCTCATGAGCTCCTTCTCATTCCGTGTAAGTTTCGCCACGTGGCACTTACTAAATTAAGTGGGCGACAGAATGATACGTTAGAGGATTAGCTGAATCATAAAGAGTATGACTTCCGTTGGAATTTAGCCAGCCTAAATTAGCACCTGTACAGATATGCTTAAAAGAAGATTGCGACTGTCTGACCACTACATTTTGGAAAAACTCCACAAGTATCTTATGCATTATATTTTTAAAGATGGATTTTGGCCCCCATCCACCCACTATAAGTAGAAATGAGATAGCATCTCGCGGTCCCTGTGTTCTAATTTCATTGGCTAACAAGATGAACGATGCTTCGGTCCATTTGCAAAATGGGTAACCCATATGATCTTCACATATGTTAAGATTGTATTTATGCGGAAACACGAGAGCCGGTGGATATCTGAATATATGTGCACGACTCATAAGCTGTAGTATATGGAGCAATTATCTCGTGCACGGTTCGCACACGAAATGCGTGACCCTCAACGAAAATGAACACGGATTAACTCAACAGATAGAAGTTAGTACAATAAACTCAGTAACGACAAGAAACAAGGCGTCTGTTAACGTGTCCTGCCAAATTATTGGGCACATTGTGCCAGATCAGTAAGATATCGCGGGTGAAACACCAAAAGATGTCCTGTGATAAAAAATGTGGGAAGCCATTTATCTACCGGTGTGGTCAAAGCTCTTACATTTTTGTCTAATACTGTTGAGTAGTCGAGGAAATTACTATCGACAAGCTACGGAGCACCCAAGTATTCTCACACCTGTGTAGTATTTAGCACATTTTAACGGGAGGTGTTCTGCTAGATCTCCAGCCTTCTTAAAGCTGATCAACAATAGAACCTACTCTCTCACCTGGAAGCTGAACACCGGTTCTCATTATTTGCTAGTCGGCACGTTAATAACTGTTTCTGCGAAAGTTATGGGATTAACAAAGTAGCAAACAAGGTGTGCTTTATGTGCTCAGGCATTTGGATAGCTGAAGTATAGTAATATGAGCAAGTGTTACCAATTTGTGTGAGGTGGAAATCCCGTCGGTGGAGGGATTGCATATTACATGATTGTGATCGGTTGCCTAAAGACTGCTCTCTATCTTGGGCCCGAGTAAGGTTAGTCTAGTGAAACTTTGATTTCTGCGTGAACGTCTTTTGAGCACAGTAGGCAGGATGGAGCAATTCTTATTACAGTTATCTATGTGGTGATCAGTGGATGACACTTGATCAATTTTAGCCAACCTGTATGCCGAGTTTAGTTGATATGATGAACGTTTTCTAATCTAATGTGCAGAATAGCTTTCACATCCGTCGTAATCAAACAGTTGCCACAGGACGCAGAAGAACATATGCACAATTTGACGGAATTTGTCATTTCGCACGTCCAATTCATCACCTCGAAATAGATTTATTCATTAAATTTATGAGATGTGCTGAAGAGTTAATTGGCTACAGATTGTTTTATATAACAGTTTCTCATTTTCTCGAAATTTGCAGCCAGATTAATCGTTTCTCTGTCGCTCCGTTTTTCGAGATCGCATGAAGCCGTTACATGAGACACTTTTGCGAGAAGCTCCTAGATGTGCGAAAAAATGTTTTAAACGATATGCAAATTACGTTTGGTTTTTGTTTTAACCGTATACGCTCGAATAAACGTTAATATTTGTGTCTTGTTTTACTCACACATTAATGTAGACGATCAATCTTATGATGATTTGCGAAATGAAGCACTCTGCGTGAGTCATCATCAGCCACACGTGCGCAGCTGTGCACAGCTTCAGAACAAGACGATTGGGGGCATGACGAATTCGTTGATAACATAGCCCGAGAATGGACTGTAGCTCACAAGTGTTAACTTATTACGTCAATTTCGAAACAGCTGTTGATGAGTGATTATTGTATTTATCCTGAACAATTGACGTATATTTTAGTGCGTATTGAAAATCCACAGTTTAAAAGTAAATTAGAAAAACATTATTGATGGTGATCTTTGCTTGCAGAAGTAGGTGATTCCGACATCCACTCTACATGGCCAGAACTGTAATAAGTATAAGAATTTGATATCCGCGTTGAACTATGCAGGCTTCGTTGCACTCTAATGAATAACTGATCGTATATTTTGTGCCTACTGAAAATGAGACGCCAGAACTTAAGTCTAACCACTTTACTATTTGGAACTACTGGGAGACCCAGTATTACAGGCACTTATTAATAAACCTTGAATCAAATTACCGTAGGTTTATTCGATCTTTTTTTTGGAAGTTGATTCAAGATGACGCCAGATCCCACAAACAATCTGCTGACCACGACGAGTAATTTATCTTCGAGCGTGGATTGGCAAGTGTAGGCATGCAAGTGAAGTTTCACTAGAGACAACTTATCATGCAGTTCATACAGCCTTGATTGATTTAGATATGCATGATCAGATCCAGGCCAGATGTTGTTTCGATGTTAAAATGAGATGAATGGATAGGTTCTGGTTCGGGCTCATGCACACTGTAATCAAGTAACTACTAACAACACAACCCGAACATAATAGCCCATAGTTTTTTGAAGCGGGAGACTTCGTAGTTACATGCATGTAAGAAAATTGGACTTAATTACTTCTAACCCCCGAAGGTTGGTTTGGATTATCGTCTACAGTAACATAGATCAACAGCAAAAAAACGTCCATAAGTTGAGTCAGCTTGAGTCATATATAGAGAAAGTGTTGATAATAAGCTGTTTTAAGCGGCACTTTACAACAGAAATACTAGTGGAAACACTGGTGACGACCATATCGTGATAACTAAACACCAAAGTGCAAACCGAAGAGTTGGAAAGTGCACGAATGTGTCTAGTGTCTAAAGAATGATGTTAACAGTGTTTAGCTTCGCCAATGTGACGGAATAGGGTAACTACTAAATATGGAAATTAGTTTGAGAAAACTGATTGACGTTCGCATTGTAACAACAAAATCTGAACGGTCTAGCTTGACTTTATTTGAAGCACGTTGGCAAACTAGCAAAAGTCTAGCGAGGTTACTCATGATCTGATTACATGGGGGGGTATTTTTTCCGAACTGTTAGTCCAAAACATAACACACAAAATGTTCAGTTCGCACTCTTTTTAAAGGGTTTATTCTTCAATCTCTATGACAATTTATGAAGAAGGTAACTACGCTACTAGAAGGGTATTATAGACTGTCTTCCCATCTGACATTTCACTTCATTTATCTTTGTTTGAGATTGTTGTGGGGAATAGGAAATTACTATACAGTCATAAAAATCTGAATCTTATTTATTCACAACACACCTCAATGGGTAATCTTCTCCCGTCAGCAGAAATTGCACACCAATCCAGGACGAATAGTGAGATGAGTCAAACCTGGCCATTGAGCCATTCAACGAACCACACATTAGTGGATTGGTGCAATTTATTCTCATTCGTCTACACATCCGGTGCCGCAAACACTGGGTTTTTAATGCCAGTTGTTAGGATTCTCTTCATGTTTATCTGAACTCTGTGAGAAATAGTGAACAGCACGTCAAGGTGTCTCCATCCGGTAAGCGACTACGTACACGAGCCTGTTCGCACACATTTGCGGGGCGACTTCTCAACCCTGTCGAAGGTCTGTATACGAACTCTCGTGCCGCCCTGTTGTATGTAAAATTAACCATATACAATTCAACTCGTTTACCATGAACTAGTGTCTGATAGTGTTACTTTGGTTGATATATCAAACAACACGTTTACAAATGCGATTTTTTGAGTTTCAGAAATAGTCAAATCGTACACATCACGTTACCACAGAAACATAAATATGTTGAGTTTCAGGGAATTACATACATCCTAGACTGGTTAGTAAATGTTAGGAATTAATCCAAAAATACTCCTCAACTTTGTGAATTTAGCTGAAACTTGGTTGCCTTAATATCGTGTAATGAAAGTAGCGTCCAAGTAGACATTTCGATCGTACGAATCAGCATATAGTTCGACGTCTGTAACTAGGTTTTCGAGTAGCAACACCTTAGCTTTTGCAAATCGCAATGAAAATAGAGTTCCTCTGTTTGTCAACACATTGCCTTACATCTCTAACTAATCACTCAATCTTCCTAGCAAGTGGAAAGTTCACGGCCACTCTCCGCTAATATATTTTAAGATCCCTTCCTGAAAAATGGAAAGAAATTGTCTTTGAGTTACAAAACTAAAAACAAAGTATGAAATATAATCATATGTTTTCGGAAGGGAATCTAGTCTGTTAACATGTATTTAGTGGCAAAATTGTGGGATTGCACTAACTGACAAAACTTATTCAATAACAAGTTTTCAACAAATTATTTTCAATCGTCCGTAACCATTTTCAGCGTGTTGTGAGAGCCCAGAGGGTATTTACCTTTGTTTTTACTAAAAAGACCATTATATTTCTTGTTGATTTCAGGATGTGATTTAAACTCTGACCAAAAACCGCCAGCAATCTCAACTGGGCAGTTGTAAACGAAAGTTTCCTGAAGGGATTGTCGGTCTGTATTCTTCAGGAATAAAACATATAAGTACCAATCTTTGAAGTGAAACTTCCTGTTGCTAAAATACTATAAGTGTGCACTTTTAAAAAGTAAGTTACCGGAATAAAATGAGCTTGCACATGTATTTTGACGAAATTAAAGCCTATGGATTCATCTTTGGAAAAGTAGGTCCCCGTTCTTTGTAACCTTGTTCAAGATATTTCACATTTAGTTATATGTTATGGCAGTTTCTCTCTAAACATTGCAAGGTTACAACATTGGGCAATTTTGAAACAGTTCTTAAAAATTGTCCGTAGCTTGAGCAGGTTTAAGTAAATTGATGCTCATAAATTTGCAGGGGATTAACCAGTTTTTGAAGATGTATTCTGCGACCAAACATAAAGCAGACTAAAGAAAATGTGTCAGCGTACGGATACGTCAACTTCAAGCGGTGCAACACACCGTGGCCATCTTCTGATACATACGTCTATTCAGTAATATTTTTACGAGACCAGAACAGCTGTCATTAAACTGGATTGTGCCTCATATGTAATTTTTTCCAATAAGTTTTAGAGTTTGAACACAGCTAAAGTAATCATGAGATTCTTGATGGTTAGCGAATTTCAGCATGAACGTGTCCCTATCGTAAAGTTGGCTTTGAAAAAAGCTCTATCTCATAGAATTACCGCCGAATTGTTCGTCATTGTCTACTGAGCAGAAGTGTGTTACAGAATGTCCTTGTATTTGAAGGATTTTATGAGTGACTGAAGTGAATTTTTCGGTTATCATACTACCTTCGACAGCAACCTAATATTAATAGCCTTTCAAATGAATCCTTGAGTACAACATAGTTCATCGTGAAAAAGCAGCATATCAAAGCAACTTGCTGAATAGAAAGGCCAGTTAAATTATTCAGGCTTCGGTGACCCAGTTCATCCATTTTATTGCCGGATTCGCATAAACAATATATTAAATAATGTTATGTTAAATGTGGTTCAAACTGCAAGTAGGCGAGTGAAAATGGACGCAGTTTTTGAAATAGGTCCATTAAAGTTATAAAAACAAAACACATTATTATCCTTTGGACAAACTTAGGAGTTAAGTTCTATCTCGTTTTACTGAAGACCACCCATACTTTACTTCATTCTCAGGATTCACCTAAGCATTTCGATAAACCCTCTTTGAAAAGCAATAGACTGAAGATGTGCTCTTAACAGAGTTTATCAGTAGTGCATATCCTCTTCTTGAAAGAACATGCACTTCGGTCGTTGTGTTTCTAAGACTAGATTGTCAGCCACAACGTCGGCCATCTCTCGATAGTCAGAACCGAATACCTAGATCCAACCCTTCAATCACAACCTAGTGCCAGTGTTGTTCAGACTGCTTGATTGATTTGGACAACAAACTAACACCGTCGCTGTCTGTTCAATCCAGTCAATAACCCTTTGATCAAAACTTCAGTCAGAGTAAAGTTAATGATCTAAGTGAACCGACTGAGAGTGTTTTAAAATACTGGCGGCAGTTCAAAGATTTAGATAATTTCAAGATGAACACCACCCACGCCTGTTCACAGATAACTGTGAATTCTAAACCAAAACGTTCACCCCAAATTACGTCGTTCACAATCACAGCACACCACGTGCACAATTTGTCTTGTCGCTCCACTGATTGTGTTCGCTTATGATACTGTTCCACAGTAATGAAAGTATCAAATTTTCGGTTAGCTGGCTCTGAGTAACTCCAATGTAAACAAACGGGTTTGGTCACGCAGTGAAATGTTTTCCAATCTAAAATTTCGAACGTTTTGAAACACTGGTTGTTTGCGTGAGTCTCGTCAATTTGTTTAGAGGCCCGTTCTATTTGAACACGTTTTCTGTTGTTTTTTCTCTCGACTAACTGCGATCGTGCGTATATCAAGAAGCTGTATTTAAACCCAGTGATATATTGACGACTTCAATGTGTTGCCCAAACTGGTTGTGGCAAACAACATTCACAACTATGCGGTCTGAAAAACACGCCATGATAAATGCTGGCAATGATTCTTCTTGTTTTTTTGCTGACTACCACAAACTACCAAACGTTCTGTCAACTATAAGAGAATAGCATTTTGAAAGACGAAAAGGTTAACTCTTCGAATTGAAAGCAGATTGGTTAGCCAAGGTTTCTGATTAAAACTAGCTTCACCTGCCTTCATATTTGATGGCAGCTTTGGCATTCAGATAAACTTTTCAGCTGACTCATTCAAAAAGACAAACTGAACAAAGATTTCCTTTTGCTGTTGATGATCTCTAAAGTTATTAATTATCAGACACTACCCAATTTCTTGTGGACAATGTGTTCTTCACCAACAGCTATGACAGAAACGTAAGAGATGGGGATCTGTTAATTCTAAAATGCGGTCAGGTGAGAATATCATTTGTATAAAGATTGAATACCACCAACAAGTGATCGCAAATGTTACATTCTCACAGGCTTTCCTCTTGACCCCTTTCGGAAAGAGGAGAACCAGACTCGAGTTTTGCTCTCATTAGAGCACGTCAGTAGTGCATATCCTTGCCACGGCTGGGGTTAGAATTCCGAAGGCGCTTTCATGAGGCAACCGTATTGACCACCGAGCTGCTGACCTCAAATTAGGCACGACTGAATTGGCATATGAAAACCAAATTTCTACTACTCGTCATTAATCGAAATCTCACTCAACAAGTTAATAATTTCTGTGATTTCAACTTGGAGAGAAGTCCCGGTTAAGCGGTTATCGTCTGTAATTAACAGGCCAGTTGCCGTGTCTCCTCTTACCTCGAACGGGCTGCCTGTTCATTACTCACAAATGAAAGTGATTGAGTATTCACATGTGATAATTCGATCGTGCCTAATGTGAGGCAATTGGCGCAGCGGTGAACACGGTTGCTTTATGAACGAGTGGTCGAAGTTCTAACCCCAGCCATAGCAAGGATATGCACTAGTGATTAGTTCCAATGAGAGCGAAACTCCAGTCTAGTGCTTCTTTTTGAAAGGGGCTGACTGGAAAGTCTATGGGAATGCGACGGCTGCGATCAATTGTGGGTGATGTTCAGTCTATATGAAAACCAAAATCCCTTACTACTCATCAGATGCCATTTACCTCTGAAGTATTAAGATGAAAAATTTTTCAACCCCAGGTATTAATTGTTTGTAGCCTCACTGTGATTGTATTAATTTGTAAACAGTTTGGTGTGTGACATACATACGTACAGTTTGTATTCTACTAACATTACAGGAGGTAGTCAGAGTGTAAAAGTTATGATTTCATTCAAGAGTCTCTTCACATAAACCTGAGACTACAGTGGAAGCAACAAATCACTAATGCTTAGTTAAATTAAAAACAGACGGTTGATGATTTTAAGTGATACTCACAGTAGACCTCACACCAAGTAATCAGCAATAGGTAACTACATCTAGTTGCTTGCTGGCAACAAATCAGTAACAATTCAAAATACAGTGTTATCCTCAGAAATAAACACTACCTTTCCACAAACAACTTTAGCAGACACCTCCCAGGGCCAAACAAGAAGCACGCTCGGAATCCCAATTCTCTTAATAACAGAATCAGCTGAGCTGTCTTTGTAAGGAAACCCTAGCTTTGTTAGGCAATGACCACATGACAGAACACAGAATTACGTAAATCTCTTCTTGACTACCTATTACTCATCAGCTTCTGACACTAAGATTCGACTCCTGCTAATACAATGATCAAGTTAGAGAGTTGTGTATCTGACCTGAAATGACGTTGGTATGCTCCACTAATCATTTCTCTTTATGTATAGGTTTTGACAGTTTTACACTTTACCGTCTCCCCTGTTGTCATTCAGTTATGAGAATGTAAGTTGTAGAAAATGTAGCCTCGGTTAACTTTGCCTGTTTTCCAGGCACTATTTAGGAAAGCACGTTGATAATGTAACGTTTTGCTCCAATATTGTCTATCTATCATGACTGTACTATCGTCACACACAGAGACAAGTCTGCGTCACTCTCTAGTAAATTATACTTACGAAGGCCCGTTTTGTTATAAGGTAACAAGAACTGCACTGATGAGACAACCAATGTCTGTGGGTGTAAACCGGTGTCTACTCACCCTGACGACGAGTGTAAAAGGAAATTTTTCAACACATTAGGTTGGGCTTTGGTTTATTTTTTGTAAAAAAAGTGCCTTTTATTGAAAAGGAGTCTCTACTGCGTAAAATAATTCGAACCGTCAACATTTAGTTTCGTAGTGGAGTAGGCATGACATTTTGACATTTGTCAGTAGTGAGATTCGTCAGTCCAATAAACTGCGACTCCTTACCGGTCTGTTAGCCACGGCTGGGTAACCCCCTGCTGCTTCACCCTCGTTTGCACTGTTACCCATCAGCTAGTTTAACAACGGACACAACGGCCACTTGCTCACAAGATTCTCGGCCCCGATCTGCCGATATAATGTTTTCGTAAGGCAGGAAAATAGACAGGTGTGACGAACAGTGTAAAAATGAAAATTCAAGTGGCTGAACTCTTTAGTCAACCAGAAAATAACCACTAGAAAACTTACAACAAATAGTGGTCATCGAAGTAACAGTTATGTGTAGAAATACAACAGACTTCAATCAAAAAACAGTGATCCACATAGTGGAGTTTATAACACGAAAGAGCAGACAGATGAATGAGCAAACTAGAAGTAAAACATTTACCAACTGCGAAAGTAGCCTGAAAGTACGAGCAAATTACTGTAAAATGTGCTTGTCTATTAACAGAATCTGCAATAGACTCACTTTCGAATACTTCAAAAAACCACTGTTTTCTATTTAAATGGTGTTTTGGCCGTTTATATCGCTGAGTGACGCTCAGCAAAATCATGAATATATCGCTGGTCTATCGTTTGTCTAGTTTTAATATGTACTTCTATCGAATATTTCTTCGTTAAATTCTAGCCATAGTCACACAAGTGGAGCCAAGTTATGGACTGTATATGTAACTAGTTTGTTCGGCAGTGGCTCCGCCTTCCTAAAGACACCAATCAGCTACATCCACATCCTCAAATTGGTTGGGCAGTCTGAATATTTCGCGTTTGTCCACCACTGTTCGTGATGGTTTCTCTGTTATGCTAACTATGAGTGCAATGGATGATTACCGAGGCCAACGTGATTAGACAGATTAGGTTGTGAAGTACGGGACCAACTCTTATAATGCTGCTATTCAGTCGACCCTTCATATCGTCAGCTTTGATATGGACTCTGTTTCTCAGTTTCCTGTGAATACCTGTTTTTGTGGTATTGCGTTTTCCTCTTCTTGCAATGCCATTTTCAGACTGGAACTGCCTTTTACTCAGTCATTGGCTTGTGCCAGCTGACTATTCTTGGTTCTTCGGAAACCTATGACACGCTTATACGAGAAAGCTGGTGTTGATTTCTGCTACTCTCTGACGGTTGCTTCATTATGAAAGACATCTCTCCGTGCCCATGCGTGAACCTTGAATATGACAGCACCATTGCGACCTAAAGAGCCTTTGCTTTTAGGAAACTGTTTTTTTTATCCTTCCTCTTTGCCTACACATCACACAGACTATCCTTCATTTGACAACTGGTATATTACTTTTTGCTACCCTCATAGAAGGACATGTTCAACTGTTCGGTGTTGTTGACCCTGCAGCGCACTATACTTGACAGACAACTGGCTTTGAATTCCTCTTCTTCCTATTTATGTTGCTTAACTCTAGTGTCGCAGTTCGTCATTAACTCTAATGAAGCTGTGTAAATTGCTCTTCAATATAAGCGATATGAGCAGCATCAGCGCTTCAAATAAAATGCAGTTTTTGATGTTTACTATTAAAACAAGGACAATTATTCGACGGAGGCTACAACGCACATGTAAGTGAATAAAACTTACTCATTAGCGTCCACAGTATACATTAAAGGCAAAATGAAATATACGACGGGGCACACTTTTCAGTATACTTTAAAAACTGTCGAATTTCACGATCATCTGCAGTAATTTCTCAATTTACGACGATAAGCGCGTTAATTCCACTTGCTGCATTTCCGTAAGGATCACAAAATTTTCCGCCTGAAATAGTTCCCTTTGTTTTGTGGGAAATGCTACTTTGAAATAATTGATTCGCAATTTGTATAATCAATTTTACCCCCAGGAAACTCAAATTTAACGATACAATATTCGGTTTCCACATGACAACCCTAGCCTTGTTACAACCTGTCTAGATTTCCATCTAAAGAGCAATCTGAATGGGTAGCCCAGGTTAATACCATAAACGTTTACAGTTCTTCAAAACAATTCCTGGATAAGCAACGATAACAGCAATCGAACATGCACCAACAAAATCCTAGATACCATAAGCAACCCTCAGTTACTACTGCTGGCTTCCCCATCTTTTGTAAACCAAGCTTTTTATGAGTTTATAAAGACAATGCGGTCATCATATATTATCTGTTAGAAGCTTCAGAAAGCAATGCCCAAAGATGTTTCATTTTCATTACGTCCTGCTTCTTCACATTTACAGCAGATTAATCCAGCCATGGAATTATTGTACTGTCCAGCAAAAATGAACAGAATTAGTAATTGTGGATATTAACGGTGAAGACAGTTCATAATTAACTGAATAATAGAGTGCATCCACCTACTGTTCAGCCTCTCCTCTGTCCCAAGCTTGTTCATCAGTGCTTTTTGTTCGAGTTATTTCTCATTCAAATTCAGGATGGAGATAGACTACATTGCTTCAGCTGGGCATCGTTCAGACTAATGGTTGACATTCGGTGGATATACCGCTTCAAACTGAGGGCCACCTGCATCTGATCATACGTTTTACGTTTGTATCAGAATGTTGCACAGCCTCCTTTTCCAGAGGTAGCACTAGACTCGAGTTTCCCCATTATCAGAGCCCATCAGTAATGTATAGCTTTGTCTGGACCAGAACTTGCACTCCGACTTTCGTGTTTGTGATATGAGCATGTTAACTACAAGACCAGCCAAATCACAGTGGGTATGACCGAATAAGATTGCGCGAATAGTGTTCAGGTTTTTCGGCAAGTTAAAATGATAGCAACTAGAACTGGTTTATTCAGTCAAATCCGTAACCTCACGACCTGGAACTTCTCAGTCAGGCTGTGGTTACTGATTTCAAGTAATCAGCCGCGAAGTGTTCAGATTAAAAGCTGAAATTTAGTAAATTCGTTGTTTCAAAGTGAAAAACACGTACATTTCATCGTCGTCTTCGCATTATTTGCCTGACTATTTCCTGTACCACCTACAAAGATATCACAAAACCTCTCCGTTTGACAATTATCTTCAGCCGTCTTCTAAAATAGTAGAAGTTTATATTGGCAGCAGGTGTTCTTCTCAAGTTCATTAGCCAGTAATACTATATATCATTTCTACTGAATAATTATTTGACGTTAGTAAACAGCACCAATGCCACAAGACCTGGCTGGTCACACCTTGAAATCGACTCAGATGTAATTCGAAAGCGTGATCAACAAGGTTTGAGTGAAATAGTTTTCAAGCATCAAGTACTGAGATAGTCATAACGCGGTAGATGCCGTCATGTGGTATTAAAAGAGGTTTCCTTAGGACAGCCTCTGAGTTCGGTACAACTCTTACAACGGCTTGAGCTGAGTAATCATAAGTTTGTATAGTGTTTCGGAATAGAAATACTATGTATCAAACGACTAAAATTTACAGTATATCTCTTGCCTCGTTTAGGTCGTATTATCTATTTTACTGTCTGGTATGAGTGTTTTAAATCCTGTGTTGAATTTCAGTCATCACATTTACGTACATTCGACATGTCACAACAACAGCACAATGGCACAGGTATCTTCAGACTAGAGTGCACAATTTGCAGTCGTATTGCCTTATCTTTCGGTTAATGTATTTGAAATGCAATTACCATTTGCCTGATTGCAGCCTTTTATTGTTCTGTTCAACTTCCCTCATTTTCTTGTTATTATTCATGTTCTCATTTCCTCCATCAAATTTGAGACAACCATTTTCTGAACGTTCTTCCCCATCATCAAACATACAGTCGTGTATGCATGTGCACGGTAAGCATTTCTAAATCCTTAAGGTCCTGTTGATTTAAACGAGTGCTTTTTTTAGCTTAATTTTTAGTTTCTGTAAACGCTGGTAACTCTTCTGTGGAATATTGAGAATTTCCTAAATCAGTGTTTGGTTCGGAGATAAAACAAGAACGAACCCTTAGGTCATATCAGTGTGACCAGCAGGCAACATTTACATATACACATATTCTAACTGAAAATCCATAGATGAAATCTCATTAATCTCGCTTTTCATATGCAACTCCACGTTTATGAGATTGTTGTCTTATATCTTCTCAAGTTTTTGTAGCCAACTAAATTAGGAGATACACTTTCTAGGCTGCACTAAAAAGGCGTCGGATATATGTGATTTCGTGGGCAGATTTTCATTCGGAGGGCTAAATAGAACATGAATTATCAACCTTCCAATTAAAATAACAGGGAAAAGCGTTTACACCCAGAGGTGTAAACCTATGTGGCTTAATTGATACAACTGAAGAATATCGACTAACCGTTCATGGATTTTTATCTGCAACCAGTTCTCTTGAGATTTTCTCGTCTGCCGTCTGTTCACCAACCTTTACGAAGAGTGCAGTACAGCTGCTCTATCAATAAAAAATACAAGCCGTCCGGAATTTTTACTGTATACTTCGAAGTATTTTATCAATAGTCCTATTGAACTAACTTATATAAAATGGATTTAGAAAAACGCATAAATTCTTTTTTGTGGATAAATGAAAATTCCCTGTTGAATATTTCAAAATATACCAAATGTAAATACCCGTCGAACAGCGTGTGAAAATCAGTAAATCGTTCAGAGTAAACACAGATCAACATTTTTCACTCTGTCACATACTTTCAACTCCTGTTGTTTTAATCCACAGATGAAGTAAGTGAAACTTAGTGGTTTATTGAAAACTTGAGCGATTTAGTTTACAGTATACAGTGTAACCTGAGCTGGGTTATCGAACAACTAAACGTGTTACCTGAATACTTGACAGCTTTAAAGTTGAATGACACAATCCCACTGAGTCTTCGTTGACGCTTTTGTGTCCACAAAATGTGAAACACAAGAAACATTTGAACACTTGATGCGAGTGTCTGTAACAAAGAATTTTCCGGTTCTCTTGGGTGAGTAGTTGCCGTTTTTTTACACATGCAAGAAACATAATTTTAGTAAAATTGGTAGTCTGCCAACGAGTTAACCAATGAATCAATGTTGTTACAATATCAAACGAGTCTTAATTTGCCAGTAAATGATTTATGCTGCCATCAGTGAACTGGTTCGTAGCTGTTTCTACTTAGTCAGGTCCCAACAATTCCACTCACGCAGAGCAATTGAATTCACGATGTGGATGAATATGTCAGAATGCGATAAAACACTGACATGTCTGACCACAGGGGAATGATCAACATCAAGTTAATGGCCAATGTAACTGTCTAAAGAATTTGACAGTGTTTGCCTCAGTTGCTCCAGTAAACAATTATTGGTAACATTGCGACTGCTTTAGCCTAAGTTTCACCGTTTAAGCGCATTCTGACTGGTAGGCCTGCACGCGAAGCCATAACTATTTTTTGGCTTACCGAATATCGATCCGTACAGGTTTTTTAAGAATCTGTTATTCAAATTCCAATCAATGATTGAATCGAAAAGAAAATAAAGCATTAGTTGATAGTTTGGTATCTAAAGTTAGAACCATGCAGTACACTAAATCGACATCTATCTAACTTACTACAAAATCATGTCGGTAATTATTTTTGGCATTTTGTCCCAAACGCCCTTTGATTAAACCAAGAAGAGAGGAGATTTTTGCTTCGTCATTGAAAGCTTCAATAATTCAGTACACACGATGTTGATAGCGTTATGTACGTGTAGTTTACCTTTCAATACCAAACAGTTTTAACCAGTACATTTCGGACATCACGCACCCGATCACAGTTAGTGTATTTTAATAGACTTCTAACCATTTTATTTGCAAATGAATCCCTAGATTGGAAGAAGGTCTTGTTACAACTTATCCGCATCGTCATCCGTTCATCAGAGTGTGAAACCCGTTACAGGTTAACGATGAGCCCCCTTCAAACCGTTGTCAACAATTCCACGTAAGACCATACTTTCACGGAGACACTGAGCAACTCGTAAGGATAAACCAATGGTCTCAAATAATCTTAACAAGATTAGATCACATTGCAACAGTACTGTTGAACAAATCATCAAAGTTAATAACTTGACACTCTCAACAATTTCAATCGACAGTTCATTTCTGAGAGATGGATTACGATTTGGTGCCTAACAGGCTGAGGATGAAGTATAGTCAAAAAGTAGGACATTCGTACCGAACAGAGTTCTTCCGAGTAGTCACTAGGTTCTAAACCAATAGAAGTGAACTGAGCTTCAAAAGGTGATGCTCACACCACTTTAGTAAGATATAGTAGTAGGCAACTGGCAACTCGCATATATAGCATATTGACTCGATAAAACAGAGACGTTGATGTAAAGTTTCGATTAACGATCCGAAACAGGCGAGGTAGAATATACAAAGGTAAATACTTGGGAGAGATAGGCTTGGGTCAGATTTTTACAAGATAGAACTTCAAAGGTCGACACATATATCAGATTTACACATACAAATAATCTATCGCAAACTTTTGTGTTGTGTTTAGTTTTCTCGCTTACGTCTTATGAACGAAAAGTGGTTTTTCTGTTATTCGCAGTCACCAACCTCATAAGTGAAACTCGTCCGACAGAGTACACTCAATTTGCGACGCTATGCGTCTAATTACTGTTGAGACGCTCAGTTAGTTGTTATACACTACTAGTGAGTTTTAACAAAGTTGAATTCAACAATTTACTAAGTGATGTCACAAGGGATTGACTAACAGTCCAACTTAATGGGAAATCTTTCCTCAAGCACGATTGACTCTTGTGGTTGTTTTTGTTGCCTAACTGCCCGTTTGAAAAAGGGTGGTTTGCTAAGTATATTCCATATATGTAACGTCTGTTCAAAAACCAATGTAGACCAATGATGTACAGCCAACCTTCGATCCTTCAAATAATTAACATAGTTTGGTCGTTTTCTTAAGAAAATTTTGACAAAATTATGTTTTTGGACTAAATGTAATTATTGGCTTTAGATAATCAAATGAGAGTTGGCTCAAATTACCTAGTTTGTAACGAATAGCAGTGTAACATGATTTAAGTGTATGCGATTTTCGAATGGAACTGAAAGAATTCATGGCCTTTAGCTACCATTGTATAAAGACAGCTTAAACTTTTAGTGTGCCACGTTTCAAGTGGAGTTGTATTCACTATAGTACTGGACAAAAGAGTTAATCATTAACAGAAAACACTGATCCATTTCGCTGGCTTTCATATTTACTTTAGCCACGTTTACCTTCGATGTAGCTCGCATGTCTGTAATATTCTTCATATTTTTCGTAGATTTTTAGTTTCGTGGGTTGTTACAGGAGACAGAATGATCTCTGTTTCTTGCTTTCTTCTCTTTTCAGTTGTCTGGAATGAAACTATTGAGGGTTTATTTATGTAAACAAGTATGATTGGAAGTGAACAAAAGAAAATCTCGTCAAAAAAGAATGTCTTACAGAAGCATGTCAGCAAAAAAAAGGTTGTCTTTTTGGGCACAGTAATCAGTTTTCTATTCAGTTTGTAAATATTAAATGACTAGTTGCGTCGAACGTCATACTGGATGTTACATTTTTTGCAAAGTTGTGGTGTTAATATTCAAACTGGTGACAGGGACCAATTCTTTGACACTTTCTTGTATCCCTGTTGTTTACAGGGTAATGCTTTTTATACATAACTGTACAGATAGCGTGCAACCCCATGTGTTTACCACCCGACTTGATTACTGAGTGATATACCAGATTTCGCTGATAAGACTTAATTTTAACTGCTCTGATCAACCGTTAGTTTCGATTAAAGTTACAATACACTTCTATGATAAAATTATTAATTTTGTCTACAGTGTATTCCTGGGCAGACTTTAGGTTAACAGTAGAACGAGAGTAGAAAATATTACCAGCCGCGCTACAGCAGGGAGTTTCCTTTGCACCGCTGTCCACTTGTACATGCACTTATGCTGAACCTATCACCCGGTGATCTTGAACCATGCGTTCACCTACAATTGACAACTCCCATTCAAAGAAAGATACCATTCTCATTGTTGGATACAGACACATTCCGGTGATGTCAGTGGATTCTCATCCGCAGTCTTATCAGTCAAGAGGATTTATATAATCATATTCCTACCTAGCGCAGTCATGGTCAGTGAGGGACAGAATAAAAGCTGTGTCGACTGCGTGCTAACAACGGAGCCATTCCTGACTTGAAGTATTTCGTCTCGTGAAGCCCGTCGTTGTCAGAGAAACTCGTCGCCCGAGGGAGCTGCGGTTTTCTTGGACTGGCAATGGGGTAACTTTTGCGTTGAAGCCTTGCCATTCAAATTATGAGAATGACAAAACACCAAGTCGTTTCTGTGCTTAAGTACGCTGGGCTCCGTTTCTCAAGTTCTTGTTAGATCGAGAACTTGTAAGCCAAAAACTCAAACAACAGGACATACAGCAGAATACATTTCAAACTGTAACGAAAGCAAGTTGTCTACTACAGTCTCATCAAAAAATAATTTGGTCACAAAACGTCAACGTACGTTAAACAGACGATAACGCAGAAAAGTTGAGTTACAGCGTCTTTAAAACAAAGTAATAAAGTTGCAAACAATACATTAACTTTATTGTTAATCTGTCCTTGCTTTTGCTTAAGAAGAAGGGTTTTTTTCTCAAACCGTCCAACCAATCAATCGAGTCTTAAACTCTTGATGCTGATAGTTTCTGAGGGTTTAAGGAAGTGCAAAAAAATTATCGGAACACGTGCATCCAGCGCTCAACAGCTGATGAAGAAATAGTGTGAGATTCTGCCAAATACACCTCGTTTTCGACAAAGATCTTGGGGGTAAATACATCAGGTGTGATTTATTGGATTAAAACTCTCAAAGAAATGTAAAAAACGCGTCCCTGCATAGTTTATATTCTGGCTTGAATACACTTTTTTGCAGTGATTTCATAGGACTATTAGTTTTTAGTTCAACAAAAACACAGACCTCCGAACACATATTCTTTCCGTCCACGAAACATTTGGGAAATATTCTTCCGCATATAATTGGTTTTATTACAGGCTATATGAGCCTTGCTACCACAAAACCTAATGAACCAACTAAGATTGATGAAAGTGAGGTGTTGCTGGAGTCCGTAGCGGAAATTAGTTTTATGGACACCAGCTAACCTGAAGAAATCCAAAACCTTAAAAAGAGAAACACATTCTCTAATCATTATGCCCACTTTTGATGCATCACCTTGAAAGTCTGCTTTTAAAACTGTAGTTGTTCCAAACGGACTGCATTCACTTACAGTCAGGCAAACGAATTTCACCAAAACCAGCTACGCCTGCTCCTCTAATAACCCTAGTCAAGTCCACTTTCATATAGCAGACCTCCTTGCTTTCCCTGTAAGTAGTTAATATTTTGCAGTCGGTTGCGCGAGTTTGTTAGTGTGAGGCTAATATGCTTAAGTTTATTTTACTTGCCTAATCACAAGTTGTTTAGATGTTGGATACTCGGAGGTTTTTGCTGTTAAGTATTAACCAGTCCCATGTCTTTCCTTCATATTTTATAGTCTCACCTGTCCAACACTTTTCCAGTTTTATGTCTTCAATGTATCCTATCTGATTGTTTTATTTGTTTAATAACGGTGGGTAGCTTTTTATTAAAAAAACGGACTGAATTATGTCTGACGTTAATTATTCTTATCACTACCTATATTTAACGTATTCAGTGTTACACCCATAAATTGTAATTGTCCCTTCATTATTATTTTGTCACATCAATGACACTTTATAATCAGATGTAAAAGGAAGTTTTGTTTTTTCGACCGTTTGGCATGCGTCTTATCATTCGCCAGAGCTATGTCCTGTTTTTTAGTAACTGAACAAACTATTCCTTTCTAATGTTTATAAACCCTAAGATGATTTCAATACGCATTCTGCCTTAGATATTGTTCCTACATCTGACCGGATTCCTGCATCAATTTGGATTGTGCTGGCTGTACTGTTTGGAGTTCGTTCGGCCTCGTCCATTATTCTGTCTGATGATTTTGTTCTACGAAAAACCACAACATAAGTTCGTTACAGTTGTATCGTTTATTACTGTTCCAGTTCATGCCATATCAAATCATTGCTTTTAAAGCTATTTTCAAATTTGTTACTTGGATGGGTTGGCTTACTAGCCATATTTAAACTGATGTTAGCAAACCGTTCAGTTCGCCAAAATCGATCCGTCACGCACAGTTGCTAATGAGACATAGGTTATCGAATGCATGCTATTGATCGACCCCGATATCGTACAGAATCAGTTACAGTCCTTGTAAAGAACTATTGTGTTCAGATTTGTTTTAAACTTGGATCACAAGTTCTGAACAAAATTCGAAAGTTCACTGGTATGGTTCGGGAACATTATTCATAATAAGTTTAAAGGACGGCCGAATATAATAGTTTTGAGAGGAGCAGTTTCTAGAAGACCACCAATTTGCATTTATGCTATGAGGCTGGTGGCAGAAGTTTGTCATCAGAGATTTTGAGGTTGGTCGGTTCGGATGTCAAGATTATTTTCGCGAACGACATGTTCAACGTCCGCCTAGATGCTCTCTAATCTTCATCATTTTAAATAAGTATTGAGTCTGATCTTAAAACACAGACCATCTACTAATGTGTCTGTGGTGAGCATCCAATAGATTACTGACCGACCGTCAAAAACATCGCTGAGTCTGTTGCTAACATCTTTATCTTAGTCGTGGATTCCGTGTTAGACCAAATCAAACATGATTTGTGGCCAGTTTACTGGAGTCAACCCCAGTGAAGTAACGATTTGTAACTGTGCTCTTCCGCATTATTCGATCAAATTTGTCTGACATAGCAATGGATCCGCGAATCCCAAGACTCATGTGTTTGGCTGTTGAAGCAAGCGAGGCAGTCGCTTCCAGCCACAAGTTTAACCAACCATCAAACTCGCAAATCGCGGATGGTCAGATTGCTCAAGGTCTGTTTACCTGCATTCACTACGCTACAGAGGTTAACAGGTGGGAAGTCAGGCATGTGCATCCATATATCACAGATGCGTTGGATTTGGCTTGTACCGGTGAGTCTACAACGTGAACTGAACACAGCTTGAAGTCACAATGTTGTACACGCTTAGCTTTGATTAATAACGCGATATTCTCATGAAATATATTCCCATAGCGTACGACTTATGCACCCTACAGTAAAACTTCGAGGCCACTCAGTGTTTTACAAAACATTCCTGTGCATTGTTCTAAAGTGCTCATTTTGCTTGTGTTGATGCTAACGTTGGGTCACCGTTGCGAGAATTTATTTCGCACTCATTTCATCTTAAGTATTAATTGGAGGACACTTTGAAAATGTTGATAACACGAGTATGTAGCCGCCCTAAATGTGTGCTTTAATTTTGTTTTCATGATTCGAGATGATTGCTTCTTGACAAACCATCAAATGACTGCAGCAGATTTAGGTCGAGAAACCCAGACATACCGAAATCTGGGAGAGGCGCGGATTAATCAGTCTTCAAGGCAGACTGAGCAACCATCTGGGTCAAACAAAAACCCTTAATTGAAATGGTTTATTTGCAACTCCTCTATGGACTGCAATATCAAATTTACTGAAGTTCGAAATGAACAAATTCTGAACCTTTGAACTGCTTCAAAAATCCGTACGTGCAGTTCGTCAGTTCCTTATGTATCACTTTTCATAACCCACTGTCGGTAAAAATGATCAACGTTGGTGTTGTGTTTTGGAATAGAATGTGATGAACGGCAAAAGTTATTTGGATGCACATCACTTTTTTCTTGCTATTGTCACCCATCAAGCATGTGTGTCTAGTGAACCTCGATCGTATATCCTACTACAGGACAAGTAGGTACCGAGGTTCAAAAGTAATCACCCACTTGCCAATCCATTGTGCCGTTGATCTTAGGTTCCGTGAAGTCAACTGATCGGCACAAATGTCGTGGGTGTGTACAGGAATTGTGTGAGAGCTCCTTTTGCCTCAAAGTCTTCGCAGACTGGCAACCGCTAAGTTAAATATTCACCACTCTTATAGTAAGAAGTTTAAACGTTCATCGGACGTGCATAAATGCTGATTGGTAACAATCGCAGAGCAGACTGCGTGCCTCTGAATAAGATTTGATCATCACGCACAAACGACCGAGGAGACCTCAGTCTGTAAGATAATGACGGAAAGTCGTCTCATTAAGACTGGGGAAGAGCAATTCTCATGATATCCACTCTAATTGAGTGGTATTCGGGCTTTACTAAATCCTTCCAAAGAAGTTTTTCAAACAATCATAACATAACTCTCCCAACCATAATATCCAGTAAAAAACGCATTGCCTGTAGTTCGTTGGGATTGGGGGTCCATATTTTTTGCACATCCATAAATCCGTCATTTTTGGCGAGCTAAAGAAGTTGAACCTGTTAGAGAGTGACGTTAGTAAGTGATAACGGCTTAACCTTTGTCAAAGGAGAGTTGCAGGTTTGTGCCACATTATTTTGGATTTAAAATTTAAGTAAGGATACGAGTGAATTGGTCATTATTTCTGATGGCTGAAATGATAAACATGTTATCAATGCTAAGATTTGGTTTGTTATTCACCGCGACTATTCATGAGCGATTTAATTTTCTATGGAGATAATATTCCGGTACATAAGTCATAAAACACGACTTGGTTGATTAAGATAATGTGTGTAATAGGCTGATCATTCTTCAGTCCTAACGTGAGTCTAATCAAAGGCATAGGTTTCAACTTGTTTGACACGCACAAACCAATTTTAAAGAGGTGTAATTCATCTTGGTTCATCCAGCATAGGCAAGAATGAACGTTAAACAGTGATTCTAGAGCGCCAAAAAAGAGGTGCATGTTATTAACTTCCTCTGAAAAAGATCCAGCCAGAGTTTATGTCAGTGTGGCGGTCACCTTAAAAACTATTTTCAAGAATGGATTGAGTTTATTTTCTGACTCAAATTTCAAGTTTATGCACTGTAATCAGCAGTGTTTGCTTCTTCGTCTTTTGGTCGGCGGAAGTATTCTTAGACTCTCAAGAGCCATAGATTTTTCACATAACGTATATAATAAAAATGTGGTAGATTCTCAAGCTAACCAGCACAGTAATAGCGGTCTTAGTTGAACGGGCCAAAAAAGTTGAAAGATACAGATGAAACTTGTCATATTCTCTTGTTAAAATATTTGTTGTGAGATGTGCACTGAAAATATGAGCAACAAAAGTATTTTGTAACCATTCTAATTCGCCGGACTAACAGAAATTTGAAGGTGTGCTTCAGAACAGATAAGAAGTAGAATTACGAATTGCACTAAGTCATACCTTCGTTCCGCAAAAAATCCACTTCAACTGGTCAAGGTAATTCAATTAACATCACCAAACCGGGGTAAATTTTATGACCACTTTTACGTGAGAGTAAACCCTGTTTGATTCTCCTCCACTCAGATCAGCTCGATCATTGGAGAATCTTAAAACAATGTTTGGATTCTTTCAACCAGTCACCTAATGACACTTCAGTACTCAAATAGTCTTCCAATTTATGTAAAGCCTCATTACTGAATGGGTGCGGTTCGTGTTTGTTAAGATACAACTTACACAAGAGGAAACCACGGAAACGTTTGCGGTTACTTTCTACCTCAAATAGTTCTGCGTTAAAAATATGACTATGGAATATCACCCTAGAGTTACAGTCGCAACGAGCAAAACAAATGAGCTGTCGTTTATCATGTAAAGGCAAATTACAATATCCTCAGAGTTTAATTCGTTATCAACAGCTAAGTTATACGTTCAAATTGACTTAAATATAGTATTGAACACATTTGTAATCTTTGAATTCGGTAGCCAATCCCCAAGAGCATTCTGAAGCTTTGTTTGGGCAGTTGCTAAGGTAGTTTGAGGAAAATACCTAACTTCAGTTTGATTGATGAACTTCGGTTAATGGGTTGTCGGTTAGGCTAAGCGAGAAAGTTACTGCGTTATCTCGAGTCGTGAACAGGCATCAATCATGAATGAGTTCAGCCGAAGATCCAGAGAAATTATAAAGTGAATGTACTTCACCATAATTTTAATGATGTGATGGTTAACATAAGAATCTCAAAACAGCGCAAAATAGAGCTCAACTTCTGACAGTGACAATGAGGCACTGTGTAAACAAGCAGTACATTCTGTCGAAATAATTTTGCCAGAACTTTAGATAGCTTGCGAGTTTTGATGGATCGTAAGTGGTATTCAAGTTTTTTTATTAAAATCGTCAGCTGCTAACCAGACACAAAAGATCTGTTGCATTGAGTTTACAAAGAAGTGAGTTGGGACATCTCCCACGGATTCGGTCTGGAACAAAATGAATCGCCTCAACAATTTGGTGTATGAAAATAAATGTAGATAGATAAAACATAGGACAATGGCGTGATCCTTTTTGCTAGTTGTAACCTCAGAATACTTCAAAACTAGCAGCCAAATTCAAAAACTCTTAAACGCCACATCGAACATTTATCCACTGAGACTATTTATATCTTCACAACGTTTGCAAACATGAGGTTGCTAACAGACCGAAGTCGAAAAAATTCGTTTTCACTGGGGATCTGGTGCTTCTAAGTGACTCACAGTTTACGTCAAATGTATACAGAAAAAGTAATTAATTAACATCACTGAAGTGACGTTCTTTTATATGAAAGTTTTTATGTGGTCGACTAGTTTATTTCTGTGAGTTATTACTGACTGTTCAACATTCATGACCGGGTAACACAATGTGGCACAGTTGTCGCAAATTAACTTGATCATTCTTGTCTGGCTGAAAGCTTGGTAATCTTATTGATCAGGGTTTACGAACACCACACAGTACAGTGGAATGACTTTGGAGTAATCTCAGGTACGATACTTCGATTTCCTTCAGTATGTTTGTTTAACCTGAACTTTCACAGTAAATCCACTAGCCCAATGATGTTTCTTAATTTGGCTGCAGATTAAAAACACATGTTGCATGCCATTGTTTTGTCTTATTCTGTGAACGAAAAACTAAATTAACGGTTAGACTGGGAAAAGTAATTGGTCAGCACAGCAGAGAATACTTGCATATTGTGCGCGATGCTGTAGCGTTAAGGCATAATTGCAATTTTTTTAGTGCATATGTTGAGCAGCCACTTTAAATGGAAGTGAAAACGCCATTGTACCGGCCTCAGTCATTAGTAAAATTCTTATTTTAACGTGATGCGTCAGTGTTGTACTGACACCAATGGAAAGCATTTCGGACTTTTGACTACTTGTTCACATGTGATTGCCATGAAGAGAGTTCAAGAAAAACTACAGAACTACTTGATTTTTTCTGCTTATTCCAACGACAGACTTCTGTCTGCGTCTCGCAGGTCACTTTTCATCGTCGACACACTGTCCTGACTAACACTCAGTTTTAAGTTGTCCAAACAAAACTGAACCTGGAACCTAAAAGGCTATGCTTCCTGGGTTACAGTAACGCGCTTCTCTGATATAACAGACATTTCTACGAAGATTTCAAGCATGTGCTGCCGACGTACACTTTTCTATCCAACTCATTCAAAGTTATTTGTTTGCATAGACAAAACTTTCCCTACCGTACAAAGTGAAACAAGCACTGTAGAAAATTTTATCTCTTGCTAACTTTTTCCCCGCCCGAATGTTTTGTTTTTCTTCCAACTCTTACCATTCCGGATACGCCAATGAAAATACAGTTGGTGGTTTACACCTCACTGATAGATTATCCTTACTTTTGGAGCTCATAACTGTGTGTATTGATAATCTGAATATTGTTTTATACTTTCACTTTCAATATATTCTGTTTTTAGGTTGGTTTGGTTTCTTCCATTCTTAATCATCATTTGTCACGGCATCGACCGCAGTTTGATCTCTACCAATCAAAAACACTACCCTGAAGCCTTTTTCAGTTAATCGTATAAGGATACTTTATCTCATTTGGTGATTTCATGTGGTAACCTCTGTTACCAAGGTCATTAATCTAGTCTTTCGTTAATTGTGCATTATGTCCTTGTATACGAAGTGCCTTGTATGCATCGTTTTTTATCAACATGCATTCTTCCACACTATATTTGCTTTCGAATTTCTTCCAGAAAACCCCGCACATCTGAAAAAATCACTCAAAGACATTTCGAATTGTATTGTTGTTTCTAGCAAACTGATGACAAAGTTCATTAGTGCCATGCATTTTTGCTTGCAACAAACTTACGCAGATAATCTGTTCTGATTTTACCCACCCAATTTCCAATGACCTGTCACCACTCATCTATACTTGCTTCACACAAGAAAAAAATATGCTGGTATTTGCACATGCAAAAACGTTAGACAGCTCAGCCACATCCTACGTGGTGTGCCCGTGGATTGACTACGGTTTACCTTTAAGGAAGCACTCTAATGAACTTTCTGCCAAGTTAATACTTACATTTCTAGTCACTTTTACTAAATGTGTATACTAGGAGTGCATAAAGCTGTTTTAACTTATCTGATGTGATTTCTTCTTGAAATCTGCAAAACGCTTTAACTGCAGAAAAACCTAATCACTAAAGTGAAGTACTCAATGAAAATACTCTCAAAAATTTATATCTGAAATACGTTAACCCCATTTTTGAAAATAAATTGACCTACAACTTTATAGTCAATATTGCTAACGTATATATCGCGAAACATGTCATAGCAATATATCTTTTGAGCAGTATATTTGTTGGGCAGAATAAAACCCGCCTATAGTCCTCGGAAGAAAGTTAATCTTCATATACACTATGACAAGAAACAACTGATTTAGGTCTAGTCACCAACTAAACACAACACTAGTTCATTAGTAGGAAGGAATCTTCGAGAAGCCTGCCTTATGATTCAACGTGCTCTATTGATCGTCTAACTGTCTCGGAATAAAGTGGATGATTCAGATAATTAGGAGGCTCAGACGATCGTATCGTACGAACGTTTCGCAACAACTGCGATTACTTCTTAAAATAGTTAACTCCAGACAAAACCACTAAGAATGAGTCTGTTCACAAGTTTGACCGCAATGCTGGTCATTAATTGGCCTATAGGTAGGTACAACGAATAGATTATAAAAGATCTGGGTTAGGCAAAGAATTTTCAATGTAAGCAAGAAGAAGGACATGTTTTGAGTGTAAATGCAAGTCATCACTTTGAATAGCATTCAACTTTTGGACGACGTGGCGTGTCATCAAAACAGATGCAAAAATTACAAGTGGCGACAAGTAGACTTGGAATATTATGCTGGATCCCAACTTTATAGGCAATGCTTCAGACAGGGTGACTGAAGCTTACGTGCCTGATGGTCAAGTTGTTGACTTTTTGAATTCGTATTGCAACGTCTGAACAAAGGTTAAGGCCCTTCAAGCGACTAATTTTTAATGAGTTCAAACAAAGGCGCAAACGATGGTGGAGTGACAGCTCGGTGGCAAATATCAGTGAAGATGTTATTCTGTATTTGTTGCCTTTATGGTGTTGTCAATGCAAAACTAACAAATAAAGGTCAAATATTTACCAACACATATGTGGTGTGAACAACTTACATCAAAATCGGTGGAAGTGACAGTCTAACCGTAATCGCAAAAGTCTATGTTAAGTGGATTCTAACTTTTGGCGCCTCAAATATTTTACTTATTCATCATGGTTTTTTAGTCAAACGTTTTCATACGAAATACATTTGACGTGTCTCACGTATGTGACTTCATCGAAACCTCAATCTCTACGTTTCCTAATATAATGCTCCTGGGTTTGCTCATCCGGAAGTTAAGGATAACGAGATAATCTTTCAGCACTAAGGGGCAGTAACTTCTCTCAAACTGTACCGTCTGTTGCATAGCGTTACGCACCTCATAGCTTCCACGACAATCAAGTGGAAACTTAATTGTCCGTGGCTACTTACGTCCAGTTTCTAGTCGTCTCGGGTGCGCATGTGAACAGTTACAACAAGAAACACCTTGTAAAGTCACATTCTTGTTACACTTTACAATCATTTTATAAAGTACGTTCTCTGCCAGAAATATGACTCATTCTTCTTGCATCAAACCAATATGCTCGAAAGTCCCAGTTATGAATTTTGTGTAGCATTGTAAGATAATCCATATGTGCCCGATGTGCGAAGTTCGCTGGAAGCACATAAACGGTCTAGTGGTTGTTGCCACTAACCAAGCTTGCGTACCTGGTGAACCTCAAACACATGTCTTATTAGAGAAACGGCAAGTGCTGATCTGCTGCCGTGAATTACAAACTTCATTGGGCCTAGTATAAACAGCCCAGCCAACTGGTAAATTAGCTTGTATCTACATCCTAGTTATTGACGTTGCGATGGCAGCTTCTACTTTTTGGAGTGAGCGAATTATTGATGAGTATTTCAGAAGAAACAGCAGTTTCCTTTACAACAACTGGATATTGGCAAGTTACAAAGAAGGCTTTTATCAACGCGACTTTTCATTCGCTTTTCACTCTGAAATAATATACAGAAAAAAATGCTCATTTATATCTCGCAATACTTAAGCTAGCGGTACTCATAGACTGCCTCGGCTTGTAAAATTACGCACCTTATAGTTCAGTATTCACTAGCCATTTGAGGCATTATCATAGTGCAATGATACTTTTGTGAGTCACTCTTAAAAAGGACAAAAAGTGCATACAAAAAACTGGAACTCACAACAGAATGTAATCGATCGAATCTAATTGTTTTTCAAGGACAATCAAGAAATCGACAACCGGTATATGAAGTCAACTGGAGTAAATCTCAGATAAGTTGTAATAAATTGATCGAGGTAAGCTTTACTAGCCTTGACCGCTCACCAGTTTTTGTATTTAAAATAATGGGAACTATGGAGTTGTGTTCATCATGGCGGAAGTTGGATCGGTGTATAATTTTCAATGTTTCAGTCAGTTTCGTTTCTCCACTTAAACCCTAACTATCTTACATGCATTCTGGGTACTATGAATGCGTGGAATGACTTTGTTACTCCACGTCTTCTGAGATCAGTACTTGTAAAGGCCGTCACGACTACTGTGCACAATGCCTCCCCGTGCGTGACAATTTTATATATATCGAGGGTAAGTAAGCCTCAAATCAAAGTAGTACGACTTCCTGTCTAAAAATTGATGCTCGCTAGTGTTGCACACTGATACCCACAGTGTAGTTTCCTGAAGCAACAAATCACCTTAACTTTTAAAATGGATGTAATTTGTTTGTTCCTGCCACATAAGAACCATTTAAACTACATTTGTTAAAATTAATTTAATGTAAAAGTTGTTCTTTGTGCATTGGTCCACTCTTGATTTTAGTGAAACAATTGAGTGAATTATATCAGACCGACCGTGCTGTTTAGTTGTATTGATTTTAAATTCTGTTCTCTATGTAGATGGGTCGTTTTTTAGCTCGAAGCGAATCGGACAAAATTGCCTGTATGAAAATTTAAAACGATCAACTTAGCATTCTGATCACATGACATTTTAAGTATCAGAGGTTCTGGAAGACGTGATTTAGTTTGACAAATTGGTTGCATAAAATCTCATTATGGTTACACGTGAACTGTTCGAAAATTCATCAAAATATCAAGTGAAATACCACATCACTAGCCTTGGCTTAAAAGCACCTTACACTAAAACTGGAACAGTGAACTACGACAATACTGGTGACAAACTATCACTCATGGTTCAATACGTTTACTATGTATCTACCTTTTCATTCCACAATAACTTTAAACTTTGTTGAATTCGGATGCTCCAGTACACAAGCACACACGTGTAGACATGATCACCAGCGTGCACTGGAACCTTATAATCACTTGTCGTACCAACTGAAAATGATCGTCTTCTGCATCCTGGCAACTGTAAATTTGGACAGGCAGGTCATCACTAGCATCATTCTGTAATACACGACAGGCGAAGCCGAAAATGCAGCGTTATTTCTGATGAATCGATTGAGAATAACACAAAGTTACGGGGAAATTGTAATACTTAATGGGCGAAGAATTTAACCAGCCAATTCAGACTCAGAGCAGATGGACCTAACCACGGCAAATCCCAAGAGACCTCTGTTTTTTGTTAATGTGATTCCGATCAAAACACTCCAGAGGAAGGTAACTCGAGGTGGTTGGAACGTAGCGTACTACAACTTGCTCATAACGTTGTATTAGTTTCTGTCGACTTATCAGTAACACGCCAAACTATTCGACTTCATTTGTACTAAGTTTACTGCGGATATCTTACAACGGCGTTGCTTTTGTTCATGAAGTTGTAGGCGTCATCATTCAGGAGACCTCTAATAATGTATAGTCTTGTGGGTGATTTGAACAACAGAGAGAGAAATGTCTGCAGAAGACAACCTGAGAGCGGCATTAACGAACAGAAGGGCTTTCTCACTGATTACGTTTATTTTGAAAAAAATCGCTAACAGCATCATGCAAGAGAAACCACTGCGAGCCTCAACATACGGGGAAGGAATTTACAGAAGGTTGTAGTTATCAGTCACCCTGATGGCATGCTAACTCACTAGTGATGTCATCAGTGACTAATAATCTGTATGGTCTGTTTTGCTACTGCACTCAAAAGTAAACGCTGATTTGTCTAACAATGCCAACCAATGCTTTCTGTAGTTAGTTAAGTGATCCTTGGTCTCGGCCTACATAAGTCATAGGTAAACACTTTCCGATAGGACAGTATAAAACAGCAGCTTATCCATCCTAGTCCATCTGGCTAACTATGACCAACAACCAGAAATGTAGAGGACGTTTTGTATCGTCTACCGTGCTTTAACAACCCTACCACGCAAAAACATTCAGCCCATCTTTTCTACAAACGAAGCGGTCGCGAACAAAGCCAAACACTTAGATTAAGATGTTCTAAAACATTTCGTTCAAAACTTCCGGTTATTGTGGCCCTGGGCATACTCCCAATTGACGCACAATTTTGTTCCTTTTTCAAAACTTCAGTCTACCTGACGTTGATATTATAAAAATTGCTTCGTCCCTCAACACGAACGCAACAAATTCACATTTACTTTTTCAAATCGCCCTGTCTCTTGTCACATTTTATACCAATACCATCCTTATCGTCCAGTGACTTCCTAAGACACTATTTCATCGAAAACAGTTCTGTTTTTGGAAACTAGTCTTGAAGCTTCTACTGAGATTCTCAAATGATTAAAAATTCAAACTAAACACACCATTATGTTAAACATTAACAAACAAGAATAGTTGTGCTGAGTTTGTTCACTTTCTTTCCACTTGTTGAGATGACGATTTTGAGGAACTGTCCAACGTCCGCTGTACTAGATGTATGTGAAGCTGTGGACATGTTACACAGTAAGATTGCACAGTAGTATGATGCATGTTGCGTAGAAAAGGATACAAATGGTTCGACACACAATCTGCGAGAAAAAAATACGAAGTGTTAAGCGCCGAATTTACATGTAATATAGCCGAGTGTATTACTTTGGTCATTTTGTCGAATTATTGCATACATATTAATGTCTATTTCTAGGACCGCCAACTACCGAACAAGACAGCCCTCCGAATTTCTACGACTTATTTTTGGGCGATAAACTTCAATCACATCGTTTGCAAAAATGCAGCTTGTCGAGCACTTAAAACTACTCTATCAGTAAAACGATGACTCCAAGGCAGCTGTAACACTGCAACTGATTTTTGCAAGTATGATACAAGCAATTGCGTCAACTTGTGATCAAATTTAGTTTGGGTTAAAAATGTCACTCGACAGTTGTTCGTCTGGTCGAGTGGATGTTCTGTCATCAGATGACGCAGGCCCTTTTTGAATGTTAGTTTTCTTGAAGTTTGGTTACACGTTCATGTTTTGAACTCGCTTAGGCAAGGACTTCACAACTCAAAGCTTAGTAACAATATAATACTTGTGGATCACAAAAAAATCAGTAAAAATCTTCTTTGAAGTAAAGCATACCAACGGTCGTAGGTGAAAAGATTAGTACCGATAAGACGAAATAGGGGAGACACAAATGAGTGCCTGTCAAAATTAATTTTTCGCAACCTATGAAGCATAACTTACGGTGTAGTATTACCACTACACAGACAAACGTAAATAACGTCTGTCACATTCTTTATTTGTTTGGATTAAAGTTCAGTCAACTGTCGTAAAGTTGCGTATCACAAACTCCTGTTCAGCTTCCCTTCTATCCATCAGACATTTATTTCAGTCGTTCATTAAGAGGATTGAACAGGCGATGTTTCAGTCAACTTATCTTGACATGCTAGATCAGATTCCCACAACTTTAGGTCAGTTAACTTTAAATCACTGAAACCAGAAAGCCGAGTGGGCTGCCCGGATTATCATTCAGGTCCTTTTTAGCAAACACAATTAAACCAGGGATAATTTGAGCAAACCTGTGATCCAAACGAAAAAACAATAAACATTGGAAATTCGACTCTTAGAAGTACAAAAATGTTATCTCAGGGGGACACTTTTCATAGAGATGGTCTGGTCCAAAGCCCGCAATTTGGCGACAAGAAATTCTTAGGAATTTGTTATTTCTTCATCGAGAGTTGTCTAGCCAGAAAAATGATCCAAAGAACCTGAGACGCCACCAGTTCATGCCAGTTCCGCGGTAGAAAAACAAACGATTCTCCGGTATCATTTGTAAAAATGATTCGTGTTTGCTAATCTCCAATTTTTGCTGTTCAGCTCTACGCAGAAGATAGACGTGCGTTTATTTTAGACGTGGAAGAGATAGACGAGAAAAGTTTCAAGCTTTTTAATTCAAGCTGTTGGATGGTTTTGAAATCAGATTATTTATTCGTGATACACGTAAGTTGGTTTCATCTGTCTGTGAAGTGCTACGTTAACTATCACTAAACAAACTTTCCGGTGGAATTAGGCCCCTTCATTAATGCAATTTTACAGCTGAACGATGGTTTACAACGAAAACCAGATGGCTTTGTCGCTGCCAAATCATGACTTCCGCTTAACATGGCCAGGACACTAGAAAGTCTAATTAACAGACTAAAAACAAGTTATATGGTTAAACTCCACTGTATGGTCAAAATAGTTTATTGTGGCCAACTTCCTCTCAGTGTTTCGATTAAAACTGTGGTTGAAATTACCTGACTGTTGATGAAGTGTGAGGTGCCATTTCGCCTAAAAATTGCCTTCCTTCTTTCACTTTCTCAGACCCGTAATATGCCAACCGGAATATATAATACAAAAGTGATTGGCAATTCACTTTGGATGACCGCATTTGTGAGCTTGTTCTGAGTCTCCGTTCCCATGCAATTCCAACACCATTATACTGGTTACATTCACTGCATTGGTGTGCCCTCTCACCATCGACGTCAGCTAATATATAGATCAGTAAGGAAACGAAATGTTTCTCTGTTAAGACTCGAAGAATCTTCCGATTGCAGGTATACCGTTCACGTGCCACCAGACTACTATGTTCCTACGGAATGAAACTATATTTTGAGGTTTTTCTAAGGCTGGGCATCGTCTCAATCCCCTGAGATCCTTGACATAATTCTCACCTACGGGCTTGTATCACGTAGTCTCACATGTGTATGTTCAGAATAAACACCGGCTGTAAGATATGTTAAGTGTTGTCGATCGGGTTGACTCATGTTGAGTCCAGCATCAGACTCGTAAGACTTTTTGGAATAGACAAGCCCTTAGTCGTCTGGCTGCTTTAGATGTCGACACAAAATTGGCTTCAAGTACGTCAGAAAGAAACTTTTGAAAATCAATGAATGCAGAGACTGGGAGCTTAGTCAGTTCTCGGAAAACTGATCTTTTCGAATAGGATATCCTCTTCAACTAAGTGGGATGTAGACGAAAAGAATTGATTTACCGACAGCCGAACTGCAGTTCGCCTAAATGAACACTACAGCTCTACCTGTGCGATGCCGAAACTAGGCCAACAGAGCAAACCGGACCATATTATCAAGTGGCATCCACGTCTGGTGCGTGATTCACAGTTCAACTGTTAGAGAACAAACTATTATTTAAGATGATGAATCTCCGCTAGATCTTGGGTAGGACTGTATATCATGGGTCGTAATCTGTTCTCCGATTGACAGCAAGTTTATCTAGGAAACTGAACTGGAATACAAGATTATGGAAGTGATTTAGCGGTCATGTTTCTCGAAATGATTGGCACCTGAGGTAGCTGTAAATCACTTTTATTGATTTGTGCTTGCGCCTCTTGTCTGTTCGGACTACTAGATAAGGAAGTGGTTTCATTATCAATTACAGGTTATCACGTCTCACCTGCTTCAAACATCTCATTATTCTTATCTATATACTTATTCCAAAGGTTCAGAATCAGCGGCAAAGGTCAGTGATAAAAATCTTTGTCGACTGGTAACAAAGGTCGATTCTCGGAATTGCTTAGGTTTTTGGGAAAATCCTTAACGTATGATTTCTGTTTGACATAAAAAAGTTGACTGTAACAGCACTGTTGTTTAAGTCAGGCTGATGCGGTCAAACAATCAACTCTAATTGATTAAACGATATTACGGTGCATTTTACCATACACCTAGTAGTCCATCGAACGACTGAGAGACGTATTAAAAAATCGTCGACGGCTTGATTCATGTTGTATAGAGTTATAATCCTCTCTGTTGAGGCGTACCACTGTAAAGGAAACGTTTCAAAGAAAAACATAAGGCTATTAATTTTAAACAACAGCAAACAGCTCAACAAAGTTTTCACTGCGTTATTTTTTAGGGTAATAGAAGTTTCCTATGACAAACGCATTAGCGTCTAATAACTGGTAAAGTCACAATAGCCACAATGCACCTAATCCAGAGTCAATAAATTTCCGTACTCTTTATGTGTGGGATAATTGTACCTGATTTAAAGTGTGATACACTGAGACTGTTAAAGCCGCAATAATACATCATTTAAAATTAGCCATTTTTATGATGTCTTAACTCACATTAGAATAAAATCCTTACCAGATTTCTCCTTTACCTAATAATTGTTTTGAATTTTTACGGCTGTTCAGTAAACTGGTCAATTTGTCCATCAAAATGACATAAACTTCAAAAAACAAGTGAAGTTTTGCGACAACGTTTGGATTGATCTAGATTGTAGCTGAGTGTGCAACAATAGATTTTCGGTTTTTCGTTTAACAAGTCTGCTGACTAGTTTCTGTTTGTCAGCTCGTCCAACAAGTAGATGGGGAACCCTAATAACATGGGTATATAGATTGGTCTTGAACAGTATGAAATAAGTGGTAGGATGAACAAAATTTACCGCTTACAACTTCCAATAAATTTTGTTGTTTTAGGAGGAGGATTTCAACTTAGAAACATTTTTGCTAATCACAAATGAGCCCACATCTCGGGAACTAAACCCTGATTGGCCCTAACATTCGCATAGTTAATAACAATTTGGTAATATGAGCTCACTTTAATCATTCACCTAAGGTTTTCAGATAAATCTCACCTTGATTGACATGCTAGATTCAAAATTCCTTGTTGGCACCAGTAGTTCGTATCCTCACCAGAATCGAAGGTTACACTATGTGTCACGTGACTGTTAGACAAGCGTATCAACCATTAATCAGTACATGCAATCGACGTGACCAAATCATCACTTTGAAATATATAGACCAACAACTTGTGTAAAGAACTTTGGGCTTGCCTCATACCTACCCTCATGGAAAAATATTGTCCTTCATGCTTACTATGGTGGATAATTCTGTGGTCAGCTTGAAGCAATCAGTTTCCCAGAACGAAATAAGCAACAATGTGATCATTGCTCAAAGTTTGATAATTGTCTTTATTCATGACTTCTATTTTTAGGTTGCTCATATTTTAAGGAAGCATTCAAACTCAGTTGTCTTCATAATTGAACAAGGAAATATTGTTTTCCGGAAACAGAGTTTTATTTTTGTCATTGTATTTTTGAGGAAACTCGGTTGATTACAAGTTAAAGTCAAGATACTATAGCGTGGTTATGTTTAGTAGAGAGTAAAGCGATTGCATTACCAGCAAGTCAGAGACCGGGAAGGAGTACCACCATAAAACATTCTCAGTAATTTCAACCTATTCTGCCTTTATTTCAAGTGAGGCAGGAGAGTTAGGCCGAAACGTTAAATCCAGGGTTATCTATATGTAGTACTTACTTTTCTACTGACAACTGGCGACACATTCTTACAGGTTCTTGATATTTTCCTCTGAACTTTCCACAGTGTGGATCGATTCTACACCTGAATAAATCGAGTAAACTATCGTTTAGCACGTTCCTAGACATAATTATGTGCTTTGTGCTGTTAAAATATAAAAATGTTCATGTAAGAATTCGTGCAATAAACTCTTCTGAAGGGTTCTGTACTGTACTGAACAGAACTTCTGAGTAACTGTTTGATCGTTACTTCGATGTGGCGTACAATGTTAATAACCAATAATGTTGTTTAAAGACATCAGTGGGGATTGTCTTGGCTACTCTGTACATATGGTTTATTCAGATATATTGAGAAGTGCTCAAGAAGTAACGAAGTAACTACAATCCAGTTGTCCGCTGGGTATCATTCACTTTCAGTCCAGCTAAACTGAAAGTAGCAATTTTTGATGGCATAAATCTGGTCTGCCTCTGTGAATATCCAGTTGAGTAAGAGCACGTAAACTTTTTCTTCAGGAAGCGTCCTGTGTGAAATTCACTGTTTATCTAAATTTCTTGTAACTATCTTTGTTTAATCACAGCTAACTTTAGTGACCAGAAGCACATTTAAACGTTTAAGGCACGATTCGGCCAGAATATCTGTGCCCCCTAATAAAACAGGAAACCTGTTTCTTAAAATTGTGTCAACATATTCCATTCAACTGTACTCCACAAGCCTATCAGTGAAGTAATTAACTTTTCTCCTTGGCAAACAAAGTTTTGGACATCCAAACTTGGTCATGCCTCTGGTAAGCATGTTGAATTCTTTTTAACAAAATTAAAAAAGCACGCACAATTAACGTTGGAATTCATGCGCAAACAATTCCACGTTGACCATTATACTCCGCGAGTATTCTCAAACTTTTTGGGAACTCTGCAGAAAATCGTGTATTTTTGAAAAAAGTTGACGTCATCTGCGTAAACCAAACTTGTTTGTCGGTTGAAGGAAGTTGATATACCAGCAACTTCTATGTGTTACCTCCAAAGCACAGTCATCATTTGTTTGCTCCCTAAAGTACTTGCCATGCAACTTTCCTATATACCGTTTTCTAATTTCTAATAAAGGGAGAAGGTATAAGCAGAGCTACCATAGCGTCTATTTAGTTTGAACGTTGTGAACACCCCAGTATGGTTTATAGCAGCCTACCGGATAGAACAAGATGAAAGAGATAGAAGAGTTCTTCATCAGTGTAGGAAAATGTAATTATCCGTAAGTCCTTGTATGATATCTGCTCCTACAAAATGTCATGTCTTGAGATAGTAATACGAGTCCAGTGTTATTGTTAGCAAAGTATGCGCATGGCACACTTATCCAGGAGCAAATGGGAGTTTAATATTTAGTGGTTATTTTACTGCCGGTCTTCCGAGACGAGTTTCGAAGACGTCCTTCCACCCCTCATATCATATATTAGGAAACAAAATTTGTTTTGCTTGACATCGGGTGGGAACACATGAGTTAATCAGCCTTCAGCATTCCTGCCTATAATTCATGAGTGTATCACCCAGCCATGGGATTGTCCTAATATCAAGCAAATACACGTTTAATAATTATTAGTAGGGGATTTGGATTTTCATGTAGATTGAACATCACACACAATTGATCGCAGCTGTCGCATTCCCATAGACTTTCTAGTCGGCCCATTTCGAAAAGAAGCACTAGACTCGAGTTTCGCCCTCATTAGAGCTCGTCAGTAGTGCATATCATCGCCACTGCCGCCGGGACTCGAACCACGGACATGCTGTTCATGAGGCAACCGTGTTTACCGCTGCGCCATTGACCTCACATTAGGCACGACCGAATTATCATATGTGAACACTCAACCACTCTCGCTTGTGAGTCTCTTATGAGAGCGAATCTCGAGTCGAGTTCTTCTTTCTAAATGGGCCGACTGGAAAGTCTATGGGAATGCGACAGCTGCGATCAATTTTGAGTGATGTTCAATCTACATGAAAAACACGTTTATCCGAGTACACTTTCCTGGTGTGCACAGCTTACAATTTACACACGGTTTTATTGCACACTCTGTAAATTAAAACAGAAGATTTTTGAGCTCATTCAAACTTTCTGTGACGAGTCAGTTTCTCCTCCTGAAACTAGATCCACCACAATGATAACAAAAACGTTTCTGGGTTTCTTTTATGCTGAACGCTTGTGTCTCACACAGTCCTTAAGGAAGATTAAGGAACCAGTCACAACCATTTTCGATGGGTTTCTGTAAATTACGATAGACTGGTTGCACAAAAGACTGACTGCATGGTGTTCCTATTTCTTCGGTGCTTCCTTCCTCCTATATAACCTTTGTCATAGTTCGATGTTAAGTAGTCAGATTTGCTGCAGTTTTAAGAAACTTTTAGCAGGTTACTTATTTTACTAGCACTGACTTCGTGTGTAACTACTGTTCAGTAATATGTGTAATGTTTGGGAAATTTATTTTCAGAATTGTGTCACCTAGTGTTCACGTCACTTCGCAGTAAGCAATCCAGCTCAGTTAGGGAACGATTGTGTTAGAATCAACGAAATGTTGTCTCAATTAATACTTTTGCTACATGCCAAATAACTCGAAGTTTATGGGTTTGGGACAAGGCAGAGGACAAAGTGAGAAGCGATTTCAGGCATGCTTTTTTGGTTAATTTGTGGTGTGCACACACAAAAGCTCCACACTTCATTCGGAAAGAGGTTTTGTCTTGAGGATTGATCTAGTAAGTAATATCATAGTTAAAGGATTTTTGTCTTTCTGAGCAGTAAATGCTACCGGACTTTCAAACTAAGCAGACTATGTATTCACGAATGCATATATACACATCTGCTCACTGTTACTTGTGATTAATGCGTCCTTGTTTCAAATAACTAGGGAGACACAGCATTGACAAGCATACGAAAGTCTCACAAAGGACAAGTTTCCAACATAGAGATCCACGATTTGCATCACAAAACAAATATGTAACTTAGGAAAGGTGGTTTGGCGAACAGTCTGTTTTCTGTCATTCATCATCGGGTTAATTACCTAACAGTATATATCATCATGCTTGTCAAGCGGTCAAAGTCGAAAACATGCTGTCAAACAGCTCTTAATTAGAAGATAATCAGATGACCAGTGTCAAGTGTCAAGTGAGTAGCGAGAGACCGTGATAACCGTAGATCGTGGACAAATTTCTACTGAGCGCAAAACCGTGGATTATGCAACCAAATTCCGATTGCTTCAGCGCTGACTGAAATTCGAAATATGATTCCTCTGGACTAGACAAGTGGCAAATTGGCTGGAAAGTCACTCAGAAAGTGGGACGTAGGTATCAGGCAAATTGTTATTGCTTTTGCTCTCACAACAACCGTGATGATATAAAATGTCATGTAGTTGGACCGATGATGAATAACCAGGAACAGACTGTACGCCAAACCAACTATACTTTTGAAGGACTGATAGAGGTTATTCGAAACTCTCAGACAATCGAAGAATGCGACACTCAACTGTGTAGAAAATCACCATGTATTTAAAGCGTACTAGAGAGTACGTCAATTTAACTGCAGTTCATACACTGATACTCATTTCCCAAATACTTAATTTCATATTGAATTGAATGCCTAACATTTTGCTCTTATTAAACCTTGTCTCTAGTGTTTGTCCTCATTACATTATCGAAGTTCGTCGGTGACCGAACAATGGTGGATTCTATGTATATCACAAACGTCTTGATCACACTGAGAGAAAACGAAGCACAACTGACCTTCTGTTTGATTCCATATATGCACGGTGCGTAGTCACCAGTGTATCAGCCAAATCATCTGTTGAGAATTATTTTGGTTATTCTTGTTTTCCACCTCCGAATTGCAATTTAATGACGGTCATTAAAGATTTTTTTCTGCAGATTATTCCCAACTTATTTAACAGTAATGCATAGGTTGCATGTTTTGTGGTTTTCGAGAATACTTGACTCAACCAACTCATGTTATAGCTTGCGCCATCCAGTTTTGCTGTTTCATGAGTTATGTCAATAATTAACAGTGTTTGTTTGTCTAACGGTAACAACGTCTTCATTGTCTATGTCTACAGAAGAATCTGATTGATCTATCCGAATCCAGTCATGACTGGCAGTACTAATCGTTTTGTTATCCATGAATACTTACTCGTCAGGGAGGCTAATTTTTATCGCGTTACACACCTTTTGGGAATCATTCGTAATGTACAACTTAGAAAAGTATCCGGTCGTAATAAGATATATATCTCAGTTATTGTGGCTCCCAGAGACATCAATGGGGTAAGAAAATATTACATTTATCCCAATCAGTGAAGGTCAAAGTCGTCGTCAAGGTTATTTTTTGGAAAGGGGGACACTGGGTGATATATCGGAGCTTTTATCTGGTGAAAGAACTAACGAGAGTTTAGGTGGAACACAGTGGTATCTGTTCTTAAGTTTACTTCAGACAGAATCAACGACAACACGAGACTCGAATCAACGAACACAATAGTATGACAATCCAAGATCATCTGGAATATCACATTACCAAAAATGACTCTGTGATCACCAGCTAGGTGTGGAACGCATTCTAGAAAACTCCTAGGTTCGGAATTGCACACGAAAGATTGGTCAAATATTTATCGTAATTACGAGGAATAAACAAGCTGAGGGCAGGATTGACGGATGTTACCCTTATATTACACGATAACCGACATCTTGTGGATCAAAGCGATATGGTTCAATAGGTGGATAGATCGGCTGCATCGATAAGATGATCTTACGTTCAACCTCGTACTGGATCAGCTGATACTTTACTATGACCCCTAAGTCAACTTATATCTGCTTCGTTTTCCAACTGTGTGTTTAACTAATTACGTACTTCCTTCAGATTCGTTTAATTTATAACGTCCAGCATGCCCTAATTACATTTCCTCTGCAAATAGTCCGCCCGGACGGCTGAAGCCACGGTGGACTTTTAAAGTTTTATCGCGTTAATTCATCCCATACATTCATAATTCAAAACTTATTGTCGTGTGATATAAGTGTTACTCATAACCAAGCATCAGCATACCACTCACCTCATACGAATGCAGTTTAAAAGTGCCTAACTCAAAATTACGAAATTAATGAAAATTAAAAGGCGACGCCAAAATGAAAGAAATTCGAAAATCAATATAATTTTCAACATCAGAAATAGTGCAACATAAGAATATCCATATTATCTTCAAATCCTGTGTAGAATAACTCTAGGACTTAACACTTACAGCTATTAGAGTGATACAGACGAATTTTGTTTACTGTTGAGCTTCTTGGTAATAAATCAACCTAGCAAGCGGCTAGTTTACATACTTTACCAATGTGAGAGTGTTTTGCTAATATTTCAATAGACTTTTCTAAAGTGCTAACGTGAATACAACCGTCATATTTTGCAATCAAATTTTTATTAAAATACTTCACACACATTTGTAGACTAACGTTTTTGGCTCTACCATTTTAGACAGGTTTAAACTTTGCACACAAACGTTGCAAAAATCGTTTTTCGGGAACTGTAGTTACCAAAGTATGAGGATTTAAATTTCTGCTTCCTTTTTGAAAAGTCAGAAGATACTTCATTTGTTTTTCATCGCTACGAGACTATATTAATCCGGCACGCGCCGCCATGCGAACGACCATTAAATAGGGAAGCCGTCAGACAATTAGGAAATTGTTCTGACCTTGAAAATTTGAAAAGTAAAATCGCATATGCCCAAATACCTAGTTCCGGGTTTGATGCAAAGTGAATACTGTGTAAGTTAAGAATGGTCACATCAACCCAACTGAGCATTACAGAAAACTCTGAAGTAAGCTGATAACAACATAGGCACCAACCATACAACAATTTACACCAGCGGACAGTGTTGTTGTAAACAGCTCCATTTAAACAACGAACAGCTAAACATATGTCCATTAAACCGCGTACACGATATTCAGCATTGCGTAAAACCAGGGGAAAAGACAGTATGTCGGTTGAAGACTGACGGATTGCCCCCTTGGTTTTGGCAGCAGAAGCTATTCTGTAATAAACGCAAAAATATACAGGTCACCCGCCGGTGGTCGCCGTTGATGAAGCCCTAGTAGATGTATAGTATTGCTTTTGTAAAACATACAGCGTGACCTTAAGAAAATAATCATTCATCGAGATGTGTGTTGATCCGCCCACAAGTATAACCGGTCTGCCGTGAGGTATAGGGACTAAGAGAATGTGAACAATGTCGAATTCTTTCGGATAATTATCGCGATCTTCACACAGTATAGTCAGAGAATAGGGTAAGAGATGATGCTACTTTGCAAAACGATGCATTAAGTTACGGTTTCCCGATGGCGGGCCTTGTTGACCGATCAGCATGTCTATAAAAATTCCGTCAAAGATACCGGTTAAATTTGACAAAACAGGAAGTGGACATTTTGGTACTTTCCATCCTAAACTGTGGATTGATGTGTTGGTAAGAAACTTTTAGCGGTTCTGAAACAATAAATGCGTTTCTGTGATAAAATCATTACTGACTGAATTGTTCATTCCGTAGACCACACGCTGTCAAGGCATGTAACGGTTCACGTGAAAGAAAGGCATTAAACTGTTGCAGCTAGCCCAAATAATCCCTCAATATACACCACAATTTCTGACGGAACAGCAAAATAAGTACTCATTTTGTTGTTCTACACGAGCATCTCGTGACACTGCAAATGTGGTATTTTCGAGACGAAATCAGCATCCCCGGTTCACTCTCGAAATTAAGGTCATCGATTTAAATGGTTACCTAATAACGTGAGAATGTGGTTCCTCACTTGTTCGTGCACCGATTAATAAGTTACATGAACTCATTTGGGTAGGTTTTTACTCCAAGTTACATGTTAGTTCAATATGTGCGAAGTTAAAAATCCACATCGTTAGTTAAGTAAAGCCAAGACCGTTGTTGTTTTTCAGCCACAAATACAATAAAAAATTAACAAACAGTTTCTTGTGTGTAAACAAGTTTCGCGCCGGAATTTTGTAGTTTTCGCCTCTCTCCTTCACAACAAATGCTTGTTTTTGCACGTTAACAGATAATGAATTATCTTTGTTGGGTCAATCTCAGGTGCCAAGTTTTCATACACAATACCATGCCCACAATAATTTTCGCCTATTCTGGTAACCCATTTTCACACTTTTGATGTTAACGGAATAGAGTATATTGCCGCTGTTGTTTACTGTGCTACGGGCCAAAGGAAGTCGTTCCACGTAGCATTTGTAATACAAAACAAAGTTGATTCAGCATTCGTAGATCATTTATTTCAGATAACCACAACCCGTATTTTGGTGCCAACGTCTATTTATTTGATTTGGCCACCTCACGAATATCAAGCGAATATTTTTCAGCATTAATTGATGTGGCTGGATTGTTTTAATTCGGAATTCTGTTTATCTGAATCACCTCTCGAAACACTTTCACAGATACATGATAACGTACGGATAAGCTTCAACTTCTGAACTTGCGAGAACTGAACTTTGTTTTGTTTATTTTTTCAACTCTACCAATAATTAATTTTGTTTGGAATCTTTTGAATCTTTTTTCATCTTAACCTTAACCATTTTTTCCACTCACATAATTCGCAAATTGGTTTCGTCAAAATATCTTGTTGTAATTTATCTCTTTGACAATTGGCTCGATTTAAAAGTCACCGCTGCTTCGCTCACCGAACACAAAGCAGGAGGAAAATGATGCGTAGTTTCGTACACAGTTTTGCTCAAGTAGGCCTTTTTCTGAATAACTGTCAAGCGTACCTGAAGAGGTAGATAATGAATTGCAGTTACATGAAAGATTCCGCTCCAGTTTCTGGCAAACTCTGTAGTGCATGAATACAGATATCTTGGGAGAATATTTCAATCTCTTTCTGTGCTACCTTGGTTTCCAAAGTGAACGAACAACTTCGTCCGATAATGTAAGACCTACTAACGTATGTGCAACGTTGGTACGTTATCCTCACAAGATAACGACAGAATGGGAGTTCATGAGCTCCCAAATGCGGGCTCCAAATTGACTGTCGTCTCAAAATGACTGTACTGTTTCACTCGTTTCTTTGGATGACTTGTTATCTTTTGTACAACCCTCAGTGAGTTATCCAAGGTGTTTTGTTCCACTTCACAGGACTCGACCACTAGATTTGTCTATGTATTCCATGTTCGGACACATTCGGCGAATTACACTAAGGACCTGTGATTAAACACAACGGCTACAATAGTAGACTACATCTTACAGCTTCAGCACAACAGTGACTTGTTATCATCACTGGTATTTCTACTGAAGGGGACTGCGTTGTTAACATTACAGGAACCTTAGCCCGGATACCGTCTATATAACACCGATGTCAGCGGTTACTTTACATTGGAGAATCTAACATATCTTGAAAAGTTTGTAGCTACATTCAATGTCTAGGAATTGGCCCAGCTGAAAATTTGCAACTAGCAGATGGACCGCACACAATTCACTCATACTGTGACTTCTCTATGTACGCAGTTCATCTGAAAGAGTAAAGCCATTGTTGACCATGGAATGACACTCAAGTGTTTATGTGGCTTCACCGGTATGTCCACCAGCTAAGATAGAAACTGATTCGAAAGATCCATTACTTGTTAGTCTGCAATAATTCCGTTGCAATCCACTCAAAGTTACCGGCCGTACAATTCATCTGCCTGTCTTGCAGTTGCTTTAGCACCCCAAAGCACATCAATCAGCTAAATGCATATCCCAATTCGTTCCAGTGAACTAAGTCTCCCAAGTTTAACTACCATAATTCTTATATCCCGCAAATCTGAAATGAGGATATAGTGCTGTAGAACGTTGCGGAACGTTGTAAAAAAGATACGTTTGACTCTATCGTAAGAGACATCAGCACTCTGGTATATGGACAGGTAGCAGTAGTGATGACCAGGGAAAAAATAACGGCAGTGTGAATGAACAGGCTGTACTAAGTGCCGTACGGCCGTCTTCTTTTGGAGATGACCCACTCACCATTCTGCAGTCTTCGAGTAGCTACAAATACCAACGGTAACTTCCTTCCTCGAGCGTGTTGCGATCGTGAGAGATGAAAACAAGGATGCGATTATTTACGTTAGTATTGTTGACAGTTATCAAACCCAGACTGTTCGAAGTGACAAACTTGGATAGTTCAGGATTTATTCTCATAATGCTTCTGTTAAGTCGGTTCTCCATAAAATAGAGGTTCACAAGTGGACTCAGTCTTCAAAACCGTTGTGACCATCGCGTACCTCATAATTATTTTCATTCTGCACATAACTGTAGATTTATAATCGCGATCTATAAGCAGGACTTAATAAAGAAAACTGTTTAAAAGATCATAGACAGCCGTAAAACACAACAAAGTCGGGCCATGATAACCGCATTGTTTGCCAGCTAATACTAAGAGAAACTCATTTCCATTTTTGTCAAGGCTCGAGAAGGTTATGATTTACACAACTCTGAAATTGGCGGTTTTAATCAAGTCACTGGTTTGTGTGTTCGCACGCAACAGTTATCATATAGCTGCTTAATACTGAGCGTGATACTTTTTAAAAGTGGGTGTCTCAAGGTTTGTGCTCTGATATTTTGGGTCCTATTGATCGTGGACTGTGTTCGAATGGTTATTCTATTAGGCAAGGACCCCTTCTGTTGATGATGGAAATAGATTCTAAAATCACTCCTTTAATAATTATTCGAAGATTACTTGCTTTATTGAGAATTGTTGAGTTAACACTTAGTATCATTATCACTCCTGAATATATTGAATAGCCACATCCTTTATGCCATCGGTTCTACGTACCTTCAGATCACGCCTTCGTGAAATTCCATTGAAACGTATTAAATTTATGTACTTAGTAAAAGTCATAACATAGAGGGATAACGCTGCTATCGGATCGTCTAAACTTGACGTGGACTACCTTAGACGAATCCGGTCTACCCGGCGTCAGTTGACCACTAGTTGTGGAAACAGGTAGGGTCAACAGACTTACGTCAACGAGACCATCATTTTTAGCGAGAAGGAGGTCAAGGTGTAGATAGCCCTCAAAGTCAGTCCGTTTGGTATAACTGCCCTGCACACATGCCAACGTATGACCCGGTTAGCAAGTCCGAATTTTTTGTTAAACCAACAACATAGTTGTATTTCATCATATCCTCTTCAAGTGAACACTAAACCTATTCGAGCATGATCTGTCTGGTTCTGCCTCCAGTGTAATGCAAAGTATTTAGACCGTACGTTCTTAATAAACAGACAAATTAGGTTACTGATGAGTAGTTGAGGTTTTGGTTAATTTCAAGTTGATCACAGCCTTCACATTTAGATAAGCTTTCCAGCCAGCCTGATTCAAAAAGTTCTTTAATGAAAACGAAACTCGAGTCCAGCGGTTTTTCTAAATGAGCTTGTTTGTTAAATCTCTCTCTGAATGCGGAGGCTGCGATCAAATGTGATTCATGTTCAATTCAAAAGTAACTTGTTCCAATTTGTGAATAGAAACTTAGGCCGTTATGGAGATGCTGCGCACCTGATAGCAATGTAACCAGGCATCCGTTATTTGGTTGTAAATGATACAGTCGGACTGAACAGGTGAGCGTTGGTCATCTAAAATAACAGGGGCGAACAATTTACACAAGTGAATTATAAACATTTAATATGATCTCTCGGTTTACTACACGTCATAGCAGGGTTGACGCTGAAATTAATTAAGTCGATGGACGTGTGTCTAGCGCTTCATGTTGTTCCATATGTTCCAATTTATTTTTTCCCTGTTAAATATTAATTGTTTGGATATAAACTTAGTAACAAGATTAGGTGCAACAAGTTTCACATCTTAGGCATTAAAGGTTCATCCGACTGTTTGGTGGCATTGCAGTTACGTAGAGAATACTTAATTCTGTACCATAATGAACGGATATATATTGAACGATATAAGGAGACGGTTTCCAATAACATATTCTACGTCGTCCTTGTACATTGATAAAATGGACAATGTATGCTGTCCCATCCACTTATGCTGCTGACTGGTTTTTAAACAGTTATGCAAGATCGTGTTCCTCTTTTCAGTGGTATTACTGTTGGGAGGATCATATTGGGATTTAAACTGAAAGTTGTAAACGGTTAATTTCAAGAACAGCTCTCAATCAAAGCAAGTGGTCAGATAATTGTCACATACTAATTAAGGCATGCTAAAAACTGCTATTATTTATAGGTATCAACTTTTAATCATTTCAAATTTTCTATGAATGGATGCAGTACCCCAGTTTATCACAAACGGGAACACTGTTTTAGTGTGCAGTAGTGGAAAAATTCCACTAGTGACTACCGAAATTCTAATATTGCCTACCAAAATTCTTTCTCGGAATTGAACAGTCCTAACGTTTTGGCACGATGTTTATCTTAAGATAACTCTTTCCGGTCATTTTCAGTGAAACCACTTTACGGATATGTATCTTGAGATGCTTTACTTTCGACTCTTCTTCGCATAGCTGTCTCGGGTGTCATCTTCTGGGATCAACATATGCAAATTTACTAAGTTTCGCGAAACGTCAGTATAACACATTTCTGATGCATAACTTTGATTTGTTGTTAAACTATGTGAATTTGCCCGATTCTAAATATTTTCAGGGAAGTTGTCTTAGTAACAACAATTACGATTATCCTATGTATTCCGTATAACAGAGACATTCATTTTTTAAAGTTACTTATTTCAACTGTATCTTTAAAGTTTACTTCTCTTTTTATTCAGAACATTTGCACTATACATCCATTAAGATCATCACCTAAAACTTTCTCTTCACACAGTTCGGTACAATAAAGAACCTCTCTACTGCAGTGCCTTCTCTAAGCCATCGACTTCTACTAAAGACTTCTTTGACAAGATACCGTGAAATACTCATCCCGTTCCTCCAGTGTATAGAGACTAACTGCCCAACCCCTAGAGCGCTCACTTGCACTGCATTCGTAAGCTCCTCTGTGTAACCACCGGTCGCTGTCAAACACGATCGAAATTCCTGGTACTAAACTGAACAAAAAGGTTTATTTGATGTTTTCTAAATAAGTTCGCCTTTTATGAAAATCCAACTGACTCCGAACAAGAAATACCACTATCGACATGATGGATGAAGATATTGTGAACCAATTACAGATGTGTAACTGCTCGCGAATGAACTGATTTACGACGATGAGTGCTGAGCACTACACACTGTGAAACTGCTGGCAAACGCCGTGTACTAGTTGGAAGCAAAAAATGATATCACACAAACAGTGAGGTAACGAGCGTGAATGATGCCAATAAGCGCAGAGAACCATCAGAATCATCAACCTGATGGAAATGCGGAAAACCCAAATTTTTAACACCAACGCTTTTGAGCAATAAGTCTGTCACAAATAATGTTCAGGAGACCAATGCACAGCAAAGATTCAGACTTTAAGAAATCGTGTTTATTAAGGTTCTGAACGTTGACTCATGAATATTTGACGCAGAAACATGTGATTTCCGCTTCACCGCTTTATACAAAGGCCATGTAAACAACTATTATGTTCGCACAATTCAGTCGAACAATGGAAGATTTGCAGTTTCCCCCTGGATGTCAGTAAAGGTTCCGATACGTCTACCGCGTTCACGATAAATTCGTTAATTTTGGTTGCCCTACAGGATGGATTAGAATTATTAATCACAAGCATATCACTAAGATGTTATAGGCCTCTGATTCTTCTTTTTACCTTTAATTTAATAACTCAATAATTCAATGTTTTTCAACTAGACAGTGGTATTAAAATAACTAGTGTTTAACTTTAAGTAGCTTGTATTTATGAAATTACGAATCGCTCCTCGTAACTAATCAGTTTTGCATTCAAAGCATTGGATGATTTGGCTGCTAAAGACCTCGTTGAACTCCTTCACTCGTCAGCATGAGCTACAGCAATACGTAAATATGTGAACTTCACTAGCCGACTTTCTCGTAGTAGCGGTGGGTAGTGGCAAGGACTAATTTTAGCGCCTGTTGTCGCAAGAGTTCACTGCGGTTAAACCTTAACGGAAAGTAAAACCACTTTGTAGATTCAAAAATGTTTTTGAACTCTGACTAAAGGAAACTTGCTTAAAAATTTTTCTCCAACAATTAACACTAACATACTATCAGCGCACGGATTGAAGTATTGAAGCAATAATTTTGAAATGAATGTATCGTTCGTAATCTTTAGTAAACAATGCATGGATTATCTTTGTATCATCAGTGAGATTAAAAAGCCTAGACAGCCAGATTGTACATAAACCATACATGATGTCTAATAACCAAGGATTTCCACAAACTGTGTATTGCGTTGTTTAGAAAAGTGTTCCTGTTATTCACAAAAACTGTTCACTCGTTAAGGAAATAACGCTTATTTATGCCTAGAAAACTCAGTGAACTGATCGGTTTGCAAACCATCCTCGAACCATTCTTTTTGCTGACGGGTCCTCGTTTTCCGACAAACTAAGCAAGCATACTCCTTGAATCCGACGTATAACCCGCTTTATTCCTGATAAATATGCTACAGTCTTTGTTCATTTCAACTGCTTCGTAATGTTTCAGTGTCAAACGGTACTGGTTACCTATGGGGCGAGTCTGAAAACGACTGTGAGTCGTCGTCCAGTTTGGAGTGAAACTAACCTGTTTTGTTGGTAACATAGGACATAGCACTTTTAGCTGATCAAGAAGATTTTCAAACTGGACGCCAGGTAACAACTAATCATACCTAATGGTGGAACTTATATGTTCACTTCTAAGGTCAGTACTTCCACATATGTGCGCGTAAACTACAACCATGGAAAACCGTGAACGTGTTTCAGTGCGTCTACTGGGAAGAATTGTGGAACTTAAAGATTGCAAAGCGGCTCATTTCTGGTCTTTTTAAACGTGAATTTGAAAAAGCTTTCAAGTTTTATATGGCAGGCTGACGAAAGACAATTGAAATTAACGGCAAGCCGTTGCTGAATCTCAGAGCACTAATTCAAATCCTTACCCGCAATTTCAATGTGAGCATGGGTAACCCACTGGGATTGACACTAAGTAAAACTTTCTTTGATATGGTTGAAAGACAAACTCTGGATTCGTTCATTTGTAGGACACCCTGACAACGATATGTCTACGATATATTAGTTTCCACAGATGATATTAACTTCAGTCAACGCTGCAGACAACTCTTCCTATCCAAACATGACAGTAGTTTGTGAACAAGAGACTAAAGGCAGTCCACCGGTTTCGAATAATTTTGACCAATCTGAGTCAACGTGGTTCACCATAACGTTCTGTATGTTTATAGCTTACATGAAGTGACCAGTATCCTCAAATTTCTCCGTTCGCTCAGTCAGGGTACAGTCGCGGTTTTGTCCAAGTCCTGTACCAAACCCTGCTAGACAAATGCGTAATTATGACATCATCAACAGAGAGGATAATTTTATGAGGAACGTTTCACTGGTCAATAGTTATCCGGAGAAGTTTACGGGAATTCGTTGTATGATTTTCGACAAAGACGGCGAGTACGGCCTAGCGACAAACCAACTATCCCAAATCTCAAAACAAGACTGGGCCACAAAGTCATGGTGTTATTGAGCAAAGCAGCGAAAGGGATAAACAAACAGCCTCAATAGTTTCATTCGTCTGGTCGTTTCAGAGTAGTGAATTAGAACTTGGGGTGGAATGAGCTAAATATGGATCACAGTCGCATTATATGACGTTCATACTGAACAATCTTCTATTCGAACAGTCCAGAGGTTTAAAGCAATGTTAGTGAACTACGCTGCAGAAAGGATGACGTAAACACCACTCAGGCGAAATTCAATAATACGCAACTAGCCATTTGCACAGTAAGTAAATTGACGCGATGAAAGAAGACCATCTCAGTCATGGTTGAAACAGGCGGAATTGTGCTCAGAGAGATACCGTAAGGTCCGGTTTTCCCATTCTAACATGAAGAGTTGGTACATACATCGCAGTCTGCAGGCAACCAAACCTCAGGCCGAGACTGCTTCCAGAAAGCCAATTAAGTTTACTTTGACTTTCAATGGCTATCACGTCGCAGGAGATGTAGGTAACATATTATAATCTGCCTTGACTCGTTATCACGTAGCGACTGAATTTTAACCGTTGTTCTCTACCGAATATACAGAGTTTTACGTTTCCGATCGATATCCAACGGAGCATTCTGCAACTCATCTAATTTGCAGTTGGCTTGTAGCTATGGTAACGAGTATAATAACAGGACGGTAGGCAGTTTAAAAAAACACAGCTGACCACATTCTTAACTGATTATTGGACGCAGTGGCACAATAAACAATAGCCACTTAGCGGTCAAGTCATATCACTGCGTCTTCGGCTGCTAAACACATCTCGACTATAGACCATTAGGTTGACGGATAAACACCGTTCAATCTGATGATCTATATTCGAAACCCAAAACTGTTGGTTGTCAAGGAAGCTGTGTTGATTAAAAAACATCGACCACTTCTCTACGTACAAACGGTGCTGCGGTGATCAATGTCATTGCCATAAATTTGATCTGGATTTTGCTAATGTTTTTGTTCACATGCGGTTTTTATACACAGACAATGATTTCACGTGAACGACCGACGCAATTAAGAGTAACATTATAATTTCACGTTTGTCTTGGTGCCACCGTGATAGATTGGGTCGAGGGAACTCAGAGTTTAAGTGGCGATTAACTTCCTATCTACCCAATGGTTTGTTAGCTTGTCAGTTGCCATGATGCAGGAGAAGATATCGTTCATATCGATTGTGATTGCTCAAACCATTTAACATGCACAGTTCGAATTGAAAACACCGTTCCCTGTTCAGTGCTCACGGCTGTAAGAATTGTTTATTTTCAATGGAATTCTATCTTAAGGGCAACTTTTAAAACCGTCTTTCAGAAGGTGTGCAATTCGAAGGCCCGTGATTGATGCAATAAACGCTTTTGAATGGGTCAAGTGTCGGTGGCTGTAAAACGCTACTGACCTTCTTCTAGGACTCAGAAATGGTTTTAATTCTTGCCTCGATTCATGGACTTTAACTTCATGCATATCCGGATATGCCACTTGGAATGCGCACTTGACTCACCAATCGTTGGAATCTGATAGTAGAGCGTACTGTGGCTAATTTCATGAAAAACTACATCGATAGTTTACAGGCTATCTAGCTAGTCAAGGAGTTCCAAGTGACAATCACCACACCTATCTAAACATACTCTCAATCTATCACCTATTACATTCTCAGGAATTCACATGGAAACACTCTCAAGGGGACTGAATTTTTTAGTGTCCCAAAAACACAAAAATGAAACCTTACTGACTTCGCAGTTTGGGATTTTATGCCCAGCTGAATGATTTGGTTCCCAACTCAATGGATAATGATAGCTGGCCGAAGGCCAAGTTAGTTTGTTTGTCACACAACTTCCAACGTTCTCCAGTACAATACAGTGTTGTTTAAATAGTGAACATCTGGAAGTCCAGCAACAACTGTAGAAAGATGCAAATATAATAATTCTAAATCCAGATCTAGGAACCGGTGCTACTGTAATAAGCCACCGTGAATGAATTAACAATTCCCGCGAATTCTGGCAAATTCAGACCTGACAACAAATCGGACAGTGTGCTGTTGGTGGACAAACAAATATACCGTGAGTTACAGATATTTTATCACTTGGCTTTGTAAACGAAAAAACAGTATTTCAGTTTAAAACCTGTAGATACCAAGACTCCACAACTATATGGCTTGCCTAAAACCCAGAAATTGCGTGTTCCTGTGCGACCCACTTTGGTAATGAACGATTCTCCATACCTTAAGCTAGCAAATTACGTAGCTCATATTTTAAAGCCAGTTCGACAGAAACTTCATTTGCACAATTTGTAAGACACTTTTAGTATGATGCCATGTATTGAATATCTGAATATGGCCAGAGACAAAATCTGTTCTATTCAGGTTAATTCGTTTTTTATTCTACAAACATGCCACTACAAGAAACGATGGGTTTTTTAGGTGATTTATTTTTTCAACTCCATTCTTCTTCTTATCCCTGCTGACTGTTTGAAGCGTTGAATTTTACTGTATACCGAAAATGTGAGATTTCACTTTATAGGTGAGGATTTTCAAAAAACATAACTTAACCATAGGGAGCCCACTAGGTCCTGTTTTATTTGATGTGTTCATGACTAAAGTTGAACAGACACTGCTTCAAGTCGTGAACGAACTGAATCCGTCCAAGTTACGTCAACGGTATGTCTGTGATTGGATGAAACGAATAAAAACAACAGTTTAAGTTTTTAACTCAGTCCATCCAAATCCGTCAGTAACAGTCGAGTAAGAAGGTGCAAGCAGTTTGCCCTTCCTGGACATCCTGGCTGGTCGCCATTCAAGCGGATCCATTGAACACTCAGTGTACTGTAAGCTAACCTGGACGGGGTAGTACATGAACTTAGTGAGTTTTGCTTCTGTTGCACAAAAAAGGCCGCTAGCACTTGCACTGTTCTACAGAGCGTCAAGAATATGCTCCCAGAATAGATCAAAAACTGAGCAAACACTGTTGTTTGAAGAGCTCCATGTTAACAGTTTCCAGGAAAGTTTCAGCGGGAAATTGAGTAAACTTACTCCTGCAAAAACGCATTTGTAAAATTATCTAAAAAAAGCTGCCCATATCAAATATCTCCCCAAAAATGATAGTTTGTTGAACACCTTTGGAAAGAATAACAATGACGCAAAGAAAAGTGAGTATTATGCCGCAAAGCTTGTCCTGCTTTCACAAACTACCAGATTACCTCTACCCCCGGTCAAAGAGCAACGTTTTGTGTTTTCTAACAGTCATTGTATTGATCGTTTTTGTCTAGTTGCGGAAACCCATACAGTGGTAAAACAGAAAGCACGTTTGAAACCAGGGCCAATGAGTTACATTAACTGGGTAGCACTACACGCGAGCGCGGATGTTGAACGATTGTTCCAGGTGGTCTTAAAGTGTCGCTCGGCAGTACATCAGTAAATAAGAAAGCCAATTTGGTACACGGATTACTCACCAAAATGTTTGGACGGTGTCACTTAAAGGGTTGTGTTATTATTTCCCATCAGCTAATACCCCTCTATCTTGAGTTAAATGACGAAGCCTGCCTTTCCGACCTTGAGAATAGCAGTACAACTATTTGGAAGATATAATGTGGAACAATAAGGCGGGTAACAACACTATGTGTTCCACCTAACCTGGATTGGTGAAGTAAACTGGCGCAGTTCTCAACATGGAACTTGAATTTAGTGTACTCTCCTCCAATATTCCTAACATTTTTTGATAAAAGTGCTTGTGTACCGCAAAAATTACCATCTCAGGGGTAACTCGGTACAACTGTAGCATCACTTGAGTCATTTGACTTACAAGTAACATTTTCAGATTCTGAGTGTGGCCAATCTGAAACAACCTACCAGAGTATACCGTAACTGCGTCGCCGGTAACTGGAGTCAAGTGCGCATTTGGTGCACATATTCGGAACACCAAATCGAGTATTCAAACAACTTGGTCGTCAGAATCAATGATGTAGAAATGTGATACACACTACTACCTCTGGCTGGCAGTGCTAGCCAGCTGATGTCTGTTGCATATGTCAGTGCAGTTGTTGTATGTCTGAAAAGCACTGGTTAGGTTCCTGTTCCACTCATTTTCCTAATTTTCTTGCCTGTATTGTTTCTGTTGCCGATCTTTGGAAACTGAATCACTACAGAGGTCTGGGTTTTTTTTCTAAACCGTTCAGCATACAAGTTTTCGCAGCATCTTCTAATCTATAAATTTAATGTGAATCCTGTGATGAAGTGGTTGGGGTACCTGATGTTAGTTATTAATACTGCATTGGTTTATATGATGTGAGATATGTGGTAACCATTTCCCGTGCATTGGATGTAAGTGTGTTGCCTGAACTTCATCTGTATATCTCAGTTGTGGCAGACGTTTTAAGGTCAAACGAATACTGTGCGATCGAGCTTGTTTTAGTTAAGCTTAAAATGATATAGATCTCCGAGCATGTAAGTTGAATTTGCTTTGTGAGCAAATATGCGCAATTGAACGTAGGCCTCCGTCTAAACTCATCCTTAACCGACGCAGAAGCGGACTGCAATGACATTCCTCTGAGAGCTTTTTTTATTTGGCTGACATTAATTATCATTAAACTGCCAAAGAATAGTACCAGGGCACATTCTATTTACTAACAAGTAGTTTGGCAGATTTATGATTTTAGATGTGATCCAGTTGAGTCTCATCTGAAAACTTTGTTTACACTGTGCCGTGAGCCAAACCTACATTCACCTTTCTCAGAGTGCGTAAATCTGTTTAATTAGATCATACCCGCTGCCAACTGAAGATAACCATTTCTCCCCATCACAACCGTCACTTGGTTTAATTTTGTATGGCGGACACTCCAAGGCAATTTCTCATCTTGTCTTAACCTCGTAGCGATCGGTTGTATGAGAATGGACCACATGAGCTAGTTGGAATATTGCATTTATTTGTAGTTGATTCGAGCCGCACCGGTGTACAGTCAAGTCCACTAATTCTCTCCCAGGTCATCTGTGCATCCAACTATCTTTTTTAGTGTGTTCATATTTTGCTGCTACCTCAGGCAGAGGTATTGGTTGCAATCAGAAGTGTTTTCCTCTCATTAGATCACACTTAGCTCTGTAAATCAAATCTCTCGATTTTTCATTAATTCCATCAAAGAAAAGCGCCTATAAGCATGCGAATATTTAACTGCGAACAGAGATACTTGAATTTAGAATAACTACAAATCATAGTGAAACAGACACTCATGTACGTCAGTGATTGTATCGCTGATGTTCGGGAAATAATGTTTTGCAAGTGGTATAGAAAATACTTTAGTTTTGCTCTTGAATGTTTCCATATTCAAATGGATTTTCTTGCCCACGAAAAAGTCACACCATGGAGGTAAACAAAACTGAATTTGGCAAGTCCGATCGTCAACGAGCTGATGGAATAGATGATGACTTAGCAGAAACAGTAGGGTACTATCAGAAGCAAATTTTTCAAGTGGAAAACTTCATAGGGGCTGTCATCAGAAGTGGAAAAAATATGTTGTACATTGCTATTTGTTTTATTCTGTTAAAACAGATATGGTTGTTTAGAAGAGATCCATTTACGAAAAATCAGGACTTTGGCTGGATTCGAATCAGCGACAGAAACACCATGTGGCAAACGCTCTGCCAGCTGAGCTACGAAGCCACGCCGGAACTTCAGATCTAGTTACCCACCCAACCAACTGTGTCATATGGAATCCACCAAATGATCCAGCCGATTGACTTCCCAAGCAGGATTTATCGATCAGTTCACTCTGGAATCCATCAAAGCCACTAATGAGAATTGACATTGAATTGTGGCTAGAGGAACTTGATTATACAAACTGGAATAGTACACGATAATTCAAACAACTCAAGGAATTTATTCTGAGACATTTTTTCCAGCTAACTCCTTATACATACACCTACATATTTGAGATCGTGAATTTGAGTCACATTCTAATAACCCCGTGGTTAGGTATTCCGTTGTTTATCACGGCTGCTATTCTGATTATGAGCGTTTCACCTGTGAACACAATGACCTCACCAGTGTAAGATAGCTACTAAAGCCCACAACTTGCTTTGCTTTATATATAAAGTTCATTTCTAAGCCTCGTATTATTTCGCTGACCACACTAATTGGAAGATTCCACATCAGTGCTGAGTCCTCTTCTCGCGCTCTGGTCCTACTGTCAAACACTAGGCAACTGAGTTGCGTCGCTAAAGACTCGTTATAAGAACTTATACAGTTGCTAAGTCTGATTTCAACTAATCTCAACCTAAAGTAAGTAGAAAGAACAAAATGCATAACTGTTGTCCAACCTTAGACATCTTTTTCACCCGGAGTTCAAACAATAAGATCCATGTACTCGAATTCTACACAGAACGAACAGCATGTGTAATCTGATATCTTCTCTCCAGTGTAGCATGATAAAAACTTAGTTAGAACGCCTTTTCTACAGGACTGGGGACTGTGTACAGATGAAAATCTGCCAGGTGAGTCAAAAAATTTGAACGATGTTGTGCAGACCGATGAGTAACCCCGCAATATTTTGAGAATCATAACAGCGTTAATTCCCCCCAAAACACACGTAACCTTACCATAGAAGGCAGTGTGCACAAAGTTCACTTTTGTATATGACAACTGTTCAGTAACAGCAAAGAATCGTCTAACGGCCGTCATATACGGAACACATAACTTTGCAAAGTTGTGTTGTACAACCAGCTAGAGCCCTGCCAGCCTGCTCGATTACGACAAACAGTCTACATCTGACGCAACTTACTGCTCGCACAAATATTAGTGTAGCTTTAGCATGGGCTAAATAAGGAAAAGAAACAGACAACAAGCTGCTCATGCTAATGATCCAAAATGCCTAGAAATTCAAGTAAAAACTATGGACTTTCTTATGCGGACAGAGACGACACTTAGTGTAATCAGCCGTTAGACATTTTAGCAAAACAGGAAGCAAAGTCAAACTGTTTGACGCATTCTCCACGTATTTGTGGAGTAACCAGAAAAGCATCATTCGGTTTGCCGAGACACTGATCACTAGGTGTTGAACTTCCTCCCCTTATATTCAAGAACATTTTGCATTGAGACTGTTCCTCTTTTTTTATCTGTCTGTCTAATTCCTGAAACCACAACGTCCGCTGAAACGGAAATATGCCTCATGGTGTAGAATTAATTACAAATCAGCGTGAAATCAGAATGTGCACTGGTCTGCCGGCAAGTTAGCAGATAAGTGGATTCGTCAAAAAACGCACTGTAACATGTTACGTGCAATAGATGGTTTGCATAGATGTTTCTAAAATGATCCATTCAGTTAGTGTTTGTGCCATTGTCGTCATTCTAAATAACGACCAGCTTATCCACACACCGAGATAAACCATCGACAAATCACGCAAAAACAATTTACAAACACATGGAGATCCCCAAGACAACAGCACCAGAGAATCATGGGAGGTAAAGGTATCCACCACCCAAATCCAGTCTAACGTGCACGTGTACGAATCTTTTACATGCGGAGAAAATAGGATGCATCAGACACGACACTTGATGGCAGATTTCAGAATGCCTTTGCTGATAATGGAATGAAGTTCCCCGAACTACCTCACAACCAAGGTACGGTCCCTGATGACCTACGGACCATCAGTAATCTCCCCTCAAGGACTGTGACCTTATTTGACTGTGGGATCATTACTGTGATCAACGAAGCTGAAGTCACCTGGGCATCTTTCACTCAGGAAATATCTGCATCCCAGCCACACCTCCTTAAGAGTTCCGACATAGTTCACTTCCGAACAGAGTCATCAGCGTGTCTTTTAGTCTGTTACTAGTTACTTAGCTAACTTCCCTAAGGCTGAGAACTGCCTGCATAACACGTATACCCAGGGTCTTCAATCTGCTGATAACATCTGACTTCCGTTCGATTTCTATCAGCTGTGTTGTCACAATGTGTTTTCCATCTTTAGGTCGCCTTACTCCCCCTGGCTGATAGCAGTTTGGCTTTCTTCAGTTAGAAGGAACAAGGGGACAACAAATAGTATTCATGGTTAGTCTCGACATTTTTTCACAAACTATCGCGAGTTTTCGCTTGTAAACGTTGATACCTCTATTGCTTTCTACAACATATCCCAACAGTTTCTAATAGTAACAGCCACTGCCCATCCGACAGTTAGGTAAATAGCTACGTTCAGTGAAGAAAATCGGTTAAATCCCATTTTTGAAAAATAGACTTGTGAAAATCCAAAATATGAAAGACGCATGTTTTTGTCACCATTAACTTGCTACTATTACTCAGGAGAAAATCACGTTTTTCGTTTTCTCGTTATTTCTACTCGTATGCTTCGGTCTACTTGAAACCAGTAAGTAGTATGAATTTCATCTATTATTCTACACCACTCGGTAAATAGGTTGGCATACTAGTTTTGTACCAATTTGCTTCACCTACTGAAAAATGGAATATAAATAACCAGTGAAAGTACGTATAGAAAATGAGTAATTATTGTTTGCAGAAAACCATTTCAAGTGCTTCCGTCTTATGCAAGGAAAACTCCAAATTTGAATTTGTGCCCTGTTGATTGACGAATAGATGAACTTGAATACGCGGGGAGTTTCGCTTGAGAAATTCAAAACACTAAATTCTCTTGATCCAACTCACCAGTAACGATAGAAGAAATACGTTGCGAGACGTTAACATTCCGTTTAATCTCTTCAGTCACGAGAGTAAAACATTAGAATATATAGGACATGTGGATAGCAACAACAATAGAAACAACCAACGATTGGGTTTACACAATACAAGAATTGTTATCATTTCTAAAGCAGACAAACTGCGTGAGTTAACGGTTTATGCACATACAGGGCCTGACGGTGAGTACTTATTAACATTGCCTCGTAGAAGGCAAGTCAGTTCTGGTTCCGATTACGCAACAACATTTGGAACGAGTTGGCGAGTTCGACAACATGACCTGTGTTCCATGATGTGTTTTGCGACGGATGAGGTCGGTTTTCGTCTCACTCGCTCTGTTGTCATTGCCTGTTGCGTCATGGCACGCA